>OY744547.1:7224807-7234807 GCA_963556195.1 Sepiola atlantica | reverse complement strand
ATATTAGTTATGTATCCATCAACGGTTCGTCTTTATTGTTGACTTCCTTAAGATACAGAAAAATATTATACATTATTTATTTAATCTACGATTCGGCTTGTGCCGCTTATTCTTAGTGACTCTTTTTTTTTTTGTATTATTTAGCCTGTGAACACGTCCTTACACACGTGCGGCCTTTTTTAAAAGTCGTTCAGTGTACACGTAATTGCTGACGTAGGTGTGCTTTTTAATTCTATGACCCCCCCCCCCCTGTGAGTAGCGGGCCTACTCTATGAACATGTTTACCTTAATTATACATCACTTTTTCTTGGCGTGTCGGTACTAAGGTCCATTTGCAACATAATTCGTATGATAATATATCACGTCGATGGGTACTTCAACCACTAGACACATGTGAGCGCATTTCCATTCAGTTTTCAAATAGCTTTCATTTATAATTAGCACGAAGATCCGACGTTGCTCGGGATTTTATTAGAAACACTATGTCCTTTTTTGCCACTATGCTCCTAACACGATATTATTTGATTTCTTTTTCACTGTCTCTTCCTCCAATTTAACCCCTTAATATAGTCGGAAAAAAAAACCCTGAAATTTTGGAAAACTTTCTGAATTATTTTATAATTAAATATGGTTTGAATTGAAATTTCTTTTAAAGAGGCACATAGAGATTTTGCACATCGTAAGGATACGGGACACTTCCATTGTCTTCCTCCGAAAATTTTATACATCTGATTACAATTTAATAAAATAGGATATGTGTGAACTTTTAAGAGGGGTTCTGCCTTAATGGTTCCCTTAACGGGCACTGTAAGATTCAGGACCACTTCTATTGTTCCCCCGGGAAATTTTTACATATAAATGCATGTTTAGTTTTTACGTAGACTCTCTAACCTTTATTTGTATAGGGAACACACACATACATTGACATATATATATATATATATATATATATATATATATATATATATATATATATATATATATATATATACATATATATATATATATACATATATATATATATATATATATATATATATATATATATATATATATATATATATATATATATATACATATATATATATATATACATATATATATATATATATATATATATATATATATATATATATATATATATATATATATATATATATATATATATATATATATATATATATAACCAGGAAGTTATGGTTTGCACAACTCCTATCAACTCATAAGAACCCTGAATTTGGACATTATAATATTCAACACTAAGTGAGTTTTTTTCTGAACTTTTCATATGATTTGTTTTTTTTCTATCGTTTTATTAATTTGCATACACCTTGGATACACTTTTCACTGTCATCTACTGCATCGATAGCAAACAAATTTCCCGCCTGGATAACTTTTTCGTTTTTCGAACACCATTCACCACCTGGATTGTTTTTTAATCAACCTTTTTGATATCTTTCTTGAAGCTGTTTTAAACTTTATAAATTTAACAAAAAAGTATGTTTTGGGACAATATATTTGATGTTTTATATACTTTTATGTATTTTATATATATTTTTTTAATATATTTTCAAAGTTTGATTTTATTACCTACAGTAATGACATTGCGGTAATGGTCCTCTGAGAAGAAGATTTTCTTTGAAAACTCATGAGTTAAGGACTTTAAAGTACTTTGCTTGAACATTGAATGCAAATAAAATTTGATTCGCACCTTATTTTATTCTTTAATTTTATCTAGTGCTATATATATATATATATATATATATATATATATATATATATATATATTATTTTTCTTTACATGTATCCACTAATATTACACATATTCCCTTGTGGAGGGGGGTCATCTCTGGAAAAACATGTATGTCCTTTTCGGCAGGTGAAAGCCAATAGGAAAATTTTCACTACGTCTCCCCCCTGACTTCCTGTTTGTGACGTCACTTCTTTGAACACATCTACTAAATTACTAACATTAATTTCTTTTTATAGGGGACATACACACAAACAGACTTTGGGATTTATATTTTTAGATTTAGTTGCCTTTGTAAGTCTGGATTATTTAATGCGAAAGTCCAATATCCATTGCAAGCGGTGAATCATATACATATAAGTGTATCTTACATCCTTTAAGTGTTCCAATACTTTAATTACTTAAACATAATATATCTAATATATAAAGTAAAGTCAGTGTCTTCACCGTTTCTTTGTCATCGATAGCTTTCTTTCTACAAAATTAGTAATTAATTTTGATTCATCAGCTTTTTATCTGGGTCGTTGCAGCATGTTGTTTAGAAGAAAATATTATTCGATGTAATTTTTTTCCAGAAAATGATTTATGTTAGTCGACTACACTCGAACTTGGTTTGGCCTATTCTATTAAAACTTAGTTCGACCACAAACAAGACAAGATGCTACTGTAGATGTAAGTGGCTATTGAGAATTAGGGTGAAAGTTAAGGGGGCATCCTGAATTAGGAGCTATGTAGTGAGATGCTTATTAACATTAGTTTTAAACTTATGCGTGTTGGTACAGTCGGGGAAACAGGGAGCAGAGAGGGAGTTCCAAAGGCTAGAAGCTCGGGAAAAGAAGCTATTGGAGTAGAAGGCTTTTCGGCATCTGGGGGCATTCACAGTAAATGGATGGGATTAAATTGTTTTTCTACAATGTTTCGGAATTTATGGGGACGTTTCGTTATGTATATTCTGTGGACCTTCACAGTGAATCGATGGGATCTAGCTGATTGTCGTGTTGGTCGAGTCCATTTACGTTGAGGGGGCAACAGAGCAGCAAGTTCATCGGAGCACATTTCTATTGTGGTACTTGTAAAACAAGCACAAGGATACAACATTGCGGCGACGGGACAAAGGTTGGAGCTTGGTGGATAGTGAGGGACCGATCAGATTTGAGACTCTTTTTTACCCTGTTTAACAGGGATAGACTAGTGGGTGGTGCACCAGCCCAGATGGGACAAGTAGATGGTGGCTTTGTAGAGATATAGGATACTATTACATAAGCTGTAAGGATATCCATTAAACCAAATCACACACGCTTCTAAAATTGGGCGAAAGCCTTCTCTAAGTCGGTTAGCTATATTGGAAAACCATAATGGGAAAATTCCCGGGAGCGTTAGTTTTGGAAAGACGCTGCAGCATTGAATAAAATTATCCTAAATTTAAATTATTCTACTATGGCGTGCTTTCGAATAATAAGCTTTAAAAAATAAAAAAAAATAAAAAAGAAATAAAGAAAGAAATAAAGAAAGAAAGAAATGCTTAAACTGAAGTTCCGGCGATACGAAAATGAGATCCTTAATTAACTCCGGATAAATGCATGTCCAAGGAAAAATTTACAAAAGAAAAAAAAAAAAAAAAAAAAAAAAAAAAAACAGAGAAAAATTTAGATCAAGAATTCTCTCAGTTGCCAAATTTAAAAACAAAGAATTTCTGAATATTTTACAAGTGAGGGAAGATTTTATTGTGCCAGTCAAAATTCTTCAACACTGTTTTTTTCCCCCCCACCACTTGACGTGAGGACTTCTGTTTATTGGACAACCAAAACAACAGTGGGATTTTGGTTTTGGAACTTTCTCTTGAGATCAGCTGCTTAAGTTAGACCCTGCCATATGATGCTCGGACCGAACAATGGTATCGAAAGATGTAGACGCCATTTTGTATTTTGTATTTTTACTATTTTCTTTTTCTTCTTCTATTTATTAATTAAATTAAATAGTTTTTAATTTGATATTATGTTATATACAGGGTGGGCCAAAATAAGGGTCCTATCTTTAAATTTGAATAACTTGAATTTGAATAACTTCCACAAAATAAAAGTTAAACTCACCAAACTTTATGTGTGTGTAGACTGACCCTTCCGAGATTTTTTGAAATAAACAAAACGAATTTTAGCCGAAAAACACTTCTTAAAACTTACAAAAACTAAAGTATTGTTTTTTACACTGTTTTGAGTTTTTTAAGCAAAAATAATGTTTTCTAAATGAGGGTACGTTCCTTAGGGCTAATACGGCTCATGCTTGCTTCGGAAGGGGTCCTTTACTTATTCTAAAAAAAAAAATTTTTTAAATCAATAAATAAAAAAGTTATGAATTTTTTAAAATAGGACCCTTATTTTTGCCCACCCTGTAGTACCAAATTTATATCTTATACAGTCATCAAACCAACCGTGTGCATGAGTGACCAAATGGATACACTTGAAGCTTATGGAATTGAATAAGCAAATTCAAACACATTCGTCTTAGCAGGAGTTAAGTTTTTAACGAGCATTTTCATCGACCTACCACGCTTAAGATTTCTGTTGGGTGCATCACGCTTAGGTTTGAAACACCATTTTCGTCGCTCTGTCACGCTTAACTTTATAATAGTATTCTGGTTTGTCCGTCACGCTTCAGTTTTAACTAGAATGTACTCGACATTGATTGGGTTTGAGGGAATGCAAATGAAGTAAGATTCGTTATGGTCAGGTGAATGTATAGCTTTAAACACCCTCGGCGTTTCCCGGAAACTAATGTGGACCCCTGTGCCGTGTGTGCACATGCTCGGTCTGTTATCTGTCACGCTTAAAGTTTGAAATAGAACAAGTAGAAAGTGAACTTACGATTTATTTTCGACAGCCTCGTAACTCTCGCTTCCCTTATTTTGTCTTTTAGTCCTCACATTCTATGAGCAATGTTTTTGACAAAGGGGGAGAATTGCTGTTTTATGGGTCGGAATCTATCCATCAAACACAGGAGAGTAGAAAGCGGACTTACGGTTTATTTTCGGCAGCCTCGTAACTCTCGCTTCCCTTATTTTGTCTTTTAGTCCTCACTTTCTATGAGCGATGTTTCTGACAAAGGGGGAAGAATTGCAGTGTTCTGCGCTTGAATCTATCCATCTAACACTTATTGTTAGCTATTTTTTTTACCTTGAAGTAGTTTTTTTTTTGTTCCTTACATCAAGTGACTTCGTGCCTTGTCTGGAGCGATTTCCATGAAATAAATAAATAAATAAATAAAATAAAGCCCCTGAAAACCCGTATAATATTAATGTACTCCTCTCCAGGAGTTAGGCACAAGGCCAGTTTTTATCTTACTCCCACAAGTAAGATGTGACCCAAGGTCGGGTCGGGAAAGTGGGGTTTAAAAATTGCCTGGGCAGCCCCGTCGGCATTCCTCGGTAGGGGCGCCTCAGGCAGTAAGCAATAAACTTACTCCTCCTCAAAGAGGGGAGGCGAAGCCTGGGAGGGTGGACCTCCTAGAACTGCACAGGACAGACCCATAGACCGGCGTAAATCAAGACCCGAAGGCCAAGACAATGTCAGTCTATGGGGTGCAGTATCCATCGGAACAGATACTACACTTTGATCTTCCTTACATTCAGTGGCTTCATGCTTTGTCTGGAGCGATTACCATAAAAAAACTAGCATTTTCGTTTGTTCGTCACGCTTTAGTTGTAACTAAAACTTTCATTGGTCTGCTAAGCTTACGTTTCACATACGATGTTTCATTGCTAAACGCGCACATTGAAAGGATGTTTCATTGCTAAACGCGCAGAATGAATGGACGCAACTTAAGAATGACCGTCCTTGTCTCTTCGCTATCATTGGATGCGTATCGATTCAACCCTTCATCTTTTTTATGCCTCAGCTGTCTCTTCTGATGTATAATTCTCTTGTGTTGCCTTTGCTGGGTCTCCATTTTGTTTTGTTTTTTTTTGCATATCATTTCAAGCTGAGATCCGTTCAGTTGTCTCTTCCCGCGGTTATCTGCGCCTGAAACGGCGCATGCGCACAAACCCGGAATAGGGACGAATGCTCGCGTCCATTATTTTGGTGACGTTTAGCGGTTGGCATGTCCGCCTCGATTATGGCATCAAGTCTTCGTGAATTCGGGGGTGTTTTATGCAAGGGTAACTGAAACTCGCAGCCAGTATAAAAGTTATTGGAGCCAAAACGTGATGGTGTCATGCCACTACTACTACTACTACTACTACTACTACTACTACTACTACTACTACTACTACTACTACTAATAATAATAATAATAATAATAATAATAATAATAATAATAATAATAATAATAATAATAATAATAATTATAGAAACAAAATAGAAATAATAATAATAAAATAGAAATAATAATAATAAAATAATAATAATAATAATAATAATAATAATAATAATAATTATAGAAATAAAATAGAAATAATAATAAAATAATAATAATAATAATAGAAATAATAATAATAATAATAATAATAATAATAATCATAATTATAGAAATAAAATAGAAATAATAATAATAATAATAATAATAATAATTATAGAAATAAAATAGAAATAATAATAATAATAATAATAATAATAATAGAAATAATAATAATAATAATAATAATAATAATTATAGAAATAAAATAGAAATAATAATAATAAAATAATAATAATAATAATAATAATTATAGAAATAAAATAGAAATAATAATAATAAAATAATAATAATAATAATAATAATAATAATAATTATAGAAATAAAATAGAAATAATAATAATAAAATAATAATAATAATAATAATAATAATAATAAAATAATAATAATAATAATAATAATAATAATAATAATAATAATAATAATAATAATAATAATAATAATAATAATAATTATAGAAATAAAATAGAAATAATAATAATAAAATAATAATAATAATAATAATAATAATAATAATAATAATTATAGAAATCATAATAATAAAATAAAATAATAATAACAATAATAATACGACTACTACTGCTAGATATGAAATAGTAAAAACTTTTAGGCTTCAAACTTTTATTATTATACTAAATGCGAGTTTATCAACGCTTGTTTGCCTAAGGCCTCTTTTTTTTATATACTTTTACAAAGAGAATAACCGTCCTAGGACGAGTAAAATACATTTCCCGGGAAGAACAGTTTTGAACCATTTTATGACCCTTTACGGAGATTAAAATCAAAATATAATTATATTAAAGCTTATATCGAGAATCCTTTTTTCAATTTTTATCGAAATATATTACATGATTTTGATTCTAGAAAATGCATAAAATTCAAACTTTAAGCTTAAGGGGGCTTAAGAAGAAATTGAAATTAAGGGGAATTGGCTGTATTGGTGTCCAATGACTATGGATCAACTTCAATACAAATCTAATATACTTGAATTTTCAAATGGGAGGTTATATCAGTATTATGCCCTTAAAATCATTTAAAATACCATAAAAACTTGAAATTTGGTGAATATTTATGGATTGATGCCTTAATACTAATTGTGAACATGCCACAAAAATCAGAATTTTCATAAAGGGGTTCGCCCCGTTTTTTTGGGGGGGGGGGGGGGGGTGACGCTGGCTAAGTAGTTAACGATATGGATTGACAACCTAGGTGTGCCAAGTTCGAATCCAGTTCGTTCTAGAGAAACACTTTCACGTAGGATGTTGGCAACCTTCAGGTGGCCCCTCCTGTAAGTACCCGATATATTTCTAAAAAGGTGTCTCACTAGAAAGATATAGAGGAAATCAATGCCAACATACAAAATGAATCAATGAATAAGCCCCCCCCTCTTTGCCACCTCTGCATGAAACCAAATGAAACTAAATATAGCCCACATTACCCATCTTTACGCTTAACAGATGTGTCCTAAAATTCATAATGATCGTCTAATTAGTTGAGGCGTGAATCCTCTACATACAAATATTAATATATACACATACTCCATTTTATGGATAAAGTTATATACAAAAAGAGGTTAGGGTTAGGGTTAGGGTTATATATACAAATATGTATATACAAGGTTTAGGGTTAGGGTTAGGGTTAGAGTAGGAATTAGGGTTATAAATACAAAATGGTATATACAAGGTTTAGGGTTAGAGTAAGGAGTAGGGTTATATATACAAAAACGTATATACAAGGTTTAGGGTTAGGGTTAGGGTTAGAGTAAGGATTAGGGTTATATATACAAAATGATATATACAAAGTTTAGGGTTAGGGTTAGGGTTATATATATAAAGATGTATATACAAGGGTTAGGGTTAGGGTTAGAGTAAGGATTACGGTTATATATACAAAGGTGTATATACAAGGGTTAGGGTTAGGGTTAGAGTAAGGATTAGGGGTATATATACAAAATGATATATACAAAGTTTAGGGTTAGGGTTAGGGTTATATATACAAAGGTGTATATACAAGGGTTAGGGTTAGGGTTAGAGTAAGGATTAGGGGTATATATACAAAATGGTATATACAAAGTTTAGGGTTAGGGTTATATACACAAAGATGTATATACAAGGGTTAGGGTTAGGGTTAGGTTTCGAGTTATATATATAAAAAGGGGTATATACAACGTTTTGAGCAACAAAATGATACCACAGCAACAATATTCCGAGCCTGCTTATCAGTTCGAGATGCAATGCAACCCTAACCCGAGCGCGTGGAGAGGTGGCGTCGGTGAAGTGGTATTGTGTTTGATGAAGATTCAGCCTCGCGGGGCCGTGACAAAAATACGTTTTCTTGCTGTAGCTTAACAATTGGCTCGGTTTTAATATCGTAATGGAAAATCCGAGTCAACTGTTCGGAAGATATTTGTGATACGGAATAAAAAGAAGAACCGAGCGGAAATAATAAGAAGTAAATAAGGAAAAAAGAAAAGAAAATGGCGGCTAAGAAAATAGAAAAGGATAACAAGGAGGATGAGAAGTACGTTTCCTTGACAACAGAATTTAAACTTTCACAAGGAGAGACGTTCTTTTTTTAAAAACGAAAGAAAGGAAGACACAGAACCAAGGAGAAAAGTGTAGTATATGTTCTGAACCTGCACTTAGTCTGTTCTGTTCTCAGTCAGAGAAATCCTTTTAGACTGTGACAATTTTTAGTCTTGTTTAAATTCAGAGTGCCTCTTTTGGGGGAAGCTGAATTTTCGCCGCATTAAAAAACCAACGTTGTGCTTAAATATGCCCTCGTCGGGAGGCAAGTAAACAGGAACAAAGAGCAAGTAAATCGGGCACTTGCCGACCGACAATTTTAGCACGACGTTAAACCAATTCTTTGATCCCTGCAGATTATCCGGACGGCTGAAGACTTGTTGTATAGATGACACGCAGCAACAGTTCGTTTTCGCTGTTGTCTTCTTTATCTTTTTAATAACTTCAGTGCAAAAATATATTAATAATGACATCACACCATAATTTCTGTTTAAACAATTATTTCAGCCTTTTTTATTTTTAGTTATCTGTATAGAGTACACATAATTGATATCACAACCCTTCTCCCACGGACGAGGGGGCAGATGTCCGACACATGACCACAATCTATCGGGATTCAGAAAAAAAGAGAAAGATTTTATCAGCTTATCTGCTATGCCATTTTGGGGACTTTTGTTTTTGTGAGGCAATATTGTAACACAGTCCTAATTCTAATCGTTGCACTTTATTTTTTAAAACTTAGTTTATCCAAAACAAGACAATTTGCCACTGTTGACGTAAGGGGCTACTGAGAATTAGGTCAAAAGTTTAAGGGGTGATCTTAAATTGGGAGCTGTGAAGCGAGATGTTCTTTCACATCAGTTTTAGATTTCTGCATCTCGCCACAGTCAGGGAAACAGGGAGCAGGGAGGGAGTTCATCGGCCGGCAGCTCGAGGAAAGAAGCTATTGAAGTAGAAGGCTCTTCCGGCATCTGAAGACTTGTTGTATAGATGACACGTAGCAGCAGTTTGTATTTTTTGTTGTTGTTTTCTTTATCTTTTAATAACTACATTACCTTTCTACGACCACATTTAATAGGCAAAGTTAGATTCGCCATCCACACCAATAGACACGCCAAAATAACTTAAGAAGACAGTCAAAATAAAATTGAGAAAAACACCGAGAAACAGGGAGACAAAGAGAGTTATGTGTTTTACCTGTTTGCTTGGCCTTTTGGCTAAGATCAAAGTGCAGTATATATTCTGATAGTGCACTTCATCTTTTCTGTCCTCAGTC
>OY744547.1:7194807-7222307 GCA_963556195.1 Sepiola atlantica | reverse complement strand
GTCTTAAACCTCGCGGCCAATATTTGAACAGCTGATAAACTGTGGTAGATTAAATACATTTATAAGCGGCGATGGTGGCACAGGCATTCTACTTATATTAAGGAATGATGCATTATAAAGCAAATGACGTCACGCTGTATTTGCACTACCACTAAAGTGCTCTACTAATTATTAAGGAGCGACAAATATGAAAAATATTTGTTGTTGTTTATTATCTACGGACGTATACGTTTCGTCTCTTTTCAATCAAGACTCTTCAGCGTAGAAGTATGACTATTCACTACGATTACAGGTTTGGCACGAAAAACATGCGTAAATGGGTTAATTTAAAAATATTATTTATAACTAAGTGAAACACTGTAAGTTGAGAACAAGCCGTCATTTATAGCGCAATGCAATACTCTATGCGCCGCCTCTTGAGTTCTCTTGACGGCCTGATAATATTACCGCTGAATTTGCCATTAAGACGTTTATTTAGATAATAATAGATAATAATTTATTTAGATTTGTCTACGGTGACGATGGTGGATGTAGGGATAGCAAGATAGCCAGATAAAAATATGAGGATAGAGAGATGGTGATACAGACATATAGAGAGATACAGAGTTAGAGATATAAAAATATAGAGAGAAGAGGGGGGTATGGGAACATCGAGATAGAGAGGTAGATGATAGGAATATATATATATATATATATAGAGAGAGAGAGAGAGAGAGAGAGAGGGGGGGGGAGAGAAAGAGAGAGAGAGAGAGAGACAGACAGACAGACAGACAGACAGGGAGAGAGAGAGAAAGAGAGAGAGAGAAATATATAAGAATATAGAGATAGAGAGGTATATATATATATATATATATAGAGAGAGAGAGAGAGAGGGAGGTATATATATATATAGAGAGAGAGGGGGAGAGAGAGAAAGAGAGAGAGACAGACAGACAGACAGACAGACAGACAGACAGACAGACAGTGAGAGAGAGAGAAATATATAAGAATATAGAGATAGAGAGGTATATATATATATATATAGAGAGAGAGAGAGAGAGAGAGGTATATATATATATGTATATATAGAGAGAGAGGGGGGGAGAGAAAGAGAGAGAGACAGACAGACACAGTGAGAGAGAGAGAGAAAGAGAGAGAGAAATATATAAGAATACAGAGATAGAGAACTAGATATATTGGAATATAAAGATAAAGAGGTATATATATATATATATATATATATATATATATATATATATATGTATATATATATATATATAGAGAGAGAGAGAGAGAGATAGATAGATATATTTATTTTTATTTACACAGACATGTACGAAATCTGCGACACTGGCATGCCGATGTTATCGATCAACAGCTATTATAAACTGAGATCTCATCAGGCAGGGTTAGAATCCGATCTTAACCGTCTTTCCGAATATGATATAAGGTTAAGATCGGATTCTTACTCTACCTGATGAGATTTCTGTTTATAATAGCTGTTGATCGATAACATCGACATGCCAGTGTCGCAGATTTTGTACATGTCTCTGCAAATAAAAATAATCATATATAAAAGCTCTATTTGATTTTGAGCACTTTTTATAAACCCGGTTGAAATTCTTTGAATTACTACTCTGTGGATGTTCTACCAGGATTATATATATATATATATATATATATATATATATATATATATATATATATATATATATATATATTTATATATATATATATATATATATATATATGTGTGTGTGTGTGTGTGTGTGTGTGTGTGTGTGTGTGTGTGTGTGTGTGTGTGTGTGTGTGTGTGATTTTATGAAGGCTTACCAAAGCATTCCTTTCAGGACACCAATGATCACCATTAAAGATATTTTTTCTTACAAATATTATTTATTCAAATTAAATGTTTTTTCCTACACGTGTTTCACTACCAAGCAGTTACTTGCTTGGCAGATCATCAGGGAAATTAAATGTCTGGAATGTTGGTTTCAACTGCCGACAATACACAATGTGGCGTTGCAATAGTTGAGATCACTTAAGAAGAGAAGAGGAAAAAAAATAATAATAATGGTGATCATTGGTGTCCTGAAAGAAATGCTTTGGTAAGCCTTCATAAAATCACATATAAATGCTCTGTACTCTGTAATCGAGTATCATCGAGCTTGTTTTTATTGGAACAACCCCGGTCTTCACTGAATGATCTATTTTATAAGTGAAAAATCTAAATCTCTCTCTCTCTCTCTCTCTCTCTCTCTATATATATATATATATATATATATATATATATATATATTGGAATATAGAGATAGAGAAGTACATATATAGAAATATAGTGTAGATAGGTAGATATATGATCATATAGAGATATAGATGTAGAGGTATACACATGTATAGATTGAAGGTAGATATATAGAAATACAGAGATAGAAAGGTAGAGATATAGACATGTATAGATCGAGAGGTATATATATATATATATATATATATATATATATATATATATATATATATATATATATATATATATATAAGAACACAGAGATAGAGGAGCTGTATGAATGATGAGTGGAAATCAAGTAATGACTAAAGAAGAGTTTGAAACTGGAAAATATTAGGTAAAAACGAATATGATTGCGTGTATGCGGGGGGGGGGGAGTGGGTACGGAGCGGAAGAAGTCTTTTTCGAAGATGAGGCAAGGTAAAAAAAAAATAACGAATAAAACAAAATAGTAGATAAGAAACCGGAGACAAGGGTTAGGGTGTGGTCGGTGGAGGATTTGTCGGTCTACCTTCCGGGGCAAGGAAGGAGGAGGGGGGGGGGATTTCAGAAGATGTGGAATAGAAAAGGATGCTGGTGGGTTAGGGTTAGGGTTAGGAGGATGATGCTTCGGTTTTTGGTTAGAATGCAATTGACGACGGTGACGGTAGCAACAATGAGAAGAAAAAATAAGTAAAAGAAAGAACTGATATTCCTGAGATACGTCCATTTCACAGTTAAATGTGACGAACGGACAGACAGACGGACAGACAGACAGACAGACATCGGTTCTTTTATACAGGAGCTTCGACGCGTCTTAAATAAGATGCGTCCGTTAAACTTGCACGTTTAGCGTAGAAAATCAAATTTAAGATTGAAACGTGAAAGCCTGAGAAAAAATGTTATTTCATGACAGACCAATAAAATGCTATTTCCAATTTAAACGTGACAGACCAACAGACATATTATTTCACGCTTAAACGTGACAGACCAACAGACATATTATTTCACGCTTAAATGTGACAGACCAATAAAATGGTATTTCCAATTTAAACGTGACAGACCAACAGACATATTATTTCACGCTTAAATGTGACAGACCAACAGACATATTATTTCACGCTTAAATGTGACAGACCAACAGACATATTATTTCACGCTTAAATGTGACAAACCAATAAAATGGTATTTCCAATTTAAACGTGACAGACCAACAGACATATTATTTCACGCTTAAACGTGACAGACCAACAGACATATTATTTCACGCTTAAACGTGACAGACCAATAAAATGGTATTTCCAATTTAAACGTGACAGACCAACAGACATATTATTTCACGCTTAAACGTGACAGACCAACAGACATATTATTTCACGCTTAAACGTGACAGATCAATGAAATGCTTTTCCAATTTAAACGCGACAGACCAACGAAAATGTTATTTTAAACTTAAGCGTAACAGAACACCTGTAATTTTATTTTAAACTGCAACGCGACAGACCAACCGAAATGTAATGTCAGACCATTGAAAATGTTATTTCTAATTTAAACGTCACAGACAAAGAAAAATGATAATTTAAACTTGATATTTTAAAAAGTGCACAATTTCAAACTTCAGTTGTGACAGACGACGATACTTCTGTTTTATATTTGAGCATGACAGACCAAAGACATTTATATATGAAATGTAAGCATGACAGACCAAAGCCATTTATATATGAAATGTAAGCATGACAGACCAAAGCCATTTATATATGAAATGTAAGCATGACAGACCAAAGCCATTTATATATGAAATGTAAGCATGACAGACCAAAGACATTTATATATGAAATGTAAGCATGACAGACCAAAGCCATTTATATATGAAATGTAAGCATGACAGACCAAAGACATTTATATATGAAATGTAAGCATGACAGACCAACGAAAGTTTTATTTTTAACCTGAACTTGACATGTCTATTAAAATGCTATTTTAAACTTTTTGTGACAGATCGATCGAAGAACACAAACTCTTATATGTAAAATGAAAAAAGAATAAACCGCAAAATTGCTTATATATTAATCAATGTGTCGTCTTTATTTCAAGACTTTCTCAAGTTAACTGATTTGAAGATACGTGATGCGTCTGTGACGTGAAAAGAATATTTTGTTCTTTTTCCTCAAACGAAACATGGACGTAAGAATTAAAAATATTTGACAAAATATAGACTCTTATCCTTTTGGCCAAGATCAAAGTGTAGTATCTGTTCCGATGGACACTACACCGTATAGACCGCTATCGTCTTGGCCTTCGGGTCTTGATTCCGCCGATCTGTGGGTTTGTCCTGTGTAGTTCTAGGAGGTCCACCCTCCCAGGCTTTGCCTCCCCTCTTTGAGGTGGAGGAAGTTTATCGCTTACTGCCTGAGGCGCCCCTACCGGGGAATGCCGACGGGGTTACCCAGGCATTTTTTGTACGCCAGAGTGCTCACCTTCTCGGGCGCTGGCTTTTCAAATCCCACTTTCCCGACCTTGTGTCACATCTTACCGCTGTGGGAGGTAGATACATTTTTAACGAAGGTGTGATGGACTGGGCAACGGTAAAACGCTTAGCATGATGACGCGAAGACGTATTTGAGGACAGAAATAAAATATAACACGAGATATAAAAAAAAAAATGGCGAAGAATTTTTTTGTTTATCTTTAAAAAATCTACAATTCTTATCTCCATTTCAAAATAAGAAATGTGGAATGATACCATTATGGACAGTGGATGCTTCCATACATTCGCCTATGTATGTGCTATACGCACGCACGCACGCACGAACACATCCATATATATATATATATATATATATATATATATATATAATCCAGGTAACACATCCACAGGATAGTAATCCAGAGAATTTCAACCGGGTTTATAAAAAGTGCTCAATATCAAATAGAGCTTTTATATATGATTATTTTTATTTATATTTATTATTTATTTGTACATGTATGTGTGAATAAAAATAATCATATATATATATATATATATATATATATATATATATATATATATACGCACATGTACAAGATTTGCGACACTGGTATGTCGATGTTATCGATAAACAGCTGTAATAAACTGTAATCTCACTAGGCAGAATTAAAATACGATCCTTACCCGAAGTTGTATTTAGGGAGAATGACGGTTAATTTTTCCCAAATATGATCTGAGATAAAGATAAGATTTTAATTCTACCTGATGAGATCTCAGTTTATAACAGCTGTTGATCGATAACATCGACATGCCAGTGTCACAGATTTTGTACATGTCTGTATAAATAAAAATAATAATATATAGAAGCTCTATTTAGTATTAAGCACTTTTTATTAGATCGGTTGAAATTCTTTGGATTCTTATCCTGTGGATGTTTACTTTACCTAGATTATTATTATATATATATATATATATATATATATATATATATATATATATATACATTTTCTTTTTTCTGTATTTTTACTTGTATATAAAAATGTGATACTTAGAAGGCAATACAATGCAGAGGTGTGACGGATAGACACATGTTGGAGCAAATAAGACATATAATGGTGGAACAAGTTAAATAATTTCACCCTTAATACAATGTATATATATATATATATATATATATATATATATATATATATATATATATATATATATATATATATATATATATTCACAAACACACATAGATCTGTCTGTCTACACAATGTTACAATGTTATGTAATACCTGTATCAAGATGGTCTGGTGGAAACTCCGTATGATATAATATTTCGGGAACTCTTTTCTTCTTCAGAACCATGCTCAACTCATGTCCAAGCGTGCATATGAAGGTGGCAGTGAGGATGCCGTCCCGCAGAAAATACTGGTTAAATTTGAATTCTAACCAGATTTAAAAAATAAAGTTTAATTTATTTAATTTATTTATTTATATTTACTTAATTTATTTATTTATTTTAATTAATTTCTTTTAATGAATCTTTTCTTTTTTATTTTACATCTAAATTTAAACCGAGTCTATTCGTTTAAATTAATATGTCGGTTAATACTGTCATTAAACATTGCATTATCTGTTGTTCGTTTTATATTATTGTGTATTAATATTTAGTTTATTTATTAATTTATTTATTTTTAATATGTATATTTTATTAATTAATTTAATTCAAGCTAGTATTATCTTTTTATTCATCGCTCGTATCTGTCTAATTACAACAATGCAAGGGAAGTAATTCAGCTGGGTGTGTCTAATGATGGTTAAGTCGCTTTTAAATGCAGTTATTTCTAATTATGTTATGTTAAAATATTAAAATATAACGAATACATTTCTTCTTTTTCATTTTTTTTTCATTATTAATTAATGTTATAATGTATTATTCTCGCCGGGGTGGTTCAGGTATTTATTCCCTTTACTGTTGTTGTTGTTGTTGTTGTTGTTGTTTATTTTTACTGTTATTATTATTTATTTATTTACTGTTATTATTATTATTATTATTATTATTATTATTATTATTATTATTATTATTATTATTATTTACTCACTAGGAGTTATCACACTGGTCATCGTCAGTGGTCACCCACTGCCGACAACCTGTGGTATTACCTGGAGTCTGAGTGACAACAAGTCTCCTCAGGCCTCCAGTGTGCTCCACCTCTTTTCGTTCATCACCGCTGATGACCTTGCGGTAATCGCAACAGCCACCTACCAACGATTTCCCGCTGATAAGGGCCATTGGTCCCCTCTGGAGCCCGAGTGGCAACAAGCCTTCCCAAGGTCCCAGAGCTGTCCGCGCTCTTCCAGTGGAGGTCTGGTTTTGCGCTTTCCCTCCTCGACCCTCTATTATTATTATTATTATTATTATTATTATTATTATTATTATTATTATTATTATTATTATTATTATTATTATATTATTATTATTTATTTATTTATTTTAATTTAATTTATTTATTTTCCCTTCGGCATGTAATGTCGATTAACTGTTAATGTTGTAAATTGAATGTTCATCGTGGGCAATCTCAAAATTTCTTATTAATTTTTTATATTGTTTTAATAATCTCTTTATTTTTATTTATTTATTTAATTATTCATTCATTAAATGTCTTGTATTATTATTTATATTATTAATATCATTATTATATATTATTATAGGTTATTATATTATTAAGTTAAATTATAACTATTATTAATTTATAGACTTTAATATTTTTTTTAAAATTTATTTATTTACTTATTTATTTAATTTAATTATTTATTTATTATTTTATTATTATTATTATTATTATTATTATTTATTCATTTTATTTATTTTATTTCCTCTGTTATTTCGTGTCGAGTGGGTATTTGACTTATGTTGTTATATTATTTGTTATTATTATAAGGTGATGTTTTTGTTAGATTATTAGTCTTTAGTATTCATTTAAGGGTTAAATTAAGATCAAATCAATACAACAAAAGTGAGGTGTGAAACTGTATCAGACTAGAAATGATGATCCTAATTCGAGTCGGTGGTTTATCTGGGGACATAATTTTGCTATTAGTATCAATTGCTTTATTCGAAGGTTGCCAACGTTTCTCACCGTGGCTAGGATATCAATCTTGAATGATTTGCTGATGTTGCCACATGCGTGGATGTGTTTGTGAAGGTTGAGATGCGTGTTTGTAGGTGTTCTTTGACTCTAATATGTAGGGGCCTCACTGTGCTACCAATGTATATTTTGTTGTATGTGGTGCACTGTATGCGATATACAGTGTATGTGCGGTGGCATTGTCTGTGATTTTTATAGGGCAGTTCGCTAGGGTGCAGGGAGTATTGCTGTAATTGGTGTTCCGTGTTGTCAATTGTTGTCGTAGAGAAGGACCGGTGTGTGTTAGTTGAATATCGAGTTTTTCCGTCCGTATAGCTGTGGTGATCCTATCGTTGAAATGCGGCAACTTCAGGAAGCAGGTGTTGGAAAGAGCGTGTTGCGTCCGTCTTCGGGGTTTCGAAGGTTTCCTCAGGTGTTCAATAGTGGATGTTGGGTATCCATTGGTCTCTAGTACCTGTTGGAATTTCTCGTTACAGATGGTTTTGTCAGCCTCAATGCTGCATTTCTTTCTTACGGATGTGAGTTAGCTCATTCGTAGCATAGCCTATTTTAGCCTTACGAGGGAGGGCTGATCTGTAATGTATGAATATGTCTCTAAATAGAATTTAGTGGTTAAGGTTCCTTTCTTCAGAGATGTGAACCTATGTAATGCTATATATATATATATATATATATATATATATATATAGATAGATAGATAGATAGATAGATATATATGTATATATATAAGTATATATATATATGATAGTTGTTCTTTATAAAGACATGTACAAAATCTGCGACACTAGCATGTCGATGTTATCGATCAACAGCTGTAATAAACTGAGATCTCATTAGGCAGAATTAAAGTACGATCATTACCAGAGATCATATTTGGGAAGAATGACGATTACTTCCCAAATATGATCTGTAATAAAGATCGCGATTTATTTTTTCCTTTTTAACAGCTGTTGATCGATGACATCGACATACCAGTGTCGCAGATTTTGTATATGTCTGTATGAATGAAAATAATCATATATATATAAAAGCTCTATTTGATAGTGAATCCTTTTTAAAGTCCGGTTGAAATTCTTTTGATTCCTATCCTGTTGATATTTACTTCATATGTATTACTATATATATATACATATATATATATACATATATATATATATATATATATATATATATATATATATATATATATATATATATATATATATATATATATATATATATATATATGATAGTTGTTCTTAGGACAGTAGAAAGTGGCATTCCGGTTTACTTTCGTCAGCCTCGTAACTCTTGTTCCCTTTATTTTGTCCTTTAGTCATCACATTCGATGAGTGATGTTTTCGACAAAGGGGGAAGAATTGCTGTTTTCTTGAATCATAATCTTTTAATCTAACAATTACCTATGCTATTCTTTTACCTTGATGTAGTAGTTTTAGCCCCTTACATCAAAAGGCTTCGCGCCTTGTCTTGAGTGATTTCCATTAAAAAATATTGTCTTTTTATATATATATATATATATATATATATATATATATATATATATATATATATATATATATGTATATATATATATATATATATATATATATATATATATATATATATATATATATATATATATATATATGTATATATATATATATATATATATGTATATATATATATATATATATATGTATATATATATATATATATATATGTATATATATATATATATATATATATATATATATATATATAAAGACATTTTAACTTCCGGAGAGAATCGTCCGGATAAGTGTACGTATTTTTTTTATTGAATCAATAACAAAAAGTTCGTGCACTTAGCCGATATTGGGCTACATTGACCAAGATTTTATTCAATTTTCTGATAATCTTTTAAAAAAAAATCTTTGGTACATTTTAACAGACCGTTTTGTTCACAGAAGAACATCCGATATTATTATCTCAATCCCGGACTCTTGTTCTATGGATTCTTCAGAAACCAAAGAAACATACAAAGCGAGGTATATATATATATATATATATATATATATATATATATATATATATATAAATTTGGGAAAGTTCTCTTTTTTAAGCATCTTCTGAATTTTAATATAAAGATAGAGGCAAAATGTCTTCATAAGAAACCATGTGTTAGATGCAGATATTTTTTATTAAATCAAAATAAAAAATAAAAACATTTTTTTTCTTCATCTTGACTTTTTTTATCTAATATTTCGCTTGATATTACAAGTCTCGACAGGGTTTAGAAAAAATAAAACGTATTAACCTGGGTTTTTTTTTTTAGTAATAATCCTTCCTGGTCTTAAGGTTAGGATTAGGGTTAAGATTAGGGTACACTTCTGATGATCAGCAATGAGTTAAGTTTATTTTACTATCGTTTAGCTCCACCTGATAGGATATCGGAAGCTTCGTGTGTTCAAGATGAGCCGTCTTGATTCGGTACTGTTCCGCAGTTTTAGTCCTCGTCAACACAAATCTGTCTCTTCTGCAGTTTTACTTAAAATTGCAATAAAATAAAATAAATATAATAAAATAATAATAAAATTTTAACGTTGAATCGAAACGATTATAAATAGGCAAGTGCATTATTCAGGTTTATGATGATGATGGATTTCAATTTCATTAACACTTATCCTCGCGTAGCTGTTGGCCTTGGTAAGTGTAGACACAAGGCGCAGAACCCGGTTCGCAGAGTCAATAAAGACTCTGTACACTTTCGCTCTATCCTCACGGCCATCGGACATTATCACGTTATACGGGAGAAATTAAGTTATATTTATGCCAAAATGCAGCCGACTGTGTCAACAATTAATTCATTGGTTAAAGTTAAATAGAATGCAATCTTCCTATTGACAGAAAACAGCTGTTCGCTCGTTTACACGTTGTAAGTAGTTGCTGGATGGATAATGACGTATCTCAACAGTGGTAGTGCAAATATAACTGCAGACAATGAGCTGTTCTTCTCTTGTTATGCTGATAGAATCCAGCTTTTTCTTCTTAATAACGGTGGTTGTAAAAGTTATTGATTATTACAGCACAAAATCATATGAGGTTGAACAAATCGTTTGTGGTTTTTATCTGCCAATATACAACATACATAGATAATAAACCGTAGGTCTCCCCAACATTATCCCCACAATCGGGAAAGATCTGTCTCAAACACGACCGGCCTCTCTCTCTCCCTCTCCTTCTATCTCTCCTCTCTCCCTTGATGTACATCTCCATCTCCCTCCCTCTATCTACATCTCCTTTTCTCTAGGTGTAGCAAAAAGAGAAAGATTTTATCAGCTTATCCACTACGTGTCTGTGGCGACTTCCTGTCTATGATACAATATCCTGGCACGTAGACCTTATTCCAACACTAACTATTAATGGAATTTTTCATTCTCATTTACTCTAGCCCTACCTGGAAAATTCCCGTTTTTTTAATATCATTTTTACACACCTTTAAAATATTGTTAGATTGTAAGTAAAAAACACATGTACAGATAAAAAAATTAAATATATTACGAGTATTATTATTATTATTATTATTATTACTACTACTACTACTACTAGTAGTAGTAGCAGTAGTAGCAGTAGTAGCAGTAGTAGTAGTAGTAGTAGTAGTAGTAGTAGTAGTAGTAGTAGCGGTAGCAGCGGTAGTAGTAACAGTAGTAGTAGTAGTAGTAGTAGTAGTAGTAGTAGCAGTAGTAGTAGCAGTAGTAGTATAAGGAAGAAGCGTTGTTACTGTTATTATAATACGAATATCTGCCGCGGGGTTGATGCTGATATATCTTCGCTGCCACCGTCATCTTTGAGTCACAGCAGCACTTCCGTGGACACTTAAGCTTCTCCAAGAGTGGCCATCATTTCTTCGGTTCCCATATTATCAGGGATCTTTCAGCTTTTGAACGGTTGCATGTGTAATACGGCTTCAGGAAGACCCAACTTCCCGCCCATTTCACCGAGCAGCAAGTGCGCATGCGTTCTCTCGCTCTCTCCCCTCCCCCTCTCACCACTCCCCCTCTCTCCCCATTCTTTCGTTCCGCACTCATACAACAAAGCCCACACATCCGTAAATATGCAGATATATACACACACACACACACACACACACACATATATATATATATATATATATATATATATATATATATATATATATATATACACACTCGCGTGCTCAACAGTATTAATAGGCTTTATGTACAGAAGTATCGCTTTACATTACGAATAACATAATATAAAAAGGAAAAGCAGGTTGTACGTGTATAATAATATACATGCGTGTGTATAAAATTAAGTCGTTTCAGTGTATGCATGTATACATCTATTACTATTACATGTATATACACATATAATAATGTAATATAATATATATATATATTGTATATATATATATATATATATATATATATAAGTATTTATTTCAGCAGTGCTCAATACGTAAGTAGAGCTTAGTAGTAGCATGCATATTTATATCGCAAGTAAGCTACATATAAACTTTAATGTTTCATTTGCACATGAGGCATTATATATATATATATATATATATATATATATATATTAGGGTAGGTCGATTTTACACTTTTTTTTAAATATTAAAAAAAGGCACGTTCCGAAAGTTGTATATAGACCTATTAAATACTCATACAAAAAATTAGATCAAAAACTTCAGCGGTTTTTTGAGCGTTTGGTATCAAAGATCGTAGACAAGAATATACTGAAAATTCCTCGTTTTTGCAAGATTTGCTTGAATATTGGTGTGAAAACCAAATAGTTTTAGCATTTAAAAGCAGGGAATGTCCTTTTATTTTATAAAAATGATATGAATTAAAGAAATCTTCAAATTGAAAATTTGCCCCCCCCCTCATTTTCAGTATCTGCTTTTGTAAACTACCTTTTAACGTTATGAATTAAACAGTAATATTTGAATACCTAAAAAAATGATTTTTTTCTGTTATTAGTGAAAATATAACAAGCAAAGAAATAAGGAAAAACCTAACACTATTTTAATGAAGCTTAATATAGAGAGTCAAATTGCTCCATATAAGACCCCTTAGACAAAAATGCTGGTCTCAATTTCTGACTCAAAACTTTGGCTGTAATGTGTTGATGCCTTGCTTCAAAACCATATACAGTTTGTGAAGCTTCTGTTATTAACTTAACTGCCCGTTCCACACCCTGAGAATGTGAGGGCAAATCTGGCAAGTCAAGCTTGGTTCCATTCATCAACGATTCTCGAAGTTCAGATTCAGTAAAATCTTCCGTCATTGGTGGTTCAAAAATGCCGCATAATTTTAAATCTATTAATTGTGTCCAATGTGTGGCATTAAAATTAATAGGTAGTATTCTTTTTAATCTTTTTCTGGTTGACTCCTCACTCCTGAAAGAACAAATTAATTAATTGAATTATTAAAAAATTCCAATCTGTACTGCTTTAATAATTATGGTGAAATTAGATAAAATCTTTAAAAATCATTCTATAAATTGGAATAAATAATTGAGTCAGAGATATATGAATAAATATTACTTACCTAATGGCCAAAATTCTTTTTAAAGTTTCTTCTCTTACTTCAATCTCCTCAGATTTAACCATGGAATATAGAAAGTTTTCAGGCAGTAAACAAAATGTATTACCTTGTATATTTCTAAATGTGATATCTTGGATTTCCTGAGGCTGCTCCTTAATCCTCTGGGTCATATTAAAAATGTGCACTTACTGATTGTGGAATTTACTATTTCTTTTAATTTCAAACCAAAAAGTGGCATACACATTTACAATAAAATTTACTACATAGTGTAGTTTTGTTGTGTGCCTTTGTGGGTATGCACCACGAGTCCATAAACACATAAGCCTGATGGCCAAAGTTAACCATCTTGCTTGGTTTAAAGGACCAATTTTCCAGGAGGCATATCTAGAGTCAACCTTACCTCTAGAAATACCTACTGTGTATTCATAAAGGAGTCTTTGGTCAGAACTAAGATCATGTATTTCATCAATTTTGGAAAATGATATTTGGGGTAAATCATATCAATCATTTGAGCATAATTTCCCCAGAGGGCTACTGAATGTTGTAGGGCCCTTTGCGCAACCATCTATGTTTTTAAAAAGGGCTCTGAAAGGTAGTTCATTATGATGCAAAGAGCAACCAATTGTGTGAAGAGTTTTAAAAAGTTTTTTTTCTAAAATTGCAACCATTCCACCATCGCAACTTGTGTTGGTATTAGTGTTGTCAACAAGTATAGCCTTGATACTGTTCTCACTGTGGAATTCATGCAAAACATCCACCACTTGATCTGCATGAACAGCACCTGTTGCACCACTATTCGGAAGAACTCTATGTGTCAGATATTTACTTTCACATGGTGTTTCTTTTGTAAAAGTTAAATGGTGTTCTGGTCCCTTAGTTTTTTTCATAATTCTCTGTCTATTTTCATCCACAATTTCCTTATACATCAATGTGTCCTTATCCATTCTCCCATCAACTCCAATACATATATTTTAGGTGGGGTAAAAACTCCTGGCTGAAATAGTTTTATTTATCTACCTCCAACAAGGTAAGATGTGACACAAGGTCAGGAAAGTGGGATTAGATAACCCTGCGCTATAGAGGTGAGCACTCTGGCCATTAAAAAATTGACTGGGCAGCCCCGTCGGCATTCCCCTGTAGGGGCGCCTCAGACAGTTAGCAATAAACTTACTCCTCCCCAAAGAGGAAAGGCAAAGCCTGGGAGGATGCACCTCCTAGAATTGCACAGGACGGACAAGCCCCAATAGACGGGCGTAAATCCAGACCCAAAGGCCCGGACGATACCGGTTTATTTGGTGGGGTAAAAACCCCTGGCTGAACTAGATTTTATTTATCTACCCCCAACAAGGTAAGATTGACAAAAGGTCAGGAAAGTGGGATGAGAAAGCCAGTGCTCGAGAGGTGAGCACTCTGGCCATTTAAAAATTGCCTGGGCAGCTTCGTCGGCATTCCCCGGTAGGGCCGCCTAAGACAGTAAGCAATAAACTTACTCCTCCCCAAAGAGGGAAGGCAAAACCTGGGAGATGCACCTCCTAGAACTGCACAGGACGGACAACGTGAATCCAGACCCAAAGGCCCGGACGATACCGGTTTATTTGGTGGGGTAAAACCCCCTGGCTGAACTAGTTTTTATTTATCTAACTCCCACAAGGTAAGGTGTGACAAAAGGTCGGGAAAGTGGGATTAGATAAGCCAGCGCTCGACAATTCAATATATATGTGTGATAATTAAACAGACAATCAACACGGGAAGTCAAATTCGCCCGATGAATTTTCAACCGGTGAATACCATAAAAAATATCCAATAAATAAAACGCCTATGTAAACAAATAATTATTTATATATAACATTAAATATCATAGTGTTTTATTCCTTTTTAATTTGAATATGTACATTTAATTTCTTAAGAAAAATAATAATAAACTTTAAAATATTTATTATTAAGTAATGTATTACTTTTTTTTGTTAAAACCCGGGTTTAATTTAAGGCGACACATCTGCCGGTGAAATCTCGGCAGTGAGAAAAAATCTCGATTTATTTGATCTTAAAGTTGCAATGCTCAAATAAATACAAAATTTTGAAGAAAAATATTTCTTGTGGTAACTTTTGACATTATTTGGCAACTTTCTTCGAGTGCGATAATTTACAGTTTCAAAATCGACCTCCCCTAATATATATATATATATATATATATATATATATATATATATATATATATATATATATATATATATATATATATATATATATATATATATATATATATATATATATATATATATATATATATATATATATATATATATATATATATATATATATATATATATATATATATATATATATATATATATATATATATATATATATATATATACATACGTCACAATTATGCTGACACACCGGTTCCCGTTAGATCACCGAAGTTAAGCGGCGTCGAGCCTGGCCAGTACTATATGGGTGACCATTTGGGAATACCAGGTGCTGTATGTGCTCTCTGCTAATCTGAGCATTGTTTCCAGTCGTCTTGTATTACTACTTGTCATTGGAATCAAGCAATGCCGACTCCGGAGAGCGGTTGTTGGGCATTGCGCAACTCTTGCAATTACAAATTCACGCGCGGGTAGCCCCTGGCGGGGCACTCATACGTCAGAAATCGACGGGAGAGTCCATCATATATATATATATATATATATATATATATATATATATATATATATATTTATATATATATACGCAATATATTATATACATTAAATAGTAATGAATGATATATGATTGGTGATGCTTAAAACATATGAACGGTGTTGTTTTTGTAATTTTTTTTACATTTTTATTTTGTTATTAAATATATCAAACGTACCTGCGTTTTTCGATGGGAATCATTAGAGAAGAACGAAAGAGGTAACCGAACATAAGATCACCTCTGTGTGGGGGCAGGAGTGGGCTACAAAATAAACGGTTAAATGTTTTTTGAGGAGCAAAGTTGGATGTATAGCCCAGCTCTAAAAGTTCCCTTACCATCGTATATAGGAGAATTGCAAATTATTTAGACGAACCTTCTCTTATCACCAAAATACCCCCTAGAAAGGCAATAAATTATGTTCTATGCGTACATATGTGTGTATGTTTATATAGAAATATAGAAATATGTGTGTGTTTATGTGTATGTTGTCTTATTTAAATCACGCATGTTTATGTGTGTCCTTGAGTGTTTGTATGAGGACCAACATTGTATTGAAATAGACATGTTGAAATTGACAGATTTGTGTGCCGATGTGTGAGCGGTTTAGTAGGTTATTATTATTTATTCATTTTTATTTTTATAAAATGTTGTTCTGTAATAATATAAGTATAATTACTGTAAGTGGGTTATCTGTGGGACTATAATTTGTTACCGTGTTAATACCAAACAAACACGGTTGAATATTAAACAAATTTATATATATATATATATATATATATATATATAGTCTAAAGAAGCTTTGAGTTATTTTAAACAAAAAGACAACAAAAAAAGGAAAATGCAGTTTAAATTCCCAGAGAAACTAACTAAATCCAAAATAGTGTAGACTTAACATTTGTTGGAAAATTCATAAATAAATAATATATAATAGTAAGTAAATAAAAATAAAAAGAGGGATTAAGTATCTAACAGTGAAACAAAAGCAGAAGACCTTAACGTAAGCATCTAATATTAACACGGGGATCTTCAGCTGTTTACCATGTAACTGTTTCGGAGATTTAAAAACAGGACAGTTATATGCATGGCTCTCCAATGGTACATATATATATATATATATATATATATATATATATATATATATATATATATTCAAGAACAATAATTATAACTTTTCCAAAAATATTTCTCCAGTCATTAAGAGGGTAACACCCCCATTTCACATTATTATTACTCCCATAAGTCCCCAGCATTTCTCTGTCATAATTCTAATCACCCATATCTCCCAAACAGATCCAATCTTTCCGACCCAATCCTTACTCTTATCTCTAAACCAGTTTCAATCAGCATACCAATTTCACCACCCCCATAAGCATTCACTATACCTTAGTTAATAATGTTAAATCCTGAATACAAATCATTCAAAAACCCTGCAGAGTTACTGCCCTTACACTCCCCGGATGATATATTTACTTAAATTTCTTTGGGATTGATTTAAACTTGAATTTAATTAATGGTGTTCCTTTTAGCCTTTTTATCTCTTCATAAGTATTATCCTTAAACCCATTCCTTTAGAAGACACACCATTAAACCCCAAAGCAGTAACGGCCAAATATACGATACTCATAATATTGGCTCACGGGATTTATATAGAAATATTTTATTTATTTTTTTTATATCTCTGTAAATCTTCTCCGGTTAAAATCTCAACTGTTACTTTTCACCCCCCCCCTTTTATTTCAAACCTTATTAAACTTTCCTTACACTAAATTTAAACAAACATACACAACACTCTAAGCAAATAACGCGTCCAAACGAGAGTGACACGTGACTTCACATTTCCGAAACAGATGACAACAGAAGCTGAAGAGAGCCGGATGGCTAAGTCCTTCTGTGCTACGAATGTTGTACTAATTTTTCTGTACCAATATATATATATATATATATATATATATATATATATATATATATTAGATTTTAGTTTTTAACTTTTTAAATTTTAACAGACCTAAATCACGTGACTCTCTAAATTTTGAAATTCTAAATTTCTTTTCTTCTTCTTTTCTTCTTCTTCTTCTTTTTCTCTCCGCTTCATTCTCTCCAAATATGATCTGAGGTTAAGATCGGATTCTAACTCTGCCTGATGAGATCACAGTGTATAATAACTGTTGATCGATAACATCGACATGCCAGTGTCGCAGATTTCGTACATGTCTGTGTAAATAAAAATAATCATATATAAAGTTCTATTTGATATTGAGCACTTTTTATAAACCCGGTTGAAATTCTTTGGATTACTACCCTGTGGATGTTTTTAGCTGGATTATTACCATTATTATATATAGTGTTAATTACCTACATATCTTTTCGGGCGTTTTGCGAAGGAGTGGTGGTTGCAGGCAGTCGCATGGGATCGAACGCAGTTCATAGATTCAGGCTAGAATTACGATACAAACGCTCGAGACCACACGTGATGCAGTGATTTGAAATTGAAATAAACCTATCCGTGTGCAATGTTCGCGCGAAACTCGCTTCGTCGCAAATGACAACCGACTCATCTCAACTATTCTATCTTTAAAAGGGGCTTTTAACTATAAATATTTTTTTTTTTAGTATTAAAGTGTTTATTACCTACAGACAATATCGTTTTGTTTTTTTTTGCCCTCATCAGCGCAGGATTGGTGGTTGCAGGTAGTCGCATGGGATCGAACGCTGTTCGTAGATTCAGGCTAGAATTACAAGACAAGCGTCCGAGACTACACGGCTACCGTCAATCAGCACAGGCAGTAATTTGAAATTGAGATACACGTATCCGGGGAGGAAGGGGAACGCGTTCTTATTGTCAAACAGTGTTCAACGCTCGTGCGGAAACCACCGTGGAATATTATGAGAAAGAGAGAGAGAGAGAGAGAGAGAGTGAATTTAATTACAATGCAAATATACAGACGATACAAAACAAGTAACGCGAATCAATGCAGTGAGCCTCGCTCTGACTCGCTCCTATTTTCCAGCCAAAAGAAGCGTATTATGTTTCTCTCATATTTCATCGTCGTCGACCATAACCCTAACCCTAACCATATTTTCCATTTCCATCAAACTGAAACAAAATATCAACAGACGATTATTTTTCTATATTTCATGTCGTTCTAATGTGATTTCGCAATGTTAAGTGGAGAAATATTTTCTTTGCAGCGCGAAACACTTTTTTTTTTTCTCCTTTCGAGTCAACCATTTATTTACATGACGTTACAATTTATCAAACAAAATGGCGCGATAATTGAGCACCGCGCGCGATTCAAAAAACGTTAGCAAATCTATTTTCCATATTTTTTACGTATCAAATATTTTTTTCCCCACTTTTTTCGCTTTATTTTTCTTTGAACAATGTTGCATTTACGAATAGTGCAATGAGAAAAAGACAGAGAGGGAGAGAGAGGAGGGATGAAGAGAAAAAGAGAGAGATAGAAAGAGACTAAGTGAGGGGGGTATATATTGGTTTATATATTTTTATGGAAATCGCTCCAGACAAGGCATGAAGCCACTTGATGTAAGGAGCTAACAAGAATGAAATATGATTATCGCCGGTAAGTCCGGGATTATCTGTGATCTTAAAATACCATTTTTTAGAGCACTCAAGGTTTATGAAACTCATAGAACATTATTCGACTTCTTTGTTTAGACTTTTAAACCATTTTGGATGATTTGAATTTGATACAACATCCTGCCCATAGTTCGACGAATGGTTGACCTCTTTCAGGTCTTAAATCGAGACATTTTTCCACTTTTAACATTTTAAATTTTTTGTCACTTTTGCATTTTCTAAGATATTCACCTCCAATAATTGATTAATATTCAATTGTTATTGGTCAGACCTTCTGACGATAAGAGCGTTATCTTTGAAAAGTCATGGTTTAAAGGTATTTTTGTTTTTGTATTCTTTGTTTGAACACATGTAAACTATGCAAATTTTATACACTTAATCACTTAATTATTCGTATATAAATGCTCTATCTACTATATTGAACTTCACTGTTTGTCAAGAGGATCTAATATAATATTGGATTGTTATATCATCCATTCATATATATATATATATATATATATATCAAGAAAAGATTCATACTTCCGCACCCCCGCACTCCCTATCTACTGCCAGCCAAGCTTGGCTGTGGCATATTTTGACCCCGACAAACTTCCTAGCTAAAATAGCCATAACCTAATAAGTCGAAGCCATCAATCCCATTCAGCTCGCGTCCTTTGAAAGAGACAAGCCACTGCTGACACCGCTACAACAATAATCATGTTTTACATTCTCTGCTTGTTCACGTCAACTACCATTCCGAAGTCTGGACATTTTCTGACAAATCAAAATTAATATTCTTTATGATTTTTCTGCATTGCTTTCTTCATTCTGAGGAAGTCTTTCAATAAAGACGAAACGTTGATGAATACATAAATCACATAGTTTTTGGCTTTCCTTTTTCCATTTTACACACACACACACACACACACACATATATATATATATATATATATATATATATATATATATTGCTAAGGAGTCACCGTTTATCAAGGTTCAAAGGCCACTCGAGGATAAGAGTTAATGAGTGTCAGGCTTGACGGTAAACCAACGCCGTGATGATTGGTAACAGTTGTTTAAATTTGGAAGAAGTTGATTACTTAAGAGGACGGCTCAACAAGAATTTGTTTACATTGGAATCGAAAACGACTATATCGTATACAGCTGGGAAGCAGTCTAGCGGTATTGTGTTCTACAGACTGGTAGTTCTAGAAAAGAAACTCTGCTTATGAAAGGTCTGTTTAGTTTTAGGTACAGAGAGAGAGAAAGGGAAATTATTGACAGTGGCTGTAGCTAGACGAGTTTTTGTCTGTGAATGTTTTACAGGAGAAACCATAGATTGGAGCTCAGTCGAGCACCCACCATAAAAATAACGATAGAGCAGAGAGAGACTAACAACATCTCTTCTGTGATAAAGTGGCTGCAGAGAAGAGAAGAGAGCATCCCTCACTAGATTTCGAAGTCTGTTTTGTACTTTGTCAATGCAGGAAGGGGGTGCTATGAACGGCACCTCCCCAGATATTGTTTGTGAAACAACTACTAGTAAGATTGAAAGTAAAAAAAGTATTATTTTAGCTCTAATGCACTCACGTAAAGAAAAGAAAAGAAAGAAGAAATCAATTTGCTTTATTCACTTTCAATTTAGAAATAGATCACAGCTTGCTGAAAATCAAGGCGGTTCCCTAAAAAAAAGTAAGATTTGAACACAAATGCTAAATAGTTGTCCAGGAAATCAAAAAATATTGTGAAACGTAACTATTTGTTATATTAAAACCAAAACAATTATTGAATTAAAAAAAAACAATAACAAATAATAGTTAATTCAAAACCAATATGAAAATTAGTTAATAATATTTTTTTAGAGTAACAGAGATAAAAAGGGAAATGTGTATTCCTATATTGCATAAATTCAAAGGTAATGACGTAAAAGAACAGGAAGTCGCTAATGAGACGTGACAAATAAGTTGGTCGCATCCAGCATCTTGGAGGTTGAACTGCAAAACGAGAAGACTCATTTTGGAGAAATGACCCCCCTTTGCGGGAATGGACTGGGGCAGTAGGCGTAACAGTGGGTGTTGGGCTAATACTAATATCTAAAGGAAATGGTGTGTATTTATAACCCATGATGCTTCATAAATCGCCGTCAATATAACCGGAACATGTGATGAATGGTTTTATCGGACTCTACGAAGATGTTTAAGAAATTTCTGTGCCTCTAAAGAGTTTGAAACAAACTAAATTGACTTTTCCCGAATTTACGTAAACAGCTGGTAAAATCCCCGTGCTTGCTGGCCTCTGGAACTCCCTCCATGCTCCCTGTTTCCCCGACAGTACTGACATGCAGAAATTTAAAACTAATGCAAACAGACATCTCGCTGCGCAGATCCCAATTTAGGTTGACCCTCCCTCCCCCCCCCTTCTCCCTTTTTTTTTTCTCAGTAGCCCCTTACGTCTACAGTGGCGGCCTGCCTTGTTTGGGGGTGAACTATGTTGTTTTTTTTTAAAAAAGGAAGAAAAAAAGAATATGGAGTGCTGTTGTCATATTTGGGCTGGTGAATCCCTGTCACATTTGAGGGTTGTTGATGAGGTGCAAAAACGTATCTGTAATGTGATTGGCCGTACCCTTTCTTCTTCTCTGCTCTCTCTCTCTCTCTATCTCTCTCTCTCTCTCTCTCTCTCTCTCTCTCTCTCTCTCTCTCTCTTATATATACACACACACACACACACACACACAGAAGTGACGTTGCTAGTCTCAGTTGCTAGCTTCGAAGAGCGCTAAGGATCAAGAACTTGTCAATAATCTCTCCTCCGACCTAGAGCATGTAGTAGAATGGGGAAAATGGCGAGTTCTTGCTGTTAATGTATTTTGTTAATGTCTTTCTGAAAGGTAGGTGATATATATATATATATTTTTTAAACATAGTTCACCCCAAACAAGGCAGGCCGCCACTGTATATGTAAGGGGCTACTGAGACAAAAAGAGGGGGGGTTCAACCTAAATTAGGATCTGCGCAGCGAGATGTCTGTTTACATTAGTTTTACATTTCTGCATGTCAGTAACGTCAGGAAGGCAGGAAGGGAGTTCCAGAGTCCAGCAGCACAAGGAAAGAAGCTTTTAGAGTAGAATGCTCTTCGGCATCTGGGGACCTCCACAGTGTATGGATGGGATTTTTGCAGATTGTCGGGTTGGTCTAGTAGATTTATGTCGTGGGGGTACCAGAGCCGCTAAAATGTGAAAGCAAACTGGTTCCGGTATTGAAAACCCCATGAAAAGGGTTGATATGAAGTAAAGCAGAATAGAGCCAAACGATATCGAATTATCTCGAGATCCATATGTGCTGTAAACAGGATATCAAATGAATCGAGGCCGGCAGGTCGATTGAAATACGCACGTCGCCGAGCAGACATCTTTTTTGATATTCATTGGAATTCGGATTCCATTTGGAATACGATCTATTTTATAACGACATCTGTTTCGCTTTTTTTTTTCAGACAGACGTATTATCGACCGCTACGCACATCTCCCCCTCCCCCTTCCCCCCTCTCCCCCCCTCTCTCTCTCCTACTCTCTCTATCTCTCTTTCTCTTTTCCCTCTCCTTTTCCCTCTCTCTCAGCCCTCCATCTCCATATATCTCTCTGTCGTCCCTCTCTACCCCCCCTCTCTCTCTCTCTCTCTCTCTCTGCCCCTCCCTCTTTCTTACTCCAACTCTCTCTATCTCTCTTTCTCTTTTCCCTCTCCTTTCCCCTCTCTCTCTCAGCCCTCCCTCTCTATATATCTCTCTGTTGTCTCTCTCTAACCTCTCTATCTCCCCTTCTCTCTACCCCCTCTCTCTCTCTCTCTCTCTCTGTCTGCCCCTCTCTCTTTCTTCCCCCCACTCTCTCTCTGCCCCCTCACTCCTCTCTCTTGAACGCGTCCTCGTATCGTTACGAGAGGAGTTATCCTATGTCGGTCGGTCCGTAACGCTCCAGTTTAAAATAGCATTTTCTTTGGTCTGTCAGGCTTCGGATCGAAATAAAATTATCGTTGGTCTCTGGAATAAAGATAAAATCGGGGGACTTATGTTTTGAGGCATGTCCGTCCGTCCGTCCGTCCGTCCGGATTTTTCTCCACAACCATCCATTGAATTTCTCTGAAATTTTGCATGAAGTTGTAACTTTGGTCAGGTGAGAAAGTAACATTCTCTGATTTTTGAAAATAAATCTGGTTAACCCCCCCCCCCCAGGTGGTCAAAAGGCCCCGAAATGGCAAAAAAATACATTTTTTGCCCCATAACTTTTCATCCATCCATTCAATTTCTCTTAAACTTGGGCAAAATGTGGAGGCAATTGTTCCTAATAGAAAATAAGTATCGCTGACCTTGGAAAAAATCTGGTTCGCGCCCCCAGGAGGTCAAAAATGGCAAAAAATGACCCTTTTCTCCCATAACGTTTTATCCATCCATTCAATTTTTCTGAAACTTGTCCAAAATGTAGAGGCAATTGTTCTGGATATAAAATGAGCATCCTTGACCTCAGAAAAATTCTGGTTTGCGCCCCCAGGGGTCAAAGGGGGGGGTCAAAAATGCCCCAAATTGCCCAAATTTATTGCATTTTACACTCGCCACATCGAGTCACATACAGAGGGGGGCCACGCACGCGCGGCTTGTTATTCTGTGTTGTTTCTCTAATTTCATATGAAAGATTATTGTAGAATATTTTGAGCAATAAATTGAACACGTTGCGCGCAAACCCTTTTCTTTTTTTTTTGCTACCAGCATTGGACATTAATTTGCATGAAATTTAGAAACTTTGTCACAATTTGATATCTTTTTTTTTTCTTGCGATGCAGGACAGAATTTTAAAGCTGTTTCCGCTCCGCTGATTGGCAGAGATTCAGTTCCATCGAGATTAATGTGTGATTGAAATTAATTTTGAGAAACTGTCAAAATGCCAGCAGCGAAAACAGATCACTCTTTGAAAAGAAGAGTCGAAGTGAAGAGCATTTCCATGGAAGAATATTCCAACCTTCAGATTGTTAGAAAATTAGAAACGATGGGATGCATTATTGCCTGCAGCGGCCTCCACAAACCAGCGCGAATGTTGACAAAATAAGGATGGGGAAGGTCAAGAATAAGAGCCACTACTTCTGCTAGACACTTGATCGCAATTACCCGTGATGGGGGGGGGGGTAGAAACTACTCTTACTTCTGCTACTACTACTACTAGTACTACTACTACTACTACTAATGATAATAATAATGAACAGAAATAGCAAAAAAACACCATTTTTTTTTAAATAAATAACAATTTGGTACTGATTTCGATCCTGAACCAGTTTTCGTGAGGTTCGACTTGGAAACGTTCGGCTGCCCTACGCAAACACCCGAGTGTTGACGAACCGAATGGTACCAGACGACAATTTTGATACGGTGCTGCGTCTTGTGATTGTAAGTAATATTTTCAAGAAATTTTCTAAAGAAAAAAAAACAAAAAAAAAAAAACAAGCAAAACATAGCGAAGTTACTGTTATCAAATAATTTTTTATTATTATTTTAATACGTTGCAGCGTCCTATAATTTTTAGTTATAGTTGCAAGAAATTTTTTAAACAACAAAACAAATAAAACAAGCAAAACAGAGCGAAGTTACTGTTATCAAACAAATATTTTTAACCCTAACCCTAACCCAAACCCTAAACCCTAACCCTAACCCTAACCCTAACCCTAACCCTAACCCAAACCCTAAACCCTAACCCTAAACCGTAAACCTAACCCTAAACCTTAACCCTAAACCCTAAACCCTAAACCCTAACCCTAACAAAAAAAAACAACAAAAAAAACAAGCAAAACATTATTATCATAGGACGCAGCACCGTATCAAAATTGTCGTCTGGTACAAATCGGCTCGTCAACTCTCGGGCGTTTGCGTAGGACAGCCGTAGCTTCCGAGTCGAACCTCACGAAAACTGGTTCAGGATCGATATCAGTACCAACATTTTTTTTCAAATTAACAAACAAAAATTGGTACCAGCCTAGGCTGACACCACACAAAATATTTGCATATGGTCAAGGAGGATGAGAAGACCGAGGAGGCACAGCACAAACCAGACCTCCACTGGAAGTGCAGAGACTGCTGAGACCTTCGGAAGGCTTATTGCCACCAAAATCCCGGAGAAGACCAATGGTCCTTACCAACGAGAAATCAATGGTAAACGGCTGTTGTGATACTGCAAGTTTATTTGCGGTGGCTATCGAAAAGACGTAGAGAATACTGGAAATCTGGGGAGACTTGTTGTCACTCAGACTCCAGGTAATACCACCGGTTGTCGGTTAGCAATCACTGATGACCTGTGTGAGAACTACTAGTGAGTACGTACGTACGTACATAATAATAATAATAATAATAATAATAATAATAATAATAATAATAATAATAATAATAATAATAATAATAATAATAATAATAAATGAGTGGTTCTGGTACAGCTTTTGGACCAGATAAAACCGGTTTTTATTCAGTTTTTCATATTGTGTACGTAAACAGTCGAAAGATGCCGAAGCGCTTATCCAATCAGATCGCTAGGAAAGGAGGCGACAAGTTAAATTGTTAATTGATTACATTGTAAATTGGCGATTCTCGAGAATTTCAAACAAAGACAAAAAAAAGGGTTGAAAAAAAAGCTTAGTGCTTTATACGTTACGCCACGGGTCCATTGCGGAAAATTAAATTAAAATAAATTAAAATAAATTAAAATAAATTAATAAAATTAAACCTACTCTTGGGTTTTAGATGAGAACAGTAGTCTGAATAATTTAAAATATACAAATTATTAATCCTTATCTAAAAAATTCAGAAACATAATTTTTTCCAAATAAGTTCGTCATTCTGATTTTCTTCTCGATTTAAATTGCAAACCTAAAATTGGTTCACGAACTTAACATACATAATATTCCGTTTATTGTTTTCTTCGCTATAAAGATATTGAACGCCCACATGTTGACAGAATAAATACATATTATTATTGTGATTATTAATATCCAATATATATATTTCAAACATTATACAGTGATTATTAATATCCAATATATATATATTTCAAACATTATACAATGATTATTAATATCCAATATATATATTTCGAACCTTATACAGTGATTATTAATATCCAATATATATATTTCAAACATTATACAGTGATTATTAATATCCAATATATATATTTCAAACATTATACAGTGATTATTAATATCCAATATATATATATTTCAAACATTATACAGTGATTATTAATATCCAATATATATATTTCGAACCTTATACAGTGATTATTAATATCCAATATATATATTTCAAACATTATACAGTGATTATTAATATCCAATATATATATATATATATATATGAAACATTATATACTGATTATTAATATCCAATATATATATATATATATTTGAAACATTATATACTGATTATTAATATCCAATATGTATATATATATATTTGAAACATTATATACTGATTATTAATATCCAATATATATATATATATATTTGAAACATTATATACTGATTATTAATATCCAATATATATATATATATATTTGAAACATTATATACTGATTATTAATATCCAATATATATATTTCAAACCTTATAGAGTGATCATTAATATCCAATATATATATTTAAAACATTATACAGTGATTATTAATGTCCAATATACAGTGATTATTAATACCCCATATATATTTCAAACATTATATACTGATTATCAATATCCAATATATATATATATTTCAAACTTATATATTGATTATTACTATTTAATATATATATATTTATTTATTGTTTTCTTCGCTATAAAAATATTGAACGACCACATGTT
>OY744547.1:7184807-7189807 GCA_963556195.1 Sepiola atlantica | reverse complement strand
AGTAGCCCCTTACGTCATCAGTAACCAACTCGCCTTGTTTGGGGTGAACCATGTTAAAAATAAAATTGCATACAGCTCCTTTGAAATAGATAACAGCTTGCATATTTCATTAAATTGTTAGTATATTGTTTTCAACGGTATCTTTTCGTATTTAGTTTGTAAATAGTTTATGGCTCTTCCCACATTATTATTTTAGATATAAATGTTTTGCTTTCCATATTATAACAATATTTAGATGCATGGTTTGTAAAGATACTGTTAAGAACGTCATTTTCAACATACAGTTAGATTAAGTAAAAAAAAAAGTGGAAAATTCCGTTTGAAGTTTAAAGTTTCAGAATTAAAACTACGTGTAAAGATGTTACGTCACGGACAGGAAGTCCGAAATATAACGTGGCGAAAAAGAAAAATCCGTCTCCTTGGTTTTGTTTACGTGTGCAGGGTTACTACTGTTCAATCATCGATGTTCCAAAACCCAACAATAAAAATCGCAGATTGTGCTAGTCCTACTCTGTAAACTTTCTCTCTTCATCAAAGGTTTTGCTCGCATCTTTTTCATCGCGAATCTAAATAATACTCTACTAAACCCTTTTCGATTCTCATTCAACCCCATCATGTTTTGTTCTTTTCCATTTTCTTGTACAATCCAATGAAATAAAAACACGTTGGGTTCATTATTCTCCCAGATAGACAACAACAAAAAAATGAAGGTTTCTTCTTATTTAGATTCGATTGCTTCTACTTTTCGTTTCTTCTATTTTTCTTCGCCGGATATTTCTTTTCCCGGATGTCAGGTCCTTGTTCGGATTTTATGACGTTCGAATTGAGATCTCCCGCTTTCGAGTGCAGGTCGACATGCCTTCTTGCCCTTTGCTGGCAAATTCGTTCTCAGCCTCTCAACGGCTCTCTTTCAAATTGAGAACGGACAAAGGCAAGCATCTATTCTTAATCGGATAAAAGAATCTGACATCTTTTCGGGAATTGACTTTTAAAGGAAAGGAAGAACGGGGCCGTTGACTCGCTTTCAGTTCACGGTTTCATTCAGTCAATCTAGTTTAACGGCATATCAACCCTTTGGCGGGTTATTTAATACCGAAGCAAAAATAACTATTCATTAATTTGTTTAGTGTGTCCGTCTTACGGCCTACTCCTCCCTTTTAGCGTAAATTAATGCCGAATAACAATACCTATTTTAAACAATTACTACTTGATTGTATTCGTTTGTATTTTTAATGGCATATCTTTTTAATGTATTAATTTTTAATTTAATTTTTAACGGCACATCAACCCTTTTGGCGGGTTATTTAATACCGAAGCAAAAATAACTATTCATTAATTTGTAGTGTGTCCGTCTTACGGCCTACTCCTCCCTTTTAGCGTAAATTAATGCCGAATATAATACTTGATTGTATTAGTTTGTATTTTAATGGCATTTTTAATGTATTAATTTTTAATTTAATTTTTAATGGCATATCTTTTTAATGTATTAATTTTTAATTTAATTTTTAATGGCATATCTTTTTAATGTATTAATTTTTAATTTAATTTTTAATGGCATATCTTTTTAATGTATTAATTTTTATTTAATTTTTAATGGCATATCTTTTTAATGTATTAATTTTTAATTTAATTTTTAATGGCATATCTTTTTAATGTATTAATTTTTAATTTAATTTTTAATGGCACATCAACCCTTCGGTTGGTTATTTAATACCGAAGCAAAAATAACTATTCATTAATTTGTTTAGTGTGTCCGTCTTACGGCTTACTCCTCCCTTTTAGCGTAAATTAATGCCGAATAACAATACCTATTTTAAACGATTAATACTTGATTGTATTAGTTTGTATTTTTAATGGCATTTTTAATGTATTAATTTTTAATGGCATATCTTTTTAATGTATTAATTTTTAATGGCATATCTTTTTAATGTATTAATTTTTAATGGCATATCTTTTTAATCTATTAATTTTTACTGGCATATCTTTTTAATCTATTAATTTTTAATGGCATATCTTTTTAATGTATTAATTTTTAATGGCATATCTTTTTAATGTATTAATTTTTAATTTAATTTTTAATGGCACATCAACCCTTTCGAGGTTATTTAAAACTGAAGTAAAATATTTATTGTAAACAATGCATTAACTTGGTTTTTTTTTGTCTGTTTTACGGGAGAAAATCCTATTTGATTTTAACAGATATGATTTTAAAAATAAATTGTAATTATAATTTAAAAGGTTGTGTCAGGACACTGATTATAAAAAATAAAAATTTTCAAATTAAATAATCATTGTATTATTTGGATTTTTCGGACTACTGTTTAATCTTGAACGTTATTCTCACAACGTTTCGGCCGATGTAACCTCCGACCTTTTCAGGCGCGTCTCAAGAATATTTATGTCAAACTCGAAAATCTGTACGGTACCCTTAATTAAGTCCACGTTACGTAAGAAGTCTTAAGTAATTCCTAATTGTAGTCTTCGTATTGCTCACACTGAGGATTGAACCTAGAACCTCCAGAAGACTGTCACTTAGAACTGATTATTACCTAGCACTTTTATCCGTGTTGCCAGTACAGACGATACTAAGAATACAATTACGAATTACTTGATATTTCTTCCTAGTCATTGCTTACGGAACGAGAGCATGCTACCTTCGTGAATTAAATAAAGAGTTCCGTTCGAAATTCCATACAGATTCCCGAGTTATACAAGAAACATCTGAAGAAGGTCGGAGATTACATCGGCCGAAACGTTGTGAGAATAACATCCAAGATGAGAACAATAGTACGAATAATCCAAATAATACAAATTATTAATCCTCATCTAAAAAAAAGTCCGAAACATAAATCCGATTTTTGTTTGAAAATGACAAAGTTCACGAGAGTACACTTACTATATCTGATGAATATAATTACCTGTTAAAAATACTAAGGCGTGCTCATTTTGAAAGAAGACCCAGTCCTTATATTGGAGGTCATAATTAAAGCCCATCCGTTTTAGGTGAAATAAAGGTTTTTCATTGCTCGACCAATCATAAGAATATGCTACACAATTGTGATTAGGGAGTGAATCACAGAACTCGTCTCGAGTAAAAACGGCCAATGAAAAAGTGATATTTGGGGAATTCGCGAAAAAATCGTCGGTTAGCTAAGACAGAGATAAAAAACAAGAAGTCTTTCCAAATTTGACCTCCTCTAGGGGATAAAAACACGAAGCAAATTTCAAAATCCCCCTGACAAAGACTTAACAATCAGTCAAATTCCTCGACTAGTCTTTTCTCCCCGACAATAGGAGAAAAATAAATTTTCCTGTATATAATTGTTACACACTAATAACTATTTGTAATTGATCACGTAGAGTTTTTTCTTCTTTTAGTGTTGTCAACAGAGCCGACCACTTACCGAAGTTCCCGACATAGCTGCACCAACATCATAGTTTTGCGGATCTTTAAACACGACGTGGGCGTCGAACGATTGTGAGAGCAACTAGTTGGAACGAATGCGATACACGTGGCAAAGGACTACACTTAGTGCCGAATCACCCAGGACCCAACACTGTGTGACTCCCCGGGCAACGATCGTATCTCAGAAACAATGAGTATATATTTCCATCATAACAAAGGTAAAAGGGAGTATTGATTTACTCCTCTCCAGGAGTTAGGCACAAGGCCAGTTTTTATCCTACTCCCACAAGTAAGATGTGACCCAAGGTCGGGTCGGGAAAGTAGGGTTTGAAAAGCCAGCGTCCGAGAGGTGAGCGCTCTGGCCATTTAAAAATTGCCTGGGCAGTCCCGTCGGCATTCCCCGGTAGGGGCGCCTCAGGCAGTAAGTAATAAACTTATTACTCCCCAAAGAGGGGAGGCGAAGCCTGGGAGGGTGGACCTCCTAGAACTGAACAGGACAGACCCATTGACCGGCGTAAGTCAAGCCCCGAAGGACAAGACAATACCAGTATGGGGTGCAGTATCCATCGGAACAGATACTACACTTTGATCTTAGCCCAAAAGCCAAGAAATTAAAAATTATCGTCTTTTCGAGTACTCTTTCCCCTTCTTTCTTTTTACAGATAATCGGCCAATTATTGGTTCTCTGAAATATCAATTTCAGAGAAACAATAATTGGCCGATTATCAATAAGCCTCCGTGTCTTTCCAGTAGAGGTCTGGATAGAGATTACCCTCCTCTACCTTTCCATATTCCTAGACTGTTTACTTCTGGTCCAGTACGTTGTACATAGTCATCAGTTTCTGTTTTTATTTAATCTTTTGCCCAGTTTATGAAGTGTCCAGAATATCTTACCAGGTGTAGTGCTCAGGCGTATATCTCTTTTCATTTGTTTTTCTTGGCTATTATCTCTTCCATCTGAATGTCAAGCTAACATTATCTAACATATGTGTATTTTTTGTTTTATTTTACTTCAGTTGAAGTTCTCAGAAATAAAGGGGCCTTTTTGCTAGGGGTAACACTTGATCTCTATATGAGATATCCGTGTGTTCGATTAAAGTTCTCCTTTACCTGTCAGACGTTGAGTTAGCAAAGAAGTGAAGAACATTAATTTTCCTCTCTGCAATTGACCAGTTCACTGTTACAGTAAATCTTTCTTGTGCTCTCTTTGTTTTTACCGAATTCCAGGACAAGAATTCATCTAGTCTGGTGGAGCATCCAGCTTAGTGCTGATAGTAAAGGCAACATCACTTGAAGAAAGTGCACAATTTCTCATTTAAGCCAGGAGATCTTATTTTGGGTTTCAAATACTATGTTTTCTTGAATATTTGCAGTTCTTTATTATTATTATTATTATTATTATTATTATTATTATTATTATTATTATTATTATTATTATTACTATTATTACTATTATTACTATTATTATTATTATTATTAATAATTATTATTATTACTATTATTATCATTATTATTAATAATAATAATAATTATTATTATTATTATTAATTATTATTATTACTATTATTATTACTATTATTATTAATATTATTAT
>OY744547.1:7167307-7179807 GCA_963556195.1 Sepiola atlantica | reverse complement strand
ATATGAAGGTGCGTGGTGAGCCAGAACCTGAATTGAATATTAAGTCTTGACTTATCTGATCACCGCCTTTAAAGGTCTCGTCTCTGCCTGGCGTACAAAACTTTGATGTGAGAAAGAACAAAGGCACGCTGTAACGAGAGTAGTTATGCATATCGACCACGTGTGACCGGAGTGTTTTGTCATACATAAAAGACGAGCATGATAGAGTGTAGAGATCAGTAATTAAAACGGAGTTCCGTTGGCGAGCATATTGTTCTTGAGTTTGGTATTGAAAACAGTGTTGCATTGAAAAACACTTTGTTGCATTGAAGAGTATACCACGTAATGAAGTTCCAGTAGCGAGCATGTTTTTGTTCAATAAACAGAGACTATCTTTCTCTCCATTTTTTTTTCTTTTCTTTTCGTTCCGCATTATCTCTTTTTTTCGCACCCTCTCAACAACAGCTGCACTCCGAGCAGTTTGGGGCCTGCCAGAACGCTAGTCACTCTCCGCTGATGTGCGGCCATTTTAGAATCGGTTGAACTACTCCTTAATTAATGTTACACCCATCGTATCTTCTCCAAACACCTGCTGAATCTAACGCGACGGCGGAGATGAACACCATTCCAAAAAGAAGACTTCCAGAGGTGTTTTCCGGCAGTGGATGGATCGGTGGGCTACGTGTGTGCAAGCACAAGGGGCCTACTTTGAAGCGGATTATGGTCCCAAACTCGTCACGTATTTGAAATATTTTACTGGCCTTAGGTCGGATACTTTTTAGACAGGCCTCGTATATATACTCCGATATTATTATTATTATTATTATTATTATTATTATTATTATTATTATTATTATTATTATTATTATTATAAGCCGCGAGTTGTTATAACGAGTAATAAATACGTCATTCGAGAGGCTATCGATACCTGCGGTTTCACGAAGACACAGGAAATCAGGCTCGTTATGCTGATGAAGACCAAGTGTATCCGTTCTCCAGTCGCTAGTTTCATTTCACATCCTTTCTTTTTTTCTTTCGTTCTTTTTTTTTAACCTTCGGTTCTAGATGCACATCTCCCACCTCTCTCTCCTTTTCTCTCTCTCGCTCTCTCTCTCTCTTTCTCTCTCTCTCTCTCTCTCTCTCTCATTTGATCTGTTTCTTTTCCTTTTTTTCCTTTTTTCTTTTTGTTTCCCCTCTTCCTATCTCTCCTACACACTCTCTCTCTCTTTCTCATTTCACACCCTTTTCTTTTTCTCCTTCTTCCTATCTTACTCTCTCTCTCTCTCTCTCTCTCTCTCTCTCATTTGATCTGTTTTCTTTCCTTTTTTCTTTTTTCTCCCCGTGTCCCCTCTTCCCATCTCTCCTACTCTCTCTCTCTTTCTCTCTCTTTCTTATTTCACACCCTTTCCTTTTCTCTTTCTTCTATTCTTTCCTCTGTTTCTCTATTTAAATCTCTCTCTCTCTCACACACACACACACACACACACATTTTCTCGTTCTTTCTTTCTTACCTTTTGTTTCTTTCTTCCTATCTCTCTTTCTCTCTCATTTCAACTCCAACCTTTTTTCTCAATTGTCCTTTCTTTCCTTCCGTTTTTCTTTCTTTCTTTCTCTCTCTCTCTCTCTCCCTCTCTCTCTCTCTCTCTATCTCTCTCTCTCTGTCTGTCTCTCTCTTTTTCTCTCTCTGTCTCTGTCTCTGTCCTTTTTCTTTCTCTCTCTCCCTTCTCTCTCTCTCTCTCTCTCTCTCTCTAATCTATTTTCTCATCTCATTCATCCTAATTCCTTTCGCATAAATTCATCTTTTTGTTCTAGCGTTCAATTCCCGCCTTTTTTTATTTCCTCAATTCTTTTCTTGCGCCCATTTTGTTTTGCCCCGAGCAAAAACAAAAATTAAAGAAATAAACATTTTTAAAATCAAATAAATAAAATTACATAAAAAAAATATAATAACAAAACGCAACAAACGGAAATTTTCACCAAAAAAAGCAGTTCTGAGATGAAGACACATTTTTTTTATACCAAACGCATTTCACAAATCAACCAGTGTTTAATCGTCAAATGTCACGATATAGCAAAATTTACTTCATATTCGCGCGAAATTCTAAGTGATTTTGAAGCTTTTAAATTGGGACAAGAGAATAATTTCTGGCTTGAATTTAAGTTTAAAGATAAAAGTCTTCATAAAGGGGACATAAAAGTGGTGCAAAACTGTTCTGTTCAGGGAATTCATTCTGCCAGTCCTGGGACGGGTATTTTTTTAGTAAATACATAATACAGTATATTAAGTATACATTTTTGTGTCATGCCATGGAAAATAATACCCTACCTGAGAGGTCATCATTCAAACTCCTCGGCCTAACTTTCACAGATAACATTAATTAGAATAAATACATTGAAGACATTGCTAGGGCTGCTGCAAAGAAGGTGGGCTCCCTCTACCGTGCCAGTAAATTTCTCACACCTGACATTATCCTGTATATCTACAAATCCACCATCCGCCCATGCATGGAGTATTGTTGCCACATTTGGGCTGGTGCATCATCCACTAGTCTCTCTCTCTCTTAGACAAGGTAAAAAAAAGAGTCGCTAACTTAATAGATCCCTCACTATCAACCAAGCTCCAGCCCCTGTCCCATCGCCGCTATGTAGCATCTTTGTGCTTGTTTTACAAATACTTCAATGGATTGTGCTCCGATGAACTTGCTACTCTGGTGCCTCCTCGACGTAAATTCACTAGACCAACCAGACAATCTGCCAAATCCCATCGATTCACTGTGTAGGTCCCCAGATGCCGAAGAGCTTTCTACTCCAAAAGCTTCTTTCCTCGTGCTGCTGGACTCTGGAACCCCTTTCCCTGCTCCCTGTTTTTTCTGACGGTATTGACATGCAGAAATTTAAAACTAATGTAAACAGACATCTTGCTGCGCAGCTATCAATTTAGGTTGGCCCCCTAAAAAAAACTTTCACTCTTTTTTCAGTAACCCCTTGCGTCTACAGTAGCGGCCTGCCTTGTTTGGGGGTGAACTATGTTAAAAAAAATTGCATTTGATTTTTTAATTTTATTTTAAACTTTTATTAAACACAAACAGGGCACATAGCCACTGAGACGTAAGGGTCTATTGTGAATTAGGAACCAGATTTATATATTCTAAGTGCGGAGTTGTGAAGTCATAAAAACAGGGAGCAGGCAAGGAATTCCAAAGATAAGCAGTTTGAGAAAATAAGCTATTAGAGTAGAAAGCCTTCCGGCATCTGGAAACCTCGATAGTGAAGGGGTGGGATTTTGCTTATTGACGAGTTGGTCGCCGGTATTTACGTGCATCAAGTTCGTCGTAGCACATTCCATTGAAGTACTTGTAAAACAAGCAGAGGGATACAACATTGCGGTAATTGAACAGGGGCTGGAGTTTGGTAGACAAAGGAGCAGGTTCTAGTAGCTGTGGTGACGCTACACTTCATTTGTTCTGTCTTCGGTTATTGAAGAAGAGGTTCTTCTAGACTGAGGCAATTTTAATTTGTGTCCAAATCCAGAGTGCCCCTTTTAGGGGGAGGTTGGATTTTCCCATCATAAAAAATCGACCTTGTGTCTAACACTGCTTTCGTTGAGACGCAATTAAATAGGGGCTACTATTGTCATCGTGGGTGTTATTCGCACAACGTTTCGACCGCTGTAACCTCCGACTTTCTTCAGGTGAATGATGAGTGAACTTAAGTTCGACAATGATTCCCGAGTTCAACCAGACCCGCATGAAATAGGTCGGAAGTTACATCGGCCGATACGTTGTGAAACTAACAACCAAAATGAGAGCAGTAGTCTTAATAATCCAAATAATTCAATTTCCTTATCTAAAAAATTCCGAAACATTTTAGCCATTATCAAGGATGTATGCAGATACGGTAGTCTTCTCGAAAAAAAAGTTCGCAAAACGAAAAAAAAAAATCGTTTTCAGGAAATTAAGAATGGCGCTACATTGAAGATATTGTATTCTCCACCGGAAGTGAAGGACTCGTTGTTGTCTCTGGTCCGTTGGCAAACTGCCTTTGGGGTAACAATTTCGTTCGTTCGCCATTTTGTTCAATCCGTTCTGCTCAGTAAGGATCGGCGTAGATATTGCCCTGGCTCGCGTGCCTTCCCTCAATAGGATGATATAAGCAGGATTTACCCGCTTCGAGATACAAACTGAAATCTACTTACAGAACATATTGGATTTAGATTTAGGCTTCATGTGGTGGCAGCTATATAGCAGAGAGGATGGCACACAGGAAAGGGAGATAATTTAACAAGATTTTGGTGAAGCTGACTGGAAGGTGTTAAATTCCTTCCGATGTGACAATCGTGTCACATAATTGGTTTGAGGTGCCAGTATCTAACCTACAGGTGACTCGGGGGGAGGAGGGCTCCAAAATGAAACCCTCGCGTCGAACACTGATCATATTCGGTTGGACGAACGGCAGCAACGTAATTTCTTTTGTATTCGGATTAAGACGATAGGTTTTGATATCGATTGTATGCGGCGCGATAATAAGAAGATAAGTCAGTCGTGAGACTGCATATCCCCGTCTGACAACGTAAGGATAGGCCAAAGTTTTATCTGAGACTCACTTTTTAATACAGGCAAAAACGTATGAAGAGACACAATGATGCATACTGCGTACATCTATTTACAGACTCATTTAGAGTTGAGATTTGAATTTTCTGAAAAGCTTCGCATGTTGTTCTCAAAAGGAGGACGTGATATTAGGAACATAAGTCAATCGTAAGACTGCATATCCCCGCCTGACAACGTAAGGATAGGCCAAAGTTTTATCTGAGACTCACTTCTTAATACAGGCAAAAACGTATGAAGAGACACAATGATGCATACTGCGTACATTTAGTTACAGACTCATTTAGAGTTGAGATTTGAATTTTCTAAAAAGCTTCGCATGTTGTTCCCAAAAGGAGGGCGTTATATTTCCCTCATAATGGTAGGATGTTTCCAAACGGAAAGTATGATGTACACAAATGGAGCACGAAGTTCCCAATCGGAGGGCATAGTGTTCCCCAAGAGAGGACACTGTTATTCCAAAGACAAGGACATGGTGTTCTATAAAACAGGAAACGGTGTTCCAATCAGGGGGACAGAATGTTCCCCCAAAAAGAGATACGATATACTTATACACAAATAAAATAATTCACATACACACTCATTTAGGGTGGCGATTTCCAATTTTCTAAAAACGGGGGCACGGTGCTCCCCAAAAGAAGCCATGGTTTTCACAAAAAGAGGACACGGTGTTTCGAAAAAAAAATGCCGTTTCAACAATGAAGACATTGTATCTGAAAAGGACACTGTGTTCCCCAAAAAAGGAGACATGGTCATAAATTACCAACTTAGCACATACATGTTGCAGACAGCTGGGCGCGAACTCATATGCACATGGGACATTTATAAACACCTTTTCATCATCTCAGATGGGAAAATATCCGTGTGAATATTAAAATTAGGGTCCTATTATAATAAACTAGCGGAACTCGTCGCCCGGCGTTGCACGGGAGAAAGTACTACCTATTACATAAAAAAGAAACCGCCTATTGTTCTTCCCCCCCCCCCACTTTACCGTGTTGGTGAATGTGTTAAATTAAAAAAAGGAAAAAGAAGTAGAGTAGGATGGGATCGAACGCTGAAACTGGCGATCATGAAACCTGCCTTTGTAACGACTGCGCCACAGTTTCGACTTTAAAATAAGAGTGAAAATAGGCCAATTAACCTAAGCTTGTTTATTGACAGCTTCTGCCGACCGAATATGAAGTTCAACAATGACACGGTTTAGGTCATTTATTTGGGAAAGTTTTCTATAACATGGGTGTTAAAGATGTATGATTTTGAAAATGTAAATATATCGGGGTCTACCAGTATCTTGGCGGCTAATGAATTAAATAGGAAGTCGATTTGATGAAGAAATTGTAGCCGCCATGTTTAATGAATAAATGTTGCCGGAACTGTGTTCGTTAATTTCATTCGCTTAATTCCGGAATGAATATAAATGTAGAAGTCATAGGTAGAATTAGAAAGAACGTAATCTGATATTCACGGAATATCATCGGAGTGAACTGGAGCGATCATTAAGTCTTTGCGTATCCTTATATTATGTAGTAAATTAATACCAGGCAAATAATAAATAAAGACGGACTGTTTTGTGAAAAGTAAACTGTGTTTATTACTTCCCGGTGTCGATGAGTGTAGTCACAGTACACAATTGTTAGGGAGAAAAGTTTTTGCTACCACCTATATGGAGTTGGTTTTTCGGAGAGACGTTGATAGTGGGCCAAATGTAATATTTAATGTTAGGTAGAAAAAAATGATAACAAATTTGCTAAAACACGCTCGAGTGAATAAGTGTAGTATAGCGGTGAGTTTAGTAGCCTGTGATGCATGTGGTTATTTTCCTATACTCCGAGAAGGTAGAGGGGAAAAATCGTCTCTACTTTAGATGAAGATCAAAACAGATCCGTCTCGAAGACAGATATATGGACATCCTAACTCATAGACACAGATATAGAATCACGGACATTCAAACACCTCAAGTGCGTAGCGTATTATTTAACAACCCAGGCTGCGGAATTCACAATAAGGGTTCGAGTACTATCAGTTCTGGCGATTTTATTTATAACAAAAAAACTATTTTCAGCGTCCTAAATTCTTCTTTAAGAAAATTTGAGACGCTGAAAATGTACACACGGCAATAGTGTGCCAAATTCGCGTTTCAATCGATAAAAAAGGATAATTTGGTAGTCGATATTGTAACTCCAAATACAGATCGTACGATATCTTGATAATTACATGTTGATATTAAATACGATTCAAATGAAAGGTAGTAGATGTGTTTATTGCAAATCTAAAAACCTAAGATTAGGGTTAGCGTTAGGGTTAGGGCTAGGATTAGGGTTAAGGTTAGGGTTAAGGTTAGCGTTAGGTTTAGGGTAAAGGTTAGGGTTAGCATTAAGGTTGGGGTTAGCGTTAGGGTTAGGGTTAGGGTTAGGGTTAGCATTAAGGTTAGGGGTTAGGGTTAGGGTTAATGTAATTAACTTTAAAAGAATGTCTAGTTTAATATTATAAAGTAACTTATTGCCCGAAATTAATTAACTGTAAAATAAAAATAAAAACGCATTAATAATATTGTCTATGTGACAGGAAAATTAATAATATTGTCTATGTGACAGGAAAATTTTAAAAATTGTCTATGTGACAGGAAAATTCATAATATTGTCTATGTGACAGGAAAATTAATAATATTGTCTATGTTACAGGAAAATTAATAATATTGTCTATGTGACAGGAAAATTTATAATATTTTCTATGTGACAGGAAAATTAATAATATTGTCTATGTGACAGGAAAATTAATAATATTGAATATGTGACAGGAAAATTCATAATATTGTCTATGTGACACGAAAATTAATAATATTGTCTATGTTACAGGAAAATTAATAATATTGTCTATGTGACAGGAAAATTAATAATATTGTCTATGTGACAGGAAAATTCATAATATTGTCTATGTGACACGAAAATTAATAATATTGTCTATGTTACAGGAAAATTTTAAAAATTGTCTATGTGACAGGAAAATCCATATTAAACACAAAGCGTGACTAATAACGCTTTGTGTTTAAGATAAATTTTCCTGTCACATAGACAATATTATCAATGTTTTTTTTAATTTTATTTTAAAACAACAAATCAAATTGGCAACGAGATAAAAGTTTAATTTTTAGATAAAAAAATCAAAAATATCTTTTAAATGAAAATAAATGCAAGAAATATATAGAAGGAAAAAGGAGAAATAAAAAAAATAAGGAGATATAATTTTTTATGTATCAATTTTCAGTATTTACTTCAACAGTGCTCGATACGTAAGTAGAGCTAGGTAGTAAGTTATGAAAATATATTTATGGCAATGAAGCTACACAGAGGCTTCCGCGTTTCATCCCCGGTTTAATCTTCAGCTTAATCTTTAGCTTAATTGTCATAAATATATTTTCATAACTGACTATATATATATATATATATATATATATATATATATATATATATATATATATATATATATATATATATATATATATGACTCTAAACTTCGGCGTCTCATAGAATCATGTTTAATCCTACGTCATAATAAGACAATTATTCAAAGACAAGGTTTCTATAATATTGCCACCTTTTCTGCTAGATCAATTCTAACTGAAATGAACTTAAATCAATATGACAACGGATAGCTTTTAATCCTTTCTCCTCCTCCCCTGCTTTTTCCTCCTTTGTTTTAATTCCTCCGTCATTAATTTTTAAATTACTACTAATTGCTGCCACTCAGCATTTTCAATCGGCGTTCGACAGTCAGCTGCTGATTGTTCTCCCTTTCTTCTTCTTCTTCTTCTTCTTCTTTTTCTTCTTTCCTTTTTTAAATATTTCTTTCTTTCTTTCTCCCTTTCTGCTGTTTATTACACGTGACTGTTTTTTTCCAGTTGCGTTCTCTGTATAAATCGGCGTTCAAAAGTCAACTGTTGATTTTGCTCCCTTTCTTCTTCTTCTTCTTCTTCTTCTTCTTCTTCTTCTGCTTCTTCTTCTTCTGCTTCTTCTTCCCCTTCTTTAACATTTCTTTCCTTCTTTCTCCCTCTCTACTGTTTATTACACGTGACTATTTTTTTGCCAATTGCATTCTTTGTATAAATTTGAAAACTTTTCCGTTTCTAATTAAAGTTTGCCACCGATCGAAGATGGTCGTATTTTAAACGACCAAAATATTTCGGTATAACTATATAACATGAGTTTTTGAGTTTATTTTTGCTAGTCATTGATTTGCTTATCCTTTATTCCCTTTTTATTTTTACATATCGTCTGAAACATTGTTTCTCTTTTTCCTCATATATATATATATATATATATATATATATATATATATATATATATATATATATATATATATATATATATATGTAAGTACATTTCGTGTACAACAGAATGGTAGGATTAATTTTAGAGGAAGCATTATTAAAATCAATGAAACAGACGAGTGGGGGGGGGAAAAGAAAGGAAAATTGTTAAAATTACCTTAAGGCCTTGTCGTCTGACCCTCTGAGAGGAAACGTCAGAATGGTAAATTAAAAACTAAAAGTCGAATGAGAAATGAAGGGGGGGGGAAGTTTTTTTTGTTTTTTTTTCCCTTCATTTCTCATTCGACTTTTAGCTTTTAATTTACCATTCTGACGTTTCCTCTCAGAGGGTCAGACGACAAGGCCTTAAGGTAATTTTAACAATTTTCCTTTCTTTTTTTCCCCCACTCGTCTGTTTCATTGATTTTAATAATGCTTCCTCTAAAATATATATATATATATATATATATATATATATATATATATATATATATTAGGAATTTACCAATCAAGAATAAATAAAATCAATTTCCTTAACAGAACTGTTTTGCATCCTACAAATATATAAACATAAGCACATACCTAATTTCCCAAGTTAGCCATACTGATGACGGCTTATAGCCAGAAACACGTGTCCATAGATTCTTTTATGTACGAAAAAATTAATTAATAAATATAATAAATATATATATATATAAATTTTTAAAAATAATGAGACGTCTAATTAAAAATGCGATTTAATACAATATTCTCTACCGCTTAGGAAGTGGAAAAATACTTTGAAAGCAGCCATGTTTTTATGGCCAGTAAAACAATAACAAAAACCTACGTAACATTATGGCGATAAAAAATAATACATATTTCGGCAAAGTGTTTGTGGTCGTTTGATAAAATATCAAATTGCTGACACTAATGTTGCAGGCTCGATCCTGGTCCAGATTAGTCAGAAACATGTGTCCCTGGATTATTTTATGGACGTAAAAACTAATTAATACATAGCGTTATAATAGATAGAGATATATTACAAATACTGACCCAACGGGTTACGAATGTGGTATGAGTATTAAACCTTACATCAAAAGAGAAACATGTTTCAGATTATTTTATACCCCGGGCAATGGCGGTTTCGCCTGCTATCTGCTTAGATAATGGCAAAAACTACAAATCCTTCCCAACTGAATCAAATGGAATTTTGTTTTTGTCTTGGAGCAAAAAAAAAGTTGCAAACTCCAATCAAATAAGCAAAACAAAAAAATAACGTCGGAGAATGTCAGTCGTTGCGCGGAGAAATCCGAGAAACGCGTGGGGATTAGGAAAACTTCCAATGCAGAACAATCCTTAAAAACAACATCGGAAACCAAAAAGAAAATACTCACAGAGGTATCATAAAAGGACTCAAACAAGTTTTCGTTTGATAGTATGGAAGCCTAAAAGGAACAAAAAATAAACATCAACAGTCGTATAAAACGAAGCTGGTGCAATGGTATACAAGAGTTGTAATGGCGACGACGATGAACAGAAAGAAGCTATGACATTGGGAAATTGTGTAAATAATAGAAATGGCGGTGGAACATTGGTTACCGGCATTGATTGTCGATTCGGGGTACTGCGTTCGAGTTCTGTTGCATCGTGTTAGATGATTCCTTGTAGAAAAGTATCTGTCCTCCCTCCACCATGAGTAGACAGACTAGTCTCCCAAGCCCTTATAAGACGACTAGTCTACGAGAAGGAAAACGTCGAAATATCTAAGTTCTTTTGATATAGAAGCATTTATCTTCCTCCCACAGCGGTAAGATGTGACACAAGGTCAGGAAAGTGTGATTTGAAAAGCCAGCGCCCTCGAGAAAGAAGAGCGCTCTGGCTTACAAAAAAATGCCTGGGCAGCCCCGTCGGCATTCCTCGGTAGGCGCCGCCTCAGGCGATAAGCAATAAACTAACCCCTTCTCAAAAGGTGGGAAGGCAAAGCCTGGGAGTGTGGACCTCCTAGAACTGCACAGGACAAACCCACAGACAGGCGGAATCAAGGCCCGAAGGCCAAGACGATACCGGTCTATGGGATGTAGTATCCATCGGAACAGATACTACACTTTGATCTTAGTCAAAAGGCCAAGATCAAAGATTTCTATTTATATTCCTTCTGCAGCGGTAAGATGTGACACAAGGTCGGGAAAGTGGGATTTGAAAAGCCAGCGCCCGAGAAGGTGAGAACTCTGGCCTACAAAAAATGCCTGGGCAGCCCCGTCGGCATTCCCCGGTAGGAGCGCCTCAGGCAGTAAGCAATAAACTTACTCCTCCCCAAAGAGGGGAGGCAAAGCCTGGGAGGGTGGACCTGTTAGAACTGCACAGAACAAACCCACAGACCGGCGGAATCAAGGCCCGAAGGCCAAGACGATACCGGTCTATTGGGTGCAGTATCTATCGGAACAGATACTACACTTTGATCTTAGACCAAGGCCAAGATAAAAGATTTATTTATCTACCTCCCACAAGGTAAGATGTGACACAAGGTCGGGAAAGTGGGATTAGAAAAACCAGCGCTCGAGAGTTGAGCACTCTGGTCATTAAAAATTGCCTGGGCAGTCCCGTCGGCATTCCCCGGTAGTGGCGCCTCAGACAGCAAGCCATAAATTTACTCCTCCCCAGAGAGGGGAGGCGAAGACTGGAAGGGTGAAAATCCTAGAACTGCACAGGACAGACGCATAGACCGGTGCAAATCAAGCCCCGAAGGCCAGGATAATACCGGTCTATTGGGTGCAGTATCTATCGGAACAGATACTACACTTTGATCTTAGACCAAGGCCAAGATAAAAGATTTTCTTGAGTTGGATTTCAGAAAGGATTGTGGATTTTATTAACGATTCCATGGGCGGCATAAGGCCGGTGGGGGGGGGGGTACTCTGTATTTGATTTAGTTGTAATGAAGGTAGTTTATGGGTTGCCATGTATTTATTATTTAATGAGCATACCGCGCATGCGCAGTTGTTGCATGTATAATGGCGGCGTGATGTATTCGTTTTTATACGTAATTTGATCATTACTGTTACCTGTTTTCTTTTTTTGTTATCTGTTTTTATGAGTTTACCTTCGCACATCGACAGCAGCAACAACAGATTAGACATAAGAGCAACACAATTTCCCGTCTCTCCAGTAACAAAAAGAAAACAGCAAAAACGAAACGAAACCAAAAGAAAACAGCAAAAACGAAACGAAACAAAAACTTTAAAAAAAAAAAAAAACGTAATATTTCCTTTCTTCTTCTTTCTCGGGAGATTTCTATTATAACAATACAAGAGGATTGTTCTGTGGCTGTTGTTTCCCAGTGTTAATTACATTAATACGTATAATATTCGTTATCTTGCATTCTCTGCCTGTTTTTTTATTTTTTTATTTTTTTTGGCTTCGCCCTATCTACCAAATGCATTTCCATGCGAATAATCCTATTTAGTGTGTTGTTTGCAAGTAGCAGGCTGCGCCAATGCAACTGAACGCTATTGGATTGGGAACAACTCTAATCAAATAGCGGAACAACAAAGGCAAAAAAAAAATACCCAGACGATTTCAATTCACTCGAAACATTGGGGAATTGGAAATACTTTAATACCAGA
>OY744547.1:7159807-7162307 GCA_963556195.1 Sepiola atlantica | reverse complement strand
ACAAATTATCCTGTGACGCTAATTCTGGCGTCCCAAAACCCTAACCCTAAACTCTAAACCCTAACCCTAACCCTGACCCTAACCCTAAACTTTAAACCCTAACCCTAACCCTAACACTAACCCTAACCCTTACCCTAACCCTAAACCCTAAACCCCAACCCTAACCCTAACACTAACCCTAACACTAACCCTAACCCCTAACCCTAACACTAGCTCTAATCCTAACCCTAACCCTAACCTTAACCCTAACCCCTAACCCCTAACCCTAACTCTAAACCCTAACACTTACCCTAACCCTAAACCCAAACCCTTACCCTAACACTAACCCTAACCCTAACCCTAACACTAACCCTAAACCTAAACACTAACACTAACCCTAACCGTAACCCTAAACCTTAACCTAAACACTAACCCTAACCCTAAACCCTAATACTAACCCTAACCCTAACCCTACCCTAACCCTAAACCCTAAACCCTAACCTTAACCCTAACCCTAACTCTAACACTAACCCTAACCCTAACACTAACACTAACCCTAAACCTAAACACTAACACTAACACTAACCCTAACCTTTACCCTAAACCTTAACCCGAAACACTAACCCTAACCCTAAACCCTAACACTAACCCTAACACTAACCAGAGACAGTATTAGAAAATGAAGATCATAAGATAAGTGTCTTTGCTTCTCGGTTGTATTTGGGGAGATTTTTCTTCAACTTGGCGACTTCTCAACTCAATGGGCGATCGATGTGAAGCGACTTCTCTCTACAGGTTTTTAGAAACGCTAATCCTCTCGACTACAGGAAGGGGGAATCGCACTGCCTTACGCCAGCTCTAGCTGACTGATACTGAGTGTACCTCTCTGACCTTTACTGACTGTTAAATTCACTTCGCACAAAATTTATATAATTAGACTGATCACTCGTAATCGCCCGGATCCAATCTTTTCGTCGCGTTCAGTACGCGTTTTGATGGGTCGCTGGCTACCTTAGCTCAACCTTCGGGGAGTGGCTAGCCACGTCAATCACCCAGCCTCGGTTGCGTTTAACTAGAATTTTATCGCGTACTTAATTCTACTCGGCTGATATTTTTGTCACTCATGGACATACTTGACTCTAGTTGACCCCTTTTTTTTAATTTTCCTCGTGTCACAGCTAGTGTTTTCGTTAACAGCATTTCAGCCCGGCTCGTAGTAAAAAAAAAACTATTTTCTCTCCGGGATTTTGATAACCCTTGTGAAAGATGAATCGCTATTCTCTCAGTACACTCTTCCAAATATGTACTAGCGCCTCTAATCGCCTCTAAATCCTTCGTAGAGCCCGTCACATTGTCATAAAGATATTAAAAAATACTGGAGAAAAGACTGGGAGAAATTGGAATCAAAGGGGCCATCGAAACCATACAAGGGACGGCAATGATCAAAACAGCTGTAATCTTAAGGAAAATCGTTGAATGCAGAAACCAACCCGTATAAGCTACAAAGGCTAACCAGTCACAAGGAATTTACAACAGGGAGAAAACAAAACCACACGAGGAACATCACAACACGAACCAAGGAACAGAAACTGCAAGAAACTTCACTTCATACTCCCCACCCCATCCAATAAATTACACCGGCTTCAGCTATCACCACACAAATATGAACCAAGGAACAGAAATTAGAAGAAACACCATAAGCCTTCTCTCCCCCTTCTCTCCCCACCCCGCTGAAATATACAAAACGAGGTGGCATTTCCGAGAAAATTCCTTAAAAACTTTAACAACAACTACTCGTAGAATCTGAATCTTCGCATCTTGCGCTGCGCACACAAACACGCTAGCATACACACGCGCGCACACACATACACCGACTTCATTACATAAGCAGACAATCTCTCTCATTCATTCTCTCTCTCTCTCTCCCTCTCTCTCTCTCTCTGTATATATTTATATATATATATATATTTATATATATATATATATATATATATATATATATATATATATATATTATAATATAAAATGAAGTAATAAAATAAGGTGCCAATCAAATTTTATTAGAATTCAAAGTTCATGCAAAGCATCCTTAAGTCCTTAGCTCATGAGTTTTCAAAGATAATTCTTCTCTTCAGAGGACAATTACCGCAGTTATACTACTACAGGTAATAAAATTACGCTTTGAAAATATATAAAATTATATACACAAATACATAAAAATACATAACATCAAACATATCAATCCAAAAACTTTTACTACCTGTAGTAGTATAACTGCGGTAATGGTCCTCTGAAGAGAAGAATTATCTTTGAAAACTCATGAGCTAAGGACTTAAGGATGCTTTGCATGAACTTTGAATTCTAATAAAATTTGATTGGCACCTTATTTTATTACTTCATTTTATATTATAATATTAATGCTCTATCCAGTATATTGAGCTTCAGTTTTTTATCCGGATGTTTCACTAATTATAAGATATTAGTTGACGCTTATATCTTTTGTTGGATTGCTTCATATATA
>OY744547.1:7149807-7152307 GCA_963556195.1 Sepiola atlantica | reverse complement strand
ATTTCCCATTTCGTCGGATTACTCTAATCCTTAATTTCCCATATATATATATATATATATATATATATATATATATATATATATATATATATATATATATATATATATATATATATGAGTGTGTGTGTGTATGTGTTGGTGCGTGTGTGTATATAAACAAGTGAATGATGAGGATAAAATTATATCTATAAAGGCATCAGTTGTTCAAGACAATGGGTTTTTAAATAAGAGAAATGTTAATTTTTTGAAAAACCATGGTTAAGGGAATAATTACATTTCTTTTTATATGAAACCCCTTGTTTAAATCAACTGATGACGTAATAGATATTGTATTTTATAGAGTTTTTATTCTCATTTTTAGTTATAAAATTTATATAATCGCTCTATCTCGTATATCGAGCACCAATTTAGCAAAACAGGTTCTACTTTCAAGGTACACAACATATTACTAATATCCTGTTGATTATATATATTTATGTATACAAAACAATGGGAGACGAGGAAGGGAGGAAGGAGGGGGGCATGGAGAGGGTGTGGGTGTTAGATTTAGATAGAATAGATGAAAAGACATCGTCGTTTGCGACTAAAGGTTTCACACCTGCAGGGCGATTGGCAGGTAATTGTGACACGAAATCATTTTTAATTGACGAACCGATCATCGAACCTGGACGCCTGGAGCTTTTAATGTTCCGTTGCATCTGGGCTTTTATATAATTTAGATAATAAAACCTCAGCTTTAAGATATTGAACCCATTAATTGTTTAATGGCTTCTAATTTAACGACACATAAAACGTACCCCTATACACACACATACACAGATATAAGTAGATAGATAGATAGATAGATAGATAGATAGATAGATAGATAGATAGATAGATAGATAGATAGATAGATAGATATAATGTCTTATAGTGAAATAAATTTCAGAAGAGACTCCTAGCATGAGAGCTCAATGTAATAAACAGAGCAAGAATCAAAATAAAATAAAGTAACACGGAATCACATAATCACCGGTGCGATAATTTATTTCGACCCTACGGCCTTATCAAGCATCTAAGCGACGTGATTACATTTTTGAAAATGAAACAAAAGAGAAATTCACACTCACCATTTCAATACAAATATAGAGAGAGCGACAACATAGTTTATACATATCTTGAGAGAGGGTGGAAATAAACTATTTAATATAAATATATATATATATATATATATATATATATATATATATATATATATATATATTAATTCGGTATCTCTATTGACATCTTCCTAATATATCAGCCTTGATCATAGAAAGGAGAACCAGATAGATATAGATGTTTTCTTCATTTCACCTACACACACACACACACACACACACACATATATATATATATATATATATATATATATATATATATATATATATATATATATATATATATGTGTGTGTGTGTGTGTGTGTGTGTGTGTATTTAGGCAAACATTATTAAATAACACGGAGTGGTTTTGCTTGGTAAGACTTTATTGTATTTTTTCAATTTTCCAGATGGTCCATTTAGTGTTTCGGTCAAATTGCTGTATGTAAGTTCCATGTTTCTTGTTCCATTTTCTTTCTCTTATTTTGAGAGTACTTTCGATTTGATTCGTCAAATCATCTTTAGGCGCTATTAATATATATATATATATATATATATATATATATATATATATATATATATATATATATATATATATATATATATATATATATATGCAGCATTTTCTCTGTAAGGGAAATATCGTTGAATATGACTGACAACTTTTATATATATATATATATATATATATATATATATATATATATATATATATATATATATATAAGGTGAGTCAATGAAAAATAGTTAGACCTGTAAATGGAAACAGATCGATATCTTCAGTTGTTCAGAACAAGGAGCATTTAGTAAATAAAAATATTTATTCTTCTTCTCTTTCAATTGTATTCCTTAAGCACGGCTTTTCAAAGATCAAAATCTTATCATCAGAGGAAGTAGTGATTGATAAGTTGACTGTTCTTATCTGTCAACTTATCAATCACTACTTCCTCTGATGATAAGATTTTGATCTTTGAAAAGCCGTGCTTAAGGAATACAATTGAAAGAGAAGAAGAATAAATATTTTTATTTACTAAATGCTCTTTGTTCTGAACAACTGAAGATATCGATCTGTTTCCATTTGCAGGTCTAACTATTTTTCATTGACTCACCTTATTTTTGCTCTATCCAGTATATTGAGCTTTCCTCATCTCACAATAGGTCTAATTCTCTAAAAGTTATCTTTTAGTTATAAACCTTCATATATATATATATATATATATATATATATATATATATATATATATATATATATATATATATATATATATATATGCAAAGATCCTCAGGTGTCGAAAACGAATGAACAAAAAAGCTGGAGAAAGAAGAGAATTTTAAAAAGACGGTGGAGAAACGCGCATAGAACGTTTTCCGCATTGTTCCA
>OY744547.1:7139807-7144807 GCA_963556195.1 Sepiola atlantica | reverse complement strand
ATAGATAATAAACAAAACACAAATATTATATATATATATATATATATATATATATATATATATATATAATCCAGGTAAAACATCCACAGAGTAGTAATCCAAAGAATTTCAACCGGGTTTATAAAAAGTGCTAAATATTAAATAGAGCTTTTATATATGATTATTTTTATTTACACAGACATGTACAAAATCTGCGACACTGGCATGTCGATGTTATCGATCAACAGTTATTATTAACTGAGATCTCATCAGGCAGAGTTAGAATCCGATCTTAACATTAGATAATATTTGGAAAGTGTTATCTTACTCTCTCTCTCTCTCTCTCTCTCTCTCTCTCTCTCTCTCTCTCTCTATCTCTCTCTCTATATATATATATATATATATATATATATATATGTATAGTCGGCGTCGTTAACTACTTAGCCACCGCCACTGCCCATTTTTCCTTTCTCCCCGTATAGTTCCTTCAAAAATGTAATATAGTATTGATTTACTCCTCTCCAGGAGTTAGGCACAAGGGAAGTTCTTATCTTACTCCCACAAGTAAGATGCGACCCAAGGTCGGGTCGGGAAAGTGGGGTTTAAAAATTGCCTGGGCAGCCCCGTCGGCATTCCCTGGTAGGGGCGCCCTAGGCAGTAAGCAATAAACTTATCCCCCCCCCCAAAGAGGAGAGGCGAAGCCTGGGAGGGTGCACCTCCTAGACCTGCACAGGACAGACCCATAGACCGGCGTAAATCAAGTCCCGAAGGCCAAGACGATACCAGTCTATGGGGTGCAGTATCCATCGGAACAGATACTACACTAGTAGACATTGTGAAAACACAAATTAAATTCATACAAGTATTCAAAAGAGAAACAATACACTGACGGCGAATTTGCGAGTCTAAAACCTTTGGCGGAGGAGGATGGGTATTTCACACGTAACGCCTGCTTTTCATTTCTCTGAAACATTTACAAATCAATGTCACCACGCATGCGTGATGCAGCCTTGGGGGCATTGACACATAAAAAAAGTTAGAGGCGTTAAGAATAATCGTTCCATTTGCACGTCAACCAATCGCGAAGTCAGTTGTGTTTTTTTCTCTTTCTCTTTTCTCTCGTGGTTTATTTAATTTCATTTTATTAATTTACTAGCAAGAAGACTCGACGTCGCTCGGGATTTAATGAGAAACACTATGTATTTTTTTCTCACTATGCTTACCATATTACTTTTTTTCTTCTTTCCTTTTAATTGCTCTCATTTCGTTCCCTTATATAGTCGGAAGAACCTGAATTTTTAAAATACTCTCTGAACTAGTATTTTATTAAATTTTATAAAAATCTGATATTTGAAATTGCGAGGGTGTTTCTGCTCTATAGCTCCCTTAAAGGGGACACATAGTGATTCGGTATATCGAGGGGAACGTAGAGATTCGTGACCACTTCCATTGTCTTCCCAGGGAAATTTTATACATATGATATAAATTTCATCAAAATAGGATATATTTGAAATTTTAAGGGAGGTTCTGTCCCATACCGCTCTTAAGGTGGCATATGTAGATTCAAGACTGCTTCCATTGTCTTCCTCATAAAAAACATATTCTCGGCCACCCGGTGAGTAACATGGGCACATTATCTTTTTTGTTAACATTACCATTTAAAGCAGGGGCGGCAACCTTTTCAGAGTGAGGGCCGGATGAGATTTTTGTAATGAGATCGCGGGCCGGAGTGAAAAACGAAATCTCAGAATTACTATATTTTGTTCACATGAATAAATCGTACAAAAATTGCATTGAACACTCTACAAATCTGATATTTTTTCTCAAAAGACTTCTGTATGTGATGTTATAAAAGGCGTCGACGAAGAGCCATTTTGGAACCATCAAAAATAATGACGGTGGAAGTAGCAAGTTGATCCAGCATTCGTTTTAACACACCTCACATAGGTTCTATGTTTCATGCCCTTTCCTCGTCTCTCGTTTCCTCTTTGCCTCTCTCTTTCTCTTTTTCTATTTGTATCTCAGGCCAAGGATTTGAAATTAATAGTTAAAGAAAAATGAAGTATACATGCATCATCGCTCGCTGATGTTTATACATTTTTATCCCACTGTAAATCTTAATTGAAACCTACTTTTACGTCTATGTCACAAAATGATGTGAGTTTTACTTGGAGGTCCACGGGCCGGATTGCAATGATAAAGCATAGCAGGGTGACGGGCCGGACGCTAAGCCTTCGCGGGCCGGATGTTGCCCGCGAGCCGGAGGTTGCTCTCCCCTGATTTAAAGGGTGCTCCTACACAAACTCGCCCTCGCATCAAAAAGCATTAAAATTAATCGAGAAAATAATTAATCTACGTCAAAGTTTGAATTATCTGAAGTATTTTTTAAGGATCGCTGCGCGTGAATAAACGTCAATAACATGTGTAAAAAAAACTATTAAAATCATTATGAATTATGGAATATATATTCTAGGCAGTAGAATAATTGAAGCTTCTTTTACTATATATTCACGTGAGCATATTATTACTTTTTTTGTAAATATCATACCACCGAAATAAAGAAAAAAACATTTGAATGATGAGAATAAAAATTGGAAAAAAGAGAAATATTTATTGCATCACCTAGTAGTTTGAACAATGAATATATCAATAACCATTTTTTCCTTTTCTTAATCCATGGATTTTCAAAAATGCAAGCTTTTAAAACCAGGGGAGACCATCGGAATGAATCAGTAAAAAGTGATATCACTGTTAGTACAGATTTGAAAATATAAAGAAATTTATCAAAATAAAAAAATATAGAAATGTTTATGAGCAAAAAAAATCTACATCGGTAAATCCAGGATATTATGAATATAAAGCAAGCACATATATCAGATAGCGTTCCTGAAATGATATTAAGCATTTATATTGGGCATTGCCTTTTCTCAATAAGGTTTATTTTAGGGTCAATATTTTATCTTCATCATATCACCATTATACACACACACGCACACACACACACACACACACACACACACACACACACACACACATATATATATATATATATATATATATATATATATATATATATATATATATATATATTAATCCAGGTAGGGTAAAAATCCACAGGGTAGAAATCCAAAGGGAATCAAACCGGGTTTATAAAAGAGTGCTCAATAAAAATATAGAGCTGTATTGTGAATGCTTTTATTCAAACATGTACAAGGTCTGCTACACTGGCATGTCGATATTATCGATCTACAGCTCTCAAGAGCTGAGGTCTCATCAGGCAGAAAATTGTTTTTGATTCAACTGGTTGCTGAATTCCAGGGAGAATGAAGTCAAGCAAAAAAGAAGATGAGAAAGAAATAAAAGTCATGTGACCGATTTTAAAATATGATTGTCGTTAGAAATTACTATTTTCTTATTTTTATCTTTTATTAGAATTAGATAACAATAAAACAACTAAAGTAAAGTCCTGTAACTGCATGAATAAAAATGAATGCCCCTTGAAACAAAATTGTTAAATAACAAAAACAATCTACCAAGCAACAATCTCAACTAAGGAAACTCCAGATATAAAAAAATACTACATAGGTATGGCAGGTAATACTTTCAAAGAAAGATACACCGGCCATAAATGTTCATTCAACAACCCAAGCTACCAAAACAGAACATCACTCTCAAATTACCACTGGGAACTCACTAATAAAAATAAATCACCAACTGTAACCTGGAACATTATCAGAAAAACTAGCACCTGTAGCTCATTAAACTCACCATGCTATTTATGCCTCGGCGAAAAACTTGAAATAATTAAATTTACTGACAGAGGAAAACTTTTAAACAAAAAACAGGAAACATCGATCAACTGTAGGCATAACAGATCACACCTCCTCAGTAATTTGTACAACCCCCCCTAAATAATACCATTAAAACAAAAAAACCCAATACCCAACAAGCCCGCTAAAATTAACACTTATTAACACTTCCAAATCAAGTAACTTTAACCCTCAACTACAAATACAGTACAACCACCCCAATTTTTGAATAAATACTATAACATGTAAAAGTAAAACTTTTAGATATATATATATATAGGTGATTTTTGTGGACATATGAATAGGCATATGTATGAAGATATAAAATTTATAACTATTTATGTGTGTATGTGTACGCCTGTATGCGCGTATGTATACGTATACATATGTGCACATACATGTGTATCTGTGTGTTCGTGTATATGTGTATGGGTTTGGGTGCATATATGAATGTTTGTGTATACATGTGCATATATGTATTTATATGTGTGCACGAGTGCGTGTATGCGCTCAACATCCAGCTCACAAAACTACTTATTACCAAAACCAATTTTTAAATATTTAAATAATTATATACTGATCACTTTAATCAAAATTACTGGCCCCCACCATTTCTAATCCCCCCCTTCATAGACCATAACTTGCGTTGACAATTTTAACTAGAACACCTTACCACTAATACTATAACAGGTGTTAACCCCACCATTAATAATAGGATTACAACGAATAATAAAATTTATTTATCTATACCACTGAAATTAATCGATATATAAATTCCATTAAAAATAAAAGCAATTACCAGTATGTTTTATTAATCCATCACTAACTATTATTTATAATCGAAATACATTTATTTATACTCCAAAATAATTAAAACTAAATATAATAGTATAATCCATCAATATCAATGTCATAAACTTATATACGATCCTTACCAAGAATAATTCCCAATATATTTTAACTCATTAGTACCTAGAACTAACCTACTAATATTACTGCCACTAATCCATATATGAATCTTACTAAAAATAAAGACAATTACCATTATGTTTTATTAATTAACTGATAAATATTATTTAAAATACATTTAACTATCCATCAAAATAATCAAAATTAAATGCCAATTGATCAAAATATAACAACATAATTTATTAACAATAAGGCCATAAATCCATCAATGAGTTAAACTAAAATATCCCCGTAAGCTGGGTG
>OY744547.1:7119807-7129807 GCA_963556195.1 Sepiola atlantica | reverse complement strand
TTATGATCACTTGAGTTTCTACGGATTTACATTTACAGAAACTAATACAATACATGTACGATATATATATATATATATATATATATATATATATATATATATATATATATATATATATATAAAATATGAAACTAAAAGTGTACTTTTAGTAAATAGAACCTATAATGAAAAGATTTAAGCTCAATATACGAGATAGAGCAATTTTCCCTCTTTAAATCTCCATTCACCGGACACCTTATCAACTAACATTTACCAACTGGACAGACCCCATAGTTTTTTTTACACGCACACTCTCAGTCTCCATTACTTTATTTATATTCAAATTTTGAATTTTGGCTTTTCCACTGCCAACTTATCCATCTATGTAATTCCTCTGATTATAAGATTTTAATCTTTGAAAAGCCTTGGCTTAAGGAAATAATAATACACATGTTTTTACCGAGTACACCTCGCATTGAACAATCGAAGTTGAAATAGATTTGTCCTTCGTACATGTTTATCCCTCTTCTTTCATTTATCTTTTTATATATATATATATATATATATATATATATTATAATATAATATAAAATGAAATAATAAAATAAGGTGTCAATCAAATTTTATTACTTTGCTTGAACTTTGAATTTTAATAAAATTTGATTGACACCTTATTTTATTATTTCATTTTATATTATAATATTAATGCTCTATCCAATATATTGAGCTTCAGTTTTTATCCGGATGTTTCACTAATTATAAGATATTAGTTGACGCTTATATCTTTTGTTGGATTACTTTTATATATATATATATATATATATATATATATATATATATATATATATATATATATATATATAACATAAAATATGATAACACGAAATTACATAATTATCGATGCAATAATTTATTTAAAAAATAAACTATTGCATCGATAATTATGTAATTTCGTGTTATTATATTTTATGTTATTCTTGCTCTGTTTACCACATTGAGCTCTCATACCCAGATTTCCTCCTGGAATTATTCCATTATAACACAAATATATATATATATATCTATATAATACTAAAACTCTATTGTTCTTGTATGTTTGCAATCAGCTTTCAGCTTTCCGGTTTTCAACATCCGGTTGCGCATGCGTAAATAGCATCGTCTTCAATCTGTTATTCTAATTCCGTTATTCTCTATTATGATTAACGAACGCATGAAATTTTTCATTCTGGAAATTTTTAAACAATTTCATTTCATTTCATCAAATAGTTTATTTGTTTTCTTCACGGCTAAAAACATTCAACGGGAGGACTTCGTAAAGTCTGTCGCAGTTTCAAAAAAACTCCTGCCTTTTAAAAAACAAAAACAAACAAACAAAAAAACAACACTCATTATTAATATCAGCCATACTAGCGGTCGGTGAACGAAACCACCTCCCACTTTCCCTCTCATAGATTTCACCACTCCTACTCCCTCTGTTTTCGTTACGTACGCGAGAAAGCCTGCTGTTCACCCTTCCTTTCTCAAATCGCCCTAACCAACCACTTATAATTCAGTAACTGTAATTAAAAAAAAAAAACAATTATAATAAACAGAACGACTCATAGAAATCTATCTATATTCTTTTTTCATTTTAATATACTTTCATAGAAATGCTTCTGTTATGTAAAAAAAACCTATTTTCTTTATGTCACAAGTGTCACGCTCATACATGAATTCCATAGCTAATATAACAAACTGACCCAACGGGTCACGGGTGGTCTAGTATATATATATATATATATATATATATATATATATATATATATATATATATATATATTGTACAAACCACACAACCCGTGTCATCCATTTTATGTCTAAATAAAACTTCTTGAAACTATGTCCAGTGTTATCGTTCAGAGCCCGAAGTACACCGAACACCAAAGACGAACCTGTGTACACTCTATCCCCGATCTCCCCCTCCACATCCACTAAAAGTTTAAGATTCACTGTATAGAGGGAAGATTTCCTAACAAACTTTTCAAATAATTCTATTTTCTTTACAATACGAGTGAGGATGTTCAAACAGTGCTCCACGTCCCCGTTCAGTTGAGGACTGTATGGTGCCATTCTTCTACGACGTGTTTACCATGCAACTCCATTACGTGATCCAACTGATGTTAGTATCACCGTTTAATTATGTATATGTCGTTAACAGGAATATTCGTATATTGTTTAGTGGATCTCAATGCATTATTGGGTGTGTATTCTTTGCGCTTGGATGGACAGCTCTTTCGAAAGTAAACATCATGAAGGGTATTGATTTACTCCTCTCCAGGAGTTAGGCACAAGGCCAGTTTTTATCTTACTCCCACAAGTAAGATGTGACCCAAGGTCGAGTCGGGAAAGTGGGGTTTAAAAATCCCCTGGGCAGGCTGTCGGCATTCCCCGGTAAGGGCGCCTCAGGCAGTAAGCGATAAACTTACTCCTCCCCAAAGAGGGGAGGCAAAGCCTGGGAGGGTGGACCTGCCAGAACTGCACAGGACAGACCCATTGACCGGCGTAAATCAAGACTCAAAGGCCAAGACTACACCAATATTGGGTGCAGTATCCATCTGAACAGATACTACACTTTGATCTTAGCCAAAAGTAGAAAGTCCACTATCAACATTAAACAGAAAATGTTCAATGAATACATCGTACCTGTTATGACATATGGTAGCAATAGAAAAGCTAAGAGTGGCACAATACAAAATGGAACGCATTATGCTTGGCATCAGTTTACGTGATAGAAAAAGAAACACCTGGATCAGACAGCAAACTGGAGTAAACGACACTATCACCACCAGACGAACGGGTAAAACAGATGGGAAGGTCACCTTTTGAGATATACAGAAAATAGGTGGGCATCACGAGAAACAGAATGGACATCAAGACAATGGAAAAGACCTACGGGAAGGCCAAAACACGGTTGAGAGACGACCTCGACAGCCAACTGGATCCTACATAACCACGCCTCGTCAAGGACAACACTGGGTGGGAGAAAACCAGGGAGGGGTTCCTCCTCCAAGACTCATCAAAAACTCTAATGATGACGATGATGTATGCTTATTCTCTGATGGATATGTAAAAATCTTGTATATGTAATTATGTAGATTTTCAATTTCTTTCGCTGTTAATGCCGTTAAACAATTTCAATGCCGTTAAACAATTTCATTGCTTTGGAATTTTTTTTTTAAATTTCTTTTTCAAATTCAATCCTTTTGGCTATGAATAAAGTGTAGTATCTGTTCCGATGGATACTGCACCCTATAGACCGGTGTCGTCTTGTCCTTCGGGGCTTGATTCCGCCGGTCTCTAGGTTTGTCCTGTGCAGTTCTAGGAGGTCCACCCTCCCAGGCTTTGCCTCCCCTCTTTGGGGAGGAATAAGTTCATTGCTTACTGCCTGAGCCGCCCCTACCGGGGAATGCCGACGGGGCTGCCCAGGAAATTTTTAATGGTCAGAGTGCTTACCTTCTCGGGCGCTGGCTTTTCAAGCCCCACTTTCCCGACCCGACCTTGTGTCACATCTTACCTTGTGGGAGTAAGATAGAACTGGCCTTGTGTCTAACTTCCTGGAGAGGAGTAAATAAATCAACTTCAATAAATTACTTCATTTTATATTTAGTTTCCTTAATATTTATTCGCTTATTTATTCCATAGTTATTTTTTGTAGATTTAATATGTCAAATGTTCTTTTAATATTAATTAATCACTGCTTATTAAGGCCAAAGTGCCACTCGAGGATAAGGCTTACTAGGATTGTCAGATTGATGGTGAGACAACACCTTGAGTGGATTGTAAACAATGGGTTAAATGGTCAGAGTTTTATTATTTCGACAAGAATTTGTTTACATTGAACTTAAAAACGACCGTGTTGTATTCAGCTGGGAAGCAGCCCACCGATATCGTATTCAATAGATGGGAAGTTCCTGGAAAAGAAACTTTTTTCATGGAAGTTCCGTTTTTCTTTTTAGTACACAGAGGAAGAAAGGAAAAGAATTTAAGATTGGACTTAGAAACAGCCATGTTGTACTCAGCTGGGAAGCAGCCCAGCGATATCGTATTCCACAGATGAGAAAGTTCATGGAAATAAATTTTGTTCATGAAAGTTCCGTTTAGTTTTTGTTACCCTAACCATAACCCTAACCCTAACCCTACCTTAACCCTACCCTAACCCTTACCCTAACCATAACCCTTACCCTTACCCTAACCTTAACCCTAATCCTAACCTTAACCATACCCTAACCCTAACCCTAACCCTAACCCTAATCTGAGGAAGAAGAAAACATTAACATTGGATTTAAAAACAACTACGTTGTACTACGCTGGAAAGTAGTCGTGTTTCCTTGTGTGCAATCCCTTTTTTTCCATCCACTTTCACCTTTCAGGATCATTTTGTGTGGTACAAATCGTGGTTAGTGACACTAGTTTCTTTAGGCGATTATTATTATTATTAGTAGTAGTAGTAGTATTAATATTATTATTATTATTATTATTAATATTATTATTATTATTATTATTATTATTAATATTATTATTATTATTATTATTAGTATTATTATTATTATTATTATTAATGTTATTATTATTATTATTATTAATATTATTATTATCATTATTATTAATATTATTATTATTATTATTATTATTAATATTATTATTATTATTATTATTATTAGTATTATTATTATTAATATTATTATTATTATTATTAATAATAATATTATTATTATTATTATTATTAATATTATTATTATTATTAATATTATTATTATTATTAGTAGTAGTAGTAGTAGTAGTAGTAGTAGTAGTAGTAGTAGTAGTAGTAGTAGTAGTAGTATTTATTCACTAGGTATTATCAGTGATTACTCACTGGAAATAACAAGTGGTGTTCCCTAGAGTCCGAGTGACAATAAGTCTCCCCAGATTTCCAGCACCTTCGGCCTTATTCGATAACCATTGCAAATCACATTGCGTTATCGCAACAGCTGTTTATTATTGATTTTGTCGCTAGAAACGACTGTAGGTATTGCCTGAAATTTGAGTGGCAATAAGCCATTATTATTATTATTATTTGTAGTAGTAGTAGTAGTAGTAGTGTGAATCATATGTTATATATTTTGTTCGTAATTGTTGTTGCACGAAATATATCTTCATCTATTGCGCAATGGTTAACGGTTGTGTTTACCACTGGGCATGCGCAGTGCGTTCGTGCGTGCTTCCCTTGCATATCATTTCCTTTGAATAAGAACGAGTGAGCGGGGGGGGGGGGTATTAGCTTCGGTTTTTTCCCCTTTGCGATGCTTTGACATTTTATTTGATTATAATTAAAAATGTATTTAGCTTAAACTCTGTCCTGTCACCGAGTGCATGAAGAGATGGGAGGAGAAGAGAGAAAAGGATGCGGCCTCATCTGAACCCGACAATGAGGGAGAGCCTTTTTTCCCTTACATTTTCTGCAGATAATTGACATTTTCCGAAAATGTTTCCGAAAAAAGAATAAATGCTTTTTGATTTTCTACCCTTTTCGTCTAACCCTTATATCTACCCCGCCCTTCTCTCTCACACCCTCTCTATATATTTATTTCTTCTTCTCTCTCCCCCTCTTTCTCTCTCTCTCTCTCTCTCTCTCTCTATATATATATATATATATATATATATATTAAGAGAGAGATTATGCGTATTTTTGTTGGCTCTGCTGGTTGACAAATATGGCGTTCATAGAAATGGACGGAAACTTGTGTTCCTAATTGAGCCTATATATATATATATATATATATATATATATATATATATATATATATATATATATATATATATATATATATATATATATATATATATGATGATCTCTTAAAATAGTGTTAGAAATAGACTAATATAATAACTGTAAAAAATAAATTGACTTACATGAGTGATTTTCCACTGGAAGACTTGGGACTATAATTTTGTTTTTTTTTTTGTTTTTTAATATAGTTTTAATGGTTGAGAAACTTAATTATGTATATGTCGTTAACAGGAATATTCGTATATATATATATGTACTAGCTGTCCCTACCCGGCATTGCACGGAAGTTTTTTTTTTCATTTTTGCTTTGCTCATTAACTTCCGTCGTCGTTTGATAATTCGATGAAAACATTTTATGAAGTCTTCGCATTTAAATCTCATGAATACTTTCGAGTTTGACAAAATATTTTTAATTCACTAGACGTATATTGAGTCCCGTTCTCCGATGCAATACAGTCAAAGACTTCGAAACGGATTAACAATTCCACGTAAATACTAATGTTTACTTCCGTGGTTGTTTTTTTACATTTAAGAAACTGTCCACCACTATAAGTTATAGAAATAATCAATAAATCATCCAGAACTAATCCAGAAATCATCCAGAAATCATCCAGAAATCATTCAGAAATCATCCAGAAATAATCCAGATATCATCCAAAAATCATCCAGAAATCATCCAGATATCATCCAGAAATCATCCAGAAATCATCCAGAAATCATCCGAATATCGTCCAGAAATAATCCAGAAATCATCCAGATATCATCCAGATATCATCCATATATCATCCAGAAATCATCCAGATATTATCCAGAAATCATCCAGATATCATCCATATATCATCCAGATATCATCCATATATCATCCAGAAATCATCCAGAAATAATCAAGATATTATCCAGAAATCATCCAGATATCATCCATATATCATCCAGATTTCATCCAGATATCATCCAGATATCATCCAGATATCATCCAGATATCATCCATATATCATCTAGAAATCATCCAGAATTATCCAGAAATCATCCAGTTATCATCCGAATATCGTCCAGAAATCATCCAGAATTATCCAGAAATCATCCAGAAATCATCCGAATATCGTCCAGAAATCATCCAGAAATCATCCAGATATCATCCAGAAATCATCCAGATATCATCCATATATCATCCAGAAATCATCCATATATCATCCAGAAATCATCCAGAAATCATCCAGATATTATCCAGAAATCATCCAGATATCATCCATATATCATCCAGATATCATCCATATATCATCCAGAAATCATCCATATATCATCCAGAAATCATCTAGAAATCATCCAGATATCATCCAAATATCATCCATATATCATCCAGAAATCATCCAGATATCATCCATATATCACCCAGATATCATCCAGAAATCATCCAGATATCATCCAGTGGTCCAGCAAGATCTATGGTGATCCTAGACCACTTTTGGTCAGTTTTCAACCAGGGTCTGAACTTTGTAGAAGGTGTATTCGCTGCCAAGGCACAATCGTTGCATTGTGTCACCGCATTTTCAATGTCTTTGACCATTCTTCTCCAATACACATACCTTCTTCATGAGACTTAATTCTCGAAATACCCGGGTGAGCGACAATTAAATTCTCTTAGTATTCTTTTCTGTAATGCTGCAGAAATAACCACTCGATCGCCAAACATAATTACTTCATCACAGATTGCATACACTTCCGATATTTGTCGGTGTTCTTATTTTATTTCATTTTATTTTATTTTTCATGGTTTTAAAAAATCGTCGTCTAGCATCTTTTTTTTAATTTTCATAATGGCGTTTCACTTTTTTTACTTCTACCTCAGTTTGTAGGGAGGCAATCACTCTGGCTTCGAAGGGTTCAGCATCTTTTAGGATAAGTCAAAATAATCCGTCAGCATGACTCATTTTTGACGATGGAAGATTCTCCATTTTATAATTGTAATTGAGAAGAAGAGGGCCCTGTCTCTGTAGTCTGTTTTTAGTATGTGTTGGTAATGTGTTGGTAATCCCCGTTGTGACCCACACATCGTTAGCAATGGCTTATGGTCGGTTTGCAACACCAAATTTCTTCCGTGAACAAATCGATGACATTTGGTGGCTGCAAAATATTGTAACTTTCTAAAGCAAAAACGAAAAAAGAAATAATAATTGTAGCGTGTGGTGAATGATTAGAAATACAAATAGATAAAAGGCTAGGATACATATATGTTACCAACTGAACCATAGTTCCATGTACAAAAAATAAAATCAAAAATTAAAAATTTTAAAATTATATATATATATATATAAATTTGGGAAAGTTCATTTTTTAAGCATCTTTTGAATTTTAAACATAAAGATAGAGGCAAAAGGCCTTCATAAGAAAGCATGTGTTAGATGCAGATATTTTTATTAAATCAAAATAAAAAATAAAAACATTTTTTTCTTCTTCATCTTGACGACACTTCCACAAGACCAGTAAGGATTATTACGAAAAAAAAAGGCCAATACCTTTTATGTGCCTAAAGCTCCGTCAATGTTTGTTATGTCAAGCGAAATTATAAGATTAAAAAAGTCAAGATGAAAGAAGAAAAAAAATTTTGATTTTTTATTTTGATTTAATAAAAATATCTGCATCTAACGCATGGTTTCTTATGAAGGCATTTTGCCTCTATCTTTATGTTTATATATATATATATATATATATATATATATATATATATATATATATATATAATGTTGATAATGAGTACTGATTTAAATTTTAGGCATGATCGTCTAGTTTTTCAGTTTTTTCGCGTTTTTACGTTGTTTTATAAAATTTGCACTGAAGATAGCCACACCAAGAAATAAATGCACAGAGGAATTTTACAAATGTGGTGGTGTTTGCCGAAACAATTGTATGCTGAATAAAAAAATAAGTTTTATGAAATGACGTGAATCTGTCCTTTATAATATTGAAATGGTATAAAATTGCATAAAAAATATTGAATATAGCATAGCTCTGGATCTTACACTATTGAGCTTTTATAATAACTTCATGTTATAGAATTATTATTTGAATAGAAATAATAATTACTTTATGTTATAGAATCATCATTTGAATAGAAATAATAATTACTTTATGTTATAGAATTATTATTTGAATAGAAATAATAATTACTTTATGTTATAGAATTATTATTTGAATAGAAATAATAATTACTTTATGTTATAGAATTATTATTTGAATAGAAATAATAATTACTTTATGTTATAGAATCATCATTTGAATAGAAATAATAATTACTTTATGTTATAGAATCATCATTTGAATAGAAATAATAATTACTTTATGTTATAGAATTATCATTTGAATAGAAATAATAATTACTTTATGTTATAGAATTATTATTTGAATAGAAATAATAATTACTTTATGTTATAGAATTATTATTTGAATAGAAATAATAATTACTTTATGTTATAGAATTATCATTTGAATATTTTTTTAAAATATAAATAAGAAAGAAATACACAGACACATACACGAATATATATATATATATATATATATATATATATATATATATATATATATATATATATATATATATATATATATATACGTTATGAGGTTTAACAAGACTAAATATACATTCGGATTGTACACATTATAAGTTATTTCGACCTTAACTAGGTCTCCTCGGATGTGTTTCCAATCACGATTCAAACCCAAATGGAAGAATTTTAACACCTTTATATCTTTTAAAACAAAGTAAAAATAAAGAATAAAATAAAAAATAAAAAGTAGAAAAATAAAAAGAATTTCAACGATATTCTATTTATTGATTGGTCTCTATAATATAGAAGGGATGGGAAGGGGTGATTATGTTAATTAATAAATTAGGGTGGTGGCATTAACGGAGTATAAAAATATGTAAAATCAAAGTGCAAAAAAAAAAATTTAGGTTTCCTATTTATTCAAAGAGGTCAATCCTAGATTTAAAAGGTGAATATAACTGATCATGATTAAAACCTAATTGCGTTCGTTTAAAGGAATAAGAATTTTTTTAAATTATGTAACAATGCGAAAGTTTTGACTAAATTTCAGATTGCGAATATTATACGTTTAAAAATTAAAATACGGAAATTACGATTAAAATAGGTACTGCAGCTGCACACGATTAAAAAATGTTATATTATATGATAAGTTTTGATTAAATTTCAG
>OY744547.1:7102307-7112307 GCA_963556195.1 Sepiola atlantica | reverse complement strand
TCTCTTACTTTTGATCGAAGTTACATATAGGCGAGAAACACACGCACACACGGGATATTGTCCGATAGTTTTCGTAACAGCGATTAATAAATGAGGTTTACTGTTTACGTCATGACCGTTCGAATTTCGAAAGATGTTTTGAAAACTTTAAACTGGCGAATCACGGTCTGGCTTTAATTAAAGTTTAAAGGGCAATGGTCCCTATTTACTTGCCTCCCCACGAACACAGAGTTAGACACATGGTCGTTTTTTTTTAATGTGAGGAAAATCCAACTCCCCCAAAAAGGGGCATTCTGGATTGGGACAAAAGTAAAAATGGTTTCAATCTTGAAAGATGTTTTCCTTCACTGACCGAGAACAGAAAATATGTAGTGTACTATCAGAACAGATACTACACATTGCTCTATTAGATTAAATAGTAGGGTAGACAAGACTACCAAGCCTTGGTTGTGCAACTAGTCTAGAAGGAGTTTATCACCGCTTATCCGGGCATTATTTCCGGTCAGCCTGGATTTCTTGCTACTGGACTCAATCAATGCCGTTTCAGGAGAGATGCGGTTGTGGATTGAGCAACCCTTGCTTTACTATTGACTTTACAGGGGGTATCCATTGTCTTTCGTGGCTAAGAGGGAGCCAAGTATGCCGAACACAAAGATCCATTGCACACACAGACTCTCACACTTGTGCTCGCGCAATGGTCGTTGAAAATAACGTCCTGTCGCACCCAGAAATTAATAATTTGAAAGTAAATTGTCATGCTTTTGTGATCTGACCTCTGTGTCGCATTGGTTCAGAACACCCCCCCACACACACACACACTTTTTTTTTACCGCCGCCAAAGTGGAAGCGGCGGCCCCTTCGGCTGGCGTCGATTGGTTCGCCTCGGCGATGGTTGGTATGCATCTCATAAAATAAAACCCCACCAATAGCAACCAGAAGGGTTCAATGAGTGCAAACTCATCACCACCACCATCACCACCACATCCATCACCACCACCGCCGCCGCCGCCCGTGCCTCCTCCGCTCCACCATCCAGATCGCTTCCTGCCGGCGACCCAGCCACTCCTGCTATCACTGATATTGCAAGATTTATTGACTACATGGCTCGGGTTTACGGTAGCCATTAGAGCTTAAATCGCCGCTTAGGAAGACGTGCAGTGGCGCCAATGGGATGTTTCTGGCCGGTTGCTCGAATGAATTCGCGTGAACGCTTTTTTTGGCGTGTGGGTGTGGGGGTGGGGACGCGGAACGGTAGGCTTGAAATGTGACATTTTGAATCGAACAAAAGATTCCCGAGTTATAAAAAGATGCAGCCAATTAATGCGTTGGTAATTGCAATTTATCGATGGAGGAGAGAGGCTTCTTTTTTTTCATACCAGATGTGTCTGAAAAGTAACGGGACTGTTATTACAAACAAACAAAAAATAATAATTTCGCGCAGCAAACTGTATAGTTTCCACTGCAAACTGACATGGTACCAACCTCACTCCCACCACAGGGAGATGTGCCAGATGGCCGGAAGGCCGGAAGGTGGGGGATAGAAAGAACAACGCATTAGAGGTAGTGCACTCTGGACCCACAAATATGCCTGAGCAGCCCCTTCGAACAATATCTCAGCCAGACAGAACAGGGTACCTGGCGTAGCAAGTAACATACCAGCCGATGATCTGCCCCCGGGAATCGATCCGACAAACCAGGAACTGTCTTAGGACATAAGACCCTTCTTTGTGTATGATCCGGCTCGGTCTTAGGAGATGCACTTGTGGGGCCAAAAACGGATGGTCACATTCAATGCTACCAAGTCAAAGCAATTTTCCTTTACCAACGATAAAAAAAAACTTTTCCACCCACCAATTGTCAGGGACGATTGCATCCTTCCCGATAGTCCAACGCTCAAACTCCTCAACCCAACTTTCCCGGGCAACATGAAGTAGAATAAGTACATCGATGATTTGCTGTAATGAAGACAGCCTCTCTCTCTCTCTCTCTTTCTCTCTCTCTCTCTTTCTCTCTCTCTCTCTTTCTCCCCCCTCTCTCTCTTTCTCTCCCTCTCTCTCTCTCCCTCTCTCTCTCTCTCTTTCTCTCTCTCTCTTTCTCTCTCTCTCTCTCTTTCTCCCCCCCTCTCTCTCTTTCTCTCCCTCTCTCTCTCTCTTTCTCTCCCTCTCTCTCTCTTTCTCCCCCTCTCTCTCTCTCTCTTTCTCCCCCTCTCTCTCTCTTTCTCTCTCTCTAGAAAACTCCTTACACCTTCCAGTATCCTATATCTGTATAAAGCCGCCCATCGCCCGTGCATAGAATGATGTTGCTACATCTGGGCTGGTGCACCAACCACTAGTCTCCCCCTCTTGGACACGGTGCAAACAAGAATTTCTACCCTAATAGGTTCCTTTACTGTCTGCCAAGCTCCAGCCATTGCCGCATCGCTACAGGGTTACATTCCTGTGATTTTTTACAAGTACTTCCACAGAATGTGGTTTGATAAACTTGTACCCCCTCGTCGTAAATATCCCCAACCCATCCGACTAGCAACAAAATCCCACCTTTTACTAAAGAGCTCTATAGATGCCGGCAGATTTTCTATTCCAATATCTTCTTTCCTTGGATCGCTGTCCTTTGGGATTATTCCCCTAATATTCCCTGTTTCTCCGACCGCCAACATTCAGAAATTTAAATGTAATGTGAACAAACATCTTGCTGCCCAACATGCAGAAATTTAAATGTAATGTGAACAAACATCTTGCTGCCCTACGCCATCGTTCATACTGCTCAGGTAGCAGTAGCTGAAGCAACTAACAGTGACTTTAAATCACTGACCCATCCACCTTACTCACCTAAATTAGCGTTATTGATTATTCACAAAGTGGGCGTTCTTGAAATACGATGGGAACTTTCCTGTGAGTGATATGATTATATCCACCAGGAAGCGGCTCAGTAGATGCTATGCAGAACCTCGGCCGCTAACAAAGGACTTTAATGGAATACCATATTTATGCATCTTTGGGAGGCTGTATAGGTATGGTAGCTTGCTGTAATGTTGAACTAGTTGTGTGTATTTTACTGGTGGAATGAAATCCTTGTTTTTACTGGGAATTTGTGATATGCTCCTCCTCTGTCTTCAGGGTCGGATTCGTTAATTTACAATAACCACTAGATGCTACTAGGTCGCAATCGTATGTCAAGAACTACGGCAACTTCGTGATAAAATTCGTACTGCCGCCATACATTCCAACCAGATGGTGAGTCTAAATGTAGTAAGTCTGTTTACAAAAGTTACCCACAGATTATGCTCTGACTGTAGTACGGAATAATTTAGTTTCAAATCCCTCATTGGAGGAACGCACCTGTATCCCAATAGATAACCCGATGGAAATGTTGACCTTCTGTGTGGAAACCCTTAGCCTAACCCTAACCCTAAACCCTTAGCCTAACCCTAACCCTAACCCTAAACCCTTAGCCTAACCCTAACCCTAACCCTAACCCTAACCCTAAACCCTTAGCCTAACCCTAAACCCTTAGCCTAGCCCTAACCCTAACCCTAACACTAAACCCTTAGCCTAACCCTAACCCTAACCCTAACCCTAAACCCTTAGCCTAACCCTAAACCCTTAGCCTAGCCCTAACCCTAACCCTAACACTAAACCCTTAGCCTAACCCTAACCCTAACCCTAACCCTAAACCCTTAGCCTAACCCTAACCCGATGGAAATGTTGACCTTCTGTGTGGAAACCCTTAGCCTAACCCTAACCCTACTTCGGTATGGGATCTGACATATACTGGCAGGAAGTAAAACTGGCTATGGGATCATCATTTCCCCCAGAACTGGATAATGTATACATGGAATACTTAAGAAAAAAGCATGAGGAATCACATCACTGAAGCCGTCAATGTGCGATGTCATGTTCATACTCTGACCTCATCAAAAGGATGCACAAGCATCGCTTTACAATCTGATACCACAGAGCTGCTTCCCAACTGACTACAGCATTGTCGTTTTTAAGAACAATATTAAAGATTATTGCTGAGCCGTTCACCTGAATAATCAAATTCCAACCATTTTATCGATCATTTCCAATCCTCTCAGTGTGTTGTTCATCACCAATTAAAAATCTCATTAACTCTTATACTCGAGCGATAAGCAGTGGCATATTAGTTACCAAAACCTATCCATCCATCTATACATTTTAACATGAAGAAAGAAACATAATTACAAATTATCCTTCCTAGATGTTCTCATAACTCGTACTTAGCCGGGTTCAGGTCATCTGGTGGACAACGAAAGCCAACCTTCACTCGACAATACCGCAACTTTAATTTTCACAATGCACACAGTTCACTTCAGATACTTTACTGTGCAGACGCACTCGTATCCCAGCAGATATTAGATGTTAATTTTCTGTGTAGAAAATACATATTTCATGATGGGATCTGACATATATCGGCAGGAAGAAGGTCTGGCTATTAGATTGCCAGTGTTTCCACGACTAGCTAATGTATACGAGGAAATAGCATTAATATCCACATCACAAAAGCCATCAATGTGGCTGCAATATGTGGATCAGGACCGGCGGGACAGTTATAAAAGTAGGGGGGCTCTCCTAAAAAGTGGGGGGGGGGCGGTTAAACACATGCATATATAACTTCATTATTGATGACCGTAAAGTGGGGGGGGGGGGCAAGTAAAAAAGTGGGGGGGGGGCTTGAGACCCCCCCCCCCGGTGCCGCCGTCCATGTGGATGACATGTTGATACTCTAAGTTGATCAATAGGATGTCCAAGCATTGCTAGAGCATGTGAACTCCATCCGTCCATCTATACAGTTCACCGTGAAAAGGGAAAATAATAAACTGTCCTTATAATCAGGCATTGAGGTTATCTGTATATCGAAAGCCTATTTTTAACCCTAACCCTAACCCTAACCTTAAACCCAACAACAACAAAACAAAAAAAAACAAGCCAAACATTATTATCATAGGACGCAGCACCGTATCAAAATTGTCGTCTGGTACAAATCGGCTCGTCAACACTCGGCCGTTTGCGTAGGACAGCCGAACGCTTCCGAGTCGAACGTCACGAAAGCTGGTTCGGGATCGATAAGAGCACCATAATTAGTTCTAAGTGTCATTACTCTGTCGGTTGAAAGGTGTAATCTTCAGTACGGACGATAATAAGAATACAATTCCGAATTACTTAAGACTTCTACCTGGTTATGGCTGACGGGACGAGAGCAAACTACCCACTGTGGATTAAATAATAAGTTCCGTTCAAAATGTTAACTCTCAACATCCATATAATGTAAAGAAAGGAATCGTCCGCTGCCTACAACATGAAACAAAGACAATATGTAGAAACACCAATATACATCAAGAGGAGATGGAACGCCTAAGAGGAAACCCTCCACCAAAACTATTTGCCTAGAGAGCATGACATCAACTTCGGCGAAATCTGCATCAAACATCAAAGGACGCTATTTTCCCCCATTACTATTGAACGAACACTTTCTCTGATGATCAACGAAGTTAAGATGAAAACTATGAACTTCTCTTAATGTTGCTGTGAAACGCGCGTAAGATGTAGGAAAAGTGTTAAATTTAGAAAAAAATAAGCATAAATAAATAAATAAATAAATAAAATATAAATAGATTCAAAATATTTTTGTTTGTGAGACAAAAAAGGAATAAGGGATATTCGCCGATATATGAACATAAAGAAGGTGGAAGAACAGTGGTTGTGGTTGTTCACGATATAATAACATTAGGTGTAAGTTATGGTTATCGACTGATTGTTCCATGTAGTCATAGGATTGCAACTATAATATATATATATATATATATATATATATATATATATATATATATATATATATATATATATATATATATGTCAGATTCATTTTACATTCCAATAACCATGTTTTTTTTAGTTTTCTTTTAGTTTTTTATATTTTCACATTTTAAAAAATCATAACATTAATGCGATATGTATATTTTACGGTCCGTTTCTCTGGAGGTGAGCCAAACAATATTATCATGTCAATTATCGTCTCTGAAACACTTCAAGATCATCAGAAAAATCCACAAAAAAGAACATTTCTCAAATTAAAATGTCTTGAAAAAAAACTACACCAGACAATGGTTCATTTTTGGCGAAAACAAAGAAAAAAAATTAGGAAAAACAAACTCACACACGGGGGAAATCTCATTATGACGCTCTGTTGTTACTGGTTGACAATTATCGAGCTGAATCCTTTTGTAGAGAGAGATAATTAAAAGGTCTTGTCGCACTGAAGAGCTGTGATACAGCGAAACAGTCTGTATGTGAATGACTATATAAAGCTCCTTTTCTTGGGTATAGCTTATTTGTAAGGATATCGCCAACTACCATTAAGGCATAGCTCATTGGTAAAACTAATTCGAACTCCTGGCACTTGACAATGTTTACATTGAGATATCACTTACATTCAGTTAGTGTCGTATGATAGCGCAGACTGTCAGCTCGACGGTTGAGTTTCAATCCCGGCTTGAGGTACTAACTGGTCTAGCCAGACTGAAGAGTTGTGATACAGCGAAACAGTCTGTATGTGGATGACTGTATAAATGGCCCTTTTTGGGTTGAGCATATTTAATGGTATAGCCAATTGCCATTAGCTTTAAGGCTTTTGGGTAAAACTAATTCTAGCTCCCGGCACTTGACAATGTTTACATGGAGATATCATTTACCTTCAGTCAGTATCGTATGATAGCGCATGGGTAGAGGCGCCGACCGTTAGCTCGACGGTTGAGTTTCAGTCCCGGGTGAAACCCTCTGTATGTGGATGACTATATATATATATATATAGCATAAGTTCAACAAGAATCACCGTGAAATGTCTCTCTGACATTAAGTATCGATCAATTCCGGTGCATTTAATAATTAATCGATTTGTGTTCTGGCTATTTTCTTCATTCAATCAAGCCGGCCAATCAGGAAGATTTGTTGTGGCTTACGTTTCTATATTGTTCTTTTATTATTCCGCCTTTTTTTTTTTAAATGGCTTCACAAAAACATATCAGTCGAAAAACAAAGAAACAATTCAATACTTCGTTGTTTTCGGACAAACTGATGCTAATTCAGAAGGGATTCGATACGAGTAATTATGTCATCTTTGTATCTTTGCGTTAATCGTCCATTCTGATCCTTTTATCAACTTCTTGCATTCCTCATCTTTTATCAACTTCTTCTATTCCTCATCTTTGTCTCTCCATTTTGCCTTTTTTTTTTACATCATTCCTTCCTCTCGTTTCTTCTTTCCGTTTGTTTTTTGTTCTTTGCTTTCGCTACTTTTCGTCCTACCGTTTTTTTTCGGTACCTATGCAGTTTAACGTCATTATTTAGATAGCCATTCTTAACATGGGGATGGGAGGAACTTTATTAACTATTCTGTACTTTCACATACTGTTAATTTAACTTCGAAAATCCTATCTACATTATAGCCCGGTCCGTAAACTGCATAAGCACCGTCTTTTCTTTTCTTCGTTTGTTCGTTCCAATTTTTATTTATTCTTAGACTTCTTTTTACATATATATTTCCCCTCGTTTTACTTTATTCCCTTCCAACCCCTTGTTAGGGTCTGCCTGTCTTGCTTCCATGGCTTCTGCCCCTTTTACGTTTTAGAACCTTCCTTATTTCTCTTCACGCCATCTTTATAACTCTCCCCTTTTTCTATTTGCACATCCTTTCTTCAATATTTCAGTCCTCTTCTCTATATCCTCCGTTCCCCTATTCTCCCTCTTCTATATTTCAGACCCCTTTCTCCTCTATGCCTCATTCCACCTGTTCTATATTTCAGCCCCTTTCCTTAATGATTCGTTTCCCCATTCCTCTATTCCCCCTCTTCTATATTTCAGCCCCCTTTCCTGTATCCCCATTCCCCTATTCTCCTCTTCTACATTGCATCCACCTACCCTATATGCCTAATTCCCACATTCCCTCACCCCCCTCTTCTATATTTCAGCCCCTTTCTCCTATATCCCCCATCCCACCTCTTCTACATTTCATCCCCCTTTCCCTATATGCCTCATTCCCCCATTCCCCAATTCCCCCTTTTCTATATATAATCCATCTACCATATATGTCTAATTCCCCCATTCCCCACCCCTATCTTCTATATTTCAGCCCACTTCCCTATATTCCCATTCCCCATTCCCTATTTTCTATATTTCAGCCCACTTCCCTATATTCTCATACCCCATTCCCTATCTTCTATATTTCAGCCCACTTCCCTATATTCCCATTCCCTATTTTCTATATTTCAGCCCACTTCCCTATATTCTCATACCCCATTCCCTATCTTCTATATTTCAGCCCACTTCCCTATATTCTCATACCCCATTCCCTATCTTCTATATTTCAGCCCACTTCCCTATATTCCCATTCCCCATTCTCTATTTTCTATATTTCAGCCCACTTCCCTATATTCTCATACCCCATTCTCTATCTTCTATATTTCAGCCCACTTCCCTATATTCTCATACCCCATTCCCTATCTTCTATATTTCAGCCCACTTCCCTATATTCTCATACCCCATTCCCTATCTTCTATATTTCAGCCCACTTCCCTATATTCCCATTCCCCATTCCCTATTTTCTATATTTCAGCCCACTTCCCTATATTCTCATACCCCATTCCCTATCTTCTATATTTCAGCCCACTTCCCTATATTCCTCATTCTCCCATTCCCACTTTCTTATTCATGTTTCTACATTTCTTTACTTTCATCCATTTTCCTTATTCCCTTTCAGCTTCCCTTCCGTTTTAATGTCTTTCCTTTCAGCCTTCCAACGATTCTTTACTTATTCTTTGTCAGACTCATATTCTTTCTCATGTATTCTCTTTCAGCCTCCTTCCGTTTTAATGTCTTTCCTTTCAGCCTTCCAACGATTCTTTACTTATTCTTTGTCAGACTCATATTCTTTCTCGTGTATTCTCTTTCAGCCTCCTTCCGTTTTGCTGCCAGTCTTCCTTTAAAACAGCCTCCCGCTACAGCTTACGGTTCATTTTCCCTATGCAGAGAGAGTAAAAAGTGGACCTTGGGCTTTTTTTATGGAAATGACTCCAGACAAGGCATGAAGCCACTTGATGTAAAGATCTAAAACTAGCCAACTTAAAGGTAAAAAACGATAAGTGTTTGATAGATAGATTCCGACCCAGAAAACAGCAATTTTCCCCCTTTGTCAAAAGCATCGCTCTTACTATGTGAGGACTAAAGGAAAAAATAAGGGAAGAGTTACAAGGCTGCCGAAAGTAAACCAAAAGTCCACATTTTTGTTAACATAATTCACCCCAAACAAGGCAGGCCGCCACTGTAGACGACATAAGGGGTTACTAAGAATTAGGGTGTAGGTTTTGGGTGTCATCCTAAGTTGGGAGGTGTGTAGCAAGATGTCTGTTTACATTAGTTTTAAACCTCTGCATGTCGGTACAGTCGGGGGAAACAAGGAGCAAGGAAGGAGTTCCAGAGGCCTGCAGAACGAGGAAAGAAGCTATTGGAGTAGAAGGTTCTCCGGCATCTTGGGAACCCATACAGTGAATTGATGGGATTCTACTTTGAAAAATTTTATAATTTAAAATGTATTCAAATTTGTTTGAATATTTTTTTAAATGAAACTTAAATATCAATTAAAAATGGACTTTTGAATTGATTACTGAAAACCATAAAATAATTCGAATAAACCGATCACACTTAAAACGTTATTTATTGACTGTCGGCCATGAATTCGGAATAGGAGCGTGTGAGCGCGGACAGAAATTGGGGACCCACAAGTACACCGGCACCGTCCCCTTTTTTTATAATAATAAAGATGGCTGTCAATATGTAATTTAAAAAAAAACGTCAAAAATGTGATATTCTTTTCTTCTTTTTTATTATTTGCGTGATATGTAAAAGGAAAACTCATTATGTGAAAGCGACGAGCAGCAAAGATGTCGCCTTGAACGGGCCGACGTCTTCATCAACAATGGCCGACT
>OY744547.1:7097307-7099807 GCA_963556195.1 Sepiola atlantica | reverse complement strand
AAAGAAAAAGAAAGAGAAAGAAGCAGGAAAAAAAAACGAAAGAAAAAAAGGAAGAATGAAAATTATCGTCTGTATAAAATAGATTTTTAAAAAAAAGAAGAACATTCTCTCTCTTTTTTTTCTTGTAACTTGAAAAGACAAATGGCGGCACGAATTCAACGAACGCGATAAACGAAAAAAATAAAATCAAATAAAATAAAAATAAATCTAACAAAAAAAACGGAAAATACCAAAATGAAGAAAAAATAAAATAAATTAGATAAAAAAAATTTAAAAAGTAACAAAACAACTCAAGGTTGAGTTAAAAAAAAAAAAACAGAATTATCAACAATAATTATATTTTATGTTGTAACTGCGTGATTTTAGATGAAACGGCCATGTTGAACGCGGCAACCCATTGAAATACGAGACAGCGTCAATCCTTGGCGCCATTTTGAAACTTTTTTTTTCTTTGTTTTATTCTTCCTGCTGTCTTTTTACCGTCCTCCTCGCATCTTTGAAAGGCTTTGTCCATCAACCGATCGATTTGTCCCTAATTTACTTGACTCGCCACGAGAGCAAAGTTAGACACAAGGTCGTTTTTGTATGTGAGAGATATCAAATTCCTAAAAAAAAAGTGGATCCCTGGTTACGACTAAAAATAAAATTTGCCCCAATCAAGAAGGATTCCTCTACCTCCGACCGAGGTCAAAACAGTTCTTACACTTTGATCATGACCCGAAGACCAACTCCAGTTAAGTCACCTTTTAATCAATAGACGTATCGAAATCAATAGTTGGTTTGTCAGGCTTATACTTAAAGTAGCAGTTTCGTTGGTTTGTTACGGTGAAATTTCAAATAGTATTTCTTTTTGGTCTGACACGCTTAACATTTAAATCGCGTTTTACGTCGGTCTGTCACGTTTAATATTGAAATAGCATGTACTTTAGTCTGTCATGTCTTGGTTTGAAGTGATATTATCATCGCTGAACGCACAAATTGAATGGTCATATCTTATGATCATCCTTTTTTTATTTCTGCTTTCATATTTTGCCATTGAATAATTTATATTTTTCAATTATTAAACGGAGCATACATTTCGTCGTAAAATCAATACGAAAATCTAATACCTATCTCTCTCTCTCTCTCTCTCTCTCTCTCTCTCTCTCTCTAGCTATCTATCTATCTATCTATCTCTCAATCTATCTATCTCTATTATCTATCTATCTATCCTCTCTATCTATCTATCTATCTATCTATCTATCTATCTATCTATCTATCTATCTCTCTCTCTCTATATATATATATATATATATATATATATATATATATAAACGTTGCCCATACTAATAAGCGTCTTGTAGTTCTTCTATTCGACAGCTTGCCCGTCGCTTTCTTCGAGGAAAGAAGCAGCTGTTCGTACCTCTTGTTGATACGCGGGCCGTTGGCTTATTGGATGGTGATTTCTCTCAGCGTTGCCTAAAATAAGACGCGTCCATTCATCCTGCGTGTTTAGCTATGACGACATGACAGATCGACCTGCCGACAGACCGAGCCTATTGTGGAATAACAGAATAACGGAATGACTATTCGAGTAAAAGCGGCCGACGGACCGTGCTAATTATTGAGAAACTTGGTTATTAGTTAGTTGAAGAAGAAAAATGCTTTCGCTGAGAAACTGTTTGTTATCCCCCTTTTTTTTGGCGTTCTGTTTCATCAAGTGCAGGTGTGATATCTTGGAGTTAGGTAGGAGGGGCAGGTACTGAGGGTCGTCATGACCATCTCCGTTGAGATTAACAGTAAAAAAAACCCTCGATCTTTGAACGAGATCGCTGAAGAACGCCTAAAGCCGAAAATGCAGGTGTGCGTTCGCTTACCTGGTTGGAAGGTGGATTCGCTAGCTTCAGCCCTGAGGATATAAACGAGGTCTTGCGACTTGAGCGGTCTCATTGGTCGTTCGGACAACATATAATCGTGCGTTGCCGCTGAAAACAAACAAACAGACAAACACGCACCTACGCGTATACACGAAAGCGAGATTACAAACATCCATAATAGAATTATCATATCACTAACGGTAAGAAATAACTAGACCACCCATGCCCCGTTGGATCAGTATTTGTTATCTATATTTTTAAATATATAATTCCTTAACTTTGTAATCATGTTTTTCTCAAGGATTACAAATTCAAAGTATTTCACAAAGTCAGAATACATTGTGATGTCATATTAAACTATCCCTCTCCCTATTATCCCTGCCTCTCTCTTTCTCTATCTCCCCCTCTCTCTCTCCTCTCTCTCTCTCTTTCTTAAGTATTTACAGCATTCCATTCCAAAGTCAAAGGATTTCATTAAGTCAGAATACATTGTGATGTCATAATAGGACCTTTTTAACCCTTCTCTCTCTCTCTCTCTTCTTTCCTCTTCCTCTCAACTCTCTTCTTTATCTATCTCTATTTTAATTATTTACATAATTCCATTGCAAGCTCAAAGTATTTTAAAATGCCATAATACATTGTGA
>OY744547.1:7089807-7092307 GCA_963556195.1 Sepiola atlantica | reverse complement strand
TGTAAGAAAAAATATCTTTAATGGTGATCATTGGTGTCTTGAAAGGAATGCTTTGGTAAGCCTTCATAAAATCACATATATATATATATATATATATATATATATATATATATATATATATATATATATATATATATATATATATATATATATATATGGGGGGGTTAAAGTATTAAATTTATAAATTCATCTGAATAAAAGGAACAAATACCTCTTTAAGGCCGTTTTAACTATCAGAGAAAATCGTTAGTTTATTATAAATAGACAGATTGACGATGTGCGATGGGGAGTCCCAGGACGCAAGATTACGACATATCTTCGTCGGATACTACGATCCGTACTATTCTATTCTTGAACTACATCCACGCAATATGTGAGATGTGTTGACGACACTTTTGCCACGTTTTCATCGCAAGCGTTAACATTCTTTAATAAGTAGAATTCCATTTACGGTTTACCATGGAGAATTAATAGGATATCTGTCTCCCCTTTTTGGACGTCCTTGTTGAACGTACAAGAAGCGGCTTTCTAACTAGCATCTACAGTGAGCCTACCTTTACTGGTCTGTATGTTAATTAGTTTTATAAATTCCCTATTTATTTGAAATTGCTTGGGATTTGGGGGGAATAGCCAGAAACTTGATAAGCCAATTGTTAGAATCATTATTAACTGATTATTAATTGTTATAATCATTATTAACTGATTATTAATTGTTAAAACCATTATTAACAGATTATTAATTGTTAGAACCATTATTAACTGATTATTAATTGTTATAATCATTATTAACTGATTATTAATTGTTAAAACCATTATTAACTGATTATTAATTGTTAGAATCCTTATTAACTGATTATTAATTGTTATAATCATTATTAACTGATTATTAATTGTTAAAACCATTATTAACTGATTATTAATTGTTATAACCATTATTAACTGATTATTAATTGTTAGAATCATTATTAACTGATTATTAATTGTTAGAATCATTATTAACTGATTATTAATTGTTAAAACCATTATTAACTGATTATTAATTGTTAGAACCATTATTAACTGATTATTAATTGTTAGAATCATTATTAACTGATAATTAATTGTTAGACTCATTATTAACTGATTATTAATTGTTAAAACCATTATTAACTGATTATTAATTGTTAGAACCATTATTAACTGATTATTAATTGTTAGAATCATTATTAACTGATTATTAATTGTTAAAACCATTATTAACTGATTATTAATTGTTAGAATCATTATTAACTAATTATTAATTGTTAGAACTATTATTAACTGATTAATAATTGTTAGAATCATTATTAACTGATTATTAATTGTTAGAACCATTATTAACTGATTATTAATTGTTTGAATCATTATTAACTGATTATTAATTGTTTGAATCATTATTAACTGATTATTAATTTTTAGAATCATTATTAACTGATTATTAATTGTTAGAATCATTATTAACTGATTATTAATTGTTAGAATCATTATTAACTGATTAATAATTGTTAGAATCATTATTAACTGATTATTAATTGTTAAAACCATTATTAACTGATTATTAATTGTTAGAATCATTATTTACTGATTATTAATTGTTAGAACCATTATTAACTGATTATTAATTGTTAGAATCATTATTAACTGATTAATAATTGTTAGACTCATTATTAACTGATTATTAATTGTTAAAACCATTATTAACTGATTATTAATTGTTAGAACCATTATTAACTGATTATTAATTGTTAGAATCATTATTAACTGATTATTAATTGTTAAAACCATTATTAACTGATTATTAATTGTTAGAATCATTATTAACTAATTATTAATTGTTAGAACTATTATTAACTGATTAATAATTGTTAGAATCATTATTAACTGATTATTAATTGTTAGAACCATTATTAACTGATTATTAATTGTTTGAATCATTATTAACTGATTATTAATTGTTTGAATCATTATTAACTGATTATTAATTTTTAGAATCATTATTAACTGATTATTAATTTTTAGAATCATTATTAACTGATTATTAATTGTTAGAATCATTATTAACTGATTATTAATTGTTAAAACCATTATTAACTGATTATTAATTGTTAGAACCATTATTAACTGATTATTAATTGTTAGAATCATTATTAACTGATAATTAATTGTTAGACTCATTATTAACTGATTATTAATTGTTAAAACCATTATTAACTGATTATTAATTGTTAGAACCATTATTAACTGATTATTAATTGTTAGAATCATTATTAACTGATTATTAATTGTTAGAATCATTATTAACTGATTATTAATTGTTAGAATCATTATTAACTGATTAATAATTGTTAGAATCATTATTAACTGATTATTAATTGTTAGAACCATTATTAACTGATTATTAATTGTTAGAATCATTATTAACTAATTATTAATTGTTAGAATCATTATTAACTGATTAATAATTGTTAGAATCATTATTAAC
>OY744547.1:7059807-7082307 GCA_963556195.1 Sepiola atlantica | reverse complement strand
GGGTTCTGACTTTAAATGTCACAATGACCTCCGACCCCCACCTTTCCCTCTTCCACAACGGGCATTATGCCTAAGGTGTGATGCATTCCGAGGGATGTAATTTTCATTTAATATAGAAATTAATGTTTCCGAGGAATGTACTAGCCTAAATAAATGCTCACCCTTTGAGAAGGGGTTAGTTTATGGCTTACTGCCTGAGGCGCCCCTACCGGGGAATGCCGACGGGGCTGCCCAGGCATTTTTGGTAGGCCAGAGTTCTGAACCTCTAGGGCGCTGGCTTTTCAATCCCACTTTCCCGCCCTTGTGTCACATCTTACCGCTGTGGGAGGGAGATAAAAAAAAACATCTTGCTGCACAACTCCCCACTTTGAATGTCCCTATAAATCTGTCCGCTAATCACGGTATCCTCTAACGTCTTAGTGATAGTATGTCATGTTTGGGTAGATACACTTTTTGAATAAAGAAAAGAAAAGAGGAAGAATGTTATACGTGAACAATGAAAGCGGCAAAGCGTCTAGAATCCACAAATCAAAAGAAGAATGAAAAAAAAAAAAAAAAAAAAACGAATGACGTCATTGATTGATATGGCAATAGAAGCCCAGATCAACGAGTGTAAAATCGTTTCGATTTTTTTTTATGGCGTTGATTAAAACGGTTTTTCCTTCTTTTCCAGATAAAAATAAAATATCCAACAGAAAATGTAATGAAAGCTTACCCCTTTCCCAATGGAAACTTACCCCTTTCTCAATGGAAACTTACCTCTTTCCCAATGGAAACTTACCTCTTTCCCAATGGAAAACTTACCCCTTTCCAAATGGAAACTTACCCCTTTCCCAATGAAAACTTACCCCTTCCCCAATGGAAACTTACCTCTTTCCCAATGAAAACTTACCCCTTTCCCAAATGGAAACTTACCCCTTTCCCAATGGAAACTTACCTCTTTCCCAATGGAAAACTTACCCCTTCCCCAATGGAAACTTACCCCTTTCCCAATGGAAACTTACCCCTTCCCCAATGGAAACTTACCCCTTTCCCAATGAAAAACAACAACAAACAAACAAACAAACAAACAAATAAAATTAAAAAAATCTCTGGAATTAATCTGAAAGTAAGAAAAGAAAAAGAAAAATCAGCTTGGATCAACCAGATTCAAAAATAGCTGCGATCCAATTCCACACAATAGCGTTTGACTTACTGCCCCATATCGCGCTCGCTCGAGTGCATCTAATATAAACACGGACGCATGTTTTTTTTAAACGTGTCAATTAAATCAGTGTTTTGTTTCATTTTACTTCAGTCGAAGTTCTCAGAAATCAAGATACCCTTTCCTAGGGCTAGCACTTGATCTCTATATGAGATACATAGATGTTCGAATATTCCATTAATTGTCCATGTCAAACTTTGAGTTAGTAAAAAAGTTAGGAATATAAATGTTTCTTCTCCCCAATTGACCAGTAAACTATTTTATAGTACATCTTTCTTGTGGTCTCTTGGTCTTACTGGATTCCAAGACAAGAATTCATCTAGTCTGGTGGAGTATCCAGCTAAGTGGTGTTACTTGAGGTAACATTACTTGGAAAAGGCGCACCATTTCTCGTATGAGCCAGTGTCGCGGGGATCTTATTTGGACTTACAGAATCATTTTTTAAATAAGTGTAAACAATAATTTTCCTACAAAAAAAATCAGTACTCCGAGGGTTAAGAGAGCTAATATTGTTATTTAATAAATATTTATATAATGTTTTTTTTCCATAAGAATTTGTGGAAACGTTTGCAGGAACCTTTGACGCTTTGGAATCATAAAAAAAAATGAATAATAAAAGCCGTAGAAATGGGGCTATATAAATAACATTTATAGATAAATATTAATTTTTTTAATACCTACATACACCGATGTTTCACGCTTACGCAGTCTTCAGAGCAGGAAGTTAGTTTCCGACGGTCGACGGGCGCGAACTTTGATCACAAATTGCCACGTATCCGCAGTCAAGAGAGTTACAAGTTGGCCACCAGAAATTAGCTTAGCATTTCAGGAGGAATTTAACTTTGTAAATGCCAAGTCGGCGGGTATTCACAGCAAGCGGCGAAGAGTGATCAACAACAACAACAAATCGTGTCGGATCTCGCAATGAAGCTAGTAGTACTGCTTGTTATTAAATTCACTCAGAGTGCCCAGCCTTATATATATATATATATATATATATATATATATATATATATATATATATATATATATATATATATATATATATATATATATATATATATATATATATATATATATATATATATATAGAATAAAATATAAACTAAAAGTTTACTTTTAGTAGATAGAACCTATAGTGAAATGGTTTAAGCTCAATATACGAGATAAAGCAATCATATAGATAGATGAGAGAAGAGTGATAAACATGTACGAATGTCCAGATTTATTTAAAACTTCGATTGTTCAATGCAAGGTATATTCGGTAATAAAATGATGTTCATTATTCTTTCCTTTAGCCAAGGCTTTTCAAAGATCAAATATATATATATATATATATATATATATATATATATATATATATATATATATATATATATATATATATATATATATATATATATATATAAGGAGTTCAAATGCAAAACGCGTTAAATCCAATTTGTTTAAATTGAGATAAAATATATTAAATCTCGATTTGAAAGCAAAAAGAATATAATTATCTGGAAAACATTATTTGAGGATATGGTCGAGTGTTGAAATAGAACACGTTTTGTAGTGATAGCTTCGTAATTTAAAAAAATGGCGATTATCGCGTTCTGCAGTATTACTCTTCACATATAGATATATAAACAAAATAAACATTTGACAATGTCTGTATGTGTATTTTTTTCATTTACATTAGTGTCTGTGTGTTACTCTTCCTCTCCTTCTCTCTCACTCATTCTCTCTCCCTCGCACACACACTCGCTCTTTTTGTTTTCTCTCTCTCTCTCTCTCTCTCTCTCTCTCTCTCTCTTTCTTTGTTAGTCTTTCTCTCCCCCCCCCCTCTCTCTCTCTCTATCTCCCTCCCTGGATCCGTTTTATGCTCGTGAATATCATTAGAATTTTTAATGACAATTCTTTATAGACTTTTCAATAACTTCAAAGTCGCCATTTTGTTTTAATGGCTACCATAAAGAAGCTTCCGTTGGCGCGAAACAACTGTTAAAATATGAACGCTGAATATTCGTTTCATCTTCCCGCCTAAAAAGCCCAAATAATGATTTTAACAGAATAATTGTTTTGGGGGGCTTTCCTTCCTTGCCCGGCGTCGACTATAAATGAACGGGAATGAAAAGAATGTCACTTTTTATTCATAAAAATGTGAAATCCCTGACGTTATTGATACTTTTTGCCTGAAAATACATTATTTAATACAAAAATATTCAAATTGAAAAATCTCTATTCATAGTTTAGAATAATAAACACCGTAGAGTGAAACCTGTGCGAAAATAAAGTTTAGTTATGATCATTTGTACAGAATCTTTACACAAATGACATATGTATATACATATCAAATACTCTTAAATATTTCATTAGATAGTTCCCAAAAAATGACGTTTTAATTCTATTTTCTTTCCATTATTTTTGTTTTAGTCGTATATATATAAACAATGAAGTTGTCATATATATATATATATATATATATATATATATATATATATGATAATTTTATTTACACAGACATGTACACAATCTGCGACACTGGCATGTCGATGTTATCGATCAACAGTTACTATAAACTGAGATCTCATCAGGCAGAGTTAGAATCCGATCTTAACCTCAGATCATATTTGGAGAGAACCTGCCTGATGAGATCTCAGTTTATAGTAACTGTTGATCGATAACATCGACATGCCAGTGTCGCAGATTGTGTACATGTCTGTGTAAATAAAATTATCATATATAAAGCTCTATTTTGATATTGAGCACTTTTTATAAACCCGGTTAAAATTCTCTGGATTACCACCCTGTGGATATTTTTCACCTGGATTATTACCATTATTATATATATATATATATATATATATATATATATATATATATATATATATATATATATATATATATATATATATATATATCATAATACAAAATGAAACAATAAAATAAGGTGCCATTCAAATTTTATTATAATTCAAAGTTCTAGCAAAGTATCTAAACGTCCTTAACTCATGAGTTTTCAAAGATAATTCTTCTCCTCAGAGGACCATTACCGCAGTGATATTATTGCAGGTAATAAAATTACACTTTGAAAATACATAAAAATATATACACAAATACATAAAATTATATAGCATCAAATATATCAACCCAAAAACATACTTTTTGTTAAATCTATATAATGCATCCAAGTCAAACAATTCAAAAACTTATTGAGGAAAGGTACCCAGGAGGTTGACTGAAGATTGATCCAGGTAATGAGTGACAGTCCAAAAAACGAAAAATTGAAAAGTTTGAAAAAATTGAAAAAGTTATCCAGTCGTAAGATGCGTCCACAATCGAAGCAGTGCAAAAATGCATCCAATGTTTATGTGTATTATTACAACGATAAATAAATCAAATCAAATAAAAAGTTCAGTAAACTCACTATGTGTAGAAAATTATATTTCATTAGATAGTTCCCAAAAATGACGTTTTAATTCCATTTTCTTTCCATTAGTTTTGTTTCAGTCGTATATAGATAAACAATAAAGTTGCTATATATATATATATATATATATATATATATATATATATATATATATATATATATATATATATATATATAGTCTTGGAAGTTTTTCAACGATTAAAACTATAAAAAACTGGAAAAAAAAACAAAGAAAAACTACTTTCAGTCTCAAGTCCTTCGTAGGAAAATTATTTTTTTTTGTAAGTCAATTTACTTTTTACAGTCACTATATTAGTTTGCTTCCAAGAATTTACGCTAGTCTTAACATTATTAAAGGGATCATCAGTTGTTCACCATAAAAAACTGTTTTGGGAATTTAAAAACAAAACAGTATTTTATCTCATGGCTTCCCAGCAGAGTTGATCAGACCCCACTTCCCTTTAAAAGACAAGAACAAAAACGTCCGTATATTATTAGATCTAAATTTTGTTCCAGATTAATGTTTTGATAACTTATTTAGTTATTAAAAACTCTCCCCCTTACCTGTGTTGTTCGTCTGTGTCTAAGCAAATGTATCCGTTATTTACAAAAATTTGCTGTATTTTATAGTGTTCGGACAAATCCATTACACTACTTATTTAGTTATTTATAGTTTTATGTATTTATATTATCATATTGTATTTAGTTTCATATAAAAAATATGTACAAATTACAAAAAAAATATATATGTATACATGTATTTTTCCTTAAATCATATATATATATATGTGTGTGTGTGTGTGTGTGTGTGTGTGTGTGTGTGTGTGTGTGTGATTATACATATTCTACATCATTTCTTAGATAGTTTTGGATTTACTCAATCAATCTACTTTGATTAATTTGATATGATTTGAAATGCGTCAGGATGGCGAGTAATTGTCTTATTTAATTGTCTGAATATTTTATTATGATCGCCACCTTGTTTAATCATTCTTATTATTAAGGCAGAAATTGGGGGTATAAAACCTATTAAGTTTAAAGTAACATGAGCAATTCTCAGAAATTCGGACATAATTCTCCCGTAAAAAATATAAACAGGGAATATATATATATATATATATATATATATATATTATAATATAAAATTATAATATTATAATATAAAATATATATTTTCAAAGCTTAATTTTATTACCTGTAGTAGTATAACTGCGGTAATGGTCCTCTGAAGAGAAGAATTATCTTTGAAAACTCATGAGCTAAGGACTTAAGGATACTTTGCTTGAACTTTGAATTCTAATAAAATTTGATTGACACCTTATTTTATTACTTCATTTTATATTATAATATTAATGCTCTATCCAGTATATTGAGCTTCAGTTTTTATCCGGATGTTTCACTAATTATAAGATATTAGTTGACGCTTATATCTTTTGTTGGATTGCTTCATATATATATATATATATATATATATATATATATATAATGTTCAAATCAATAAAAAGAAGTCACTTTTTGAAATGTCTTTATTTAAAATCGTACTGTTTTTGTAGATGCGACAATATAATTTTAGTGGACGTAACTCGCTTTCCTTATTTTTTCCTTCAATCCTCACATTCCATGAGCGATGTTTCTGACAAAGGGGGAAGAATTGCTGTTTTGCGGGTCAAAATCTATCCGGCTAACACGTATCGTTGGCTAGTTTTTAACCTTGAAGTAGCATTTTTTTTTAGCTCTTTTCATCAAGTGGTGTCGTGCCTTGTCTGTAGCGACTTCCATAATAAAATAAAAATTAAAATAAAAATTCATTTCAAAATGGATAAAGTCGGAATTGTTTACCGTAGCGACATCAGATTAATCACTAATAAACGTCTATTCTGACCGGACGATTCTATTCTTTTATGTGGGTGAAAGGTGATAACGTTCGTACGAACAACATGAAATGCCTTAGTGTATTGTTACGTAGATTTTTCTGTCTTATCATATTGTTCGTTGTTTTTTTTTGCGATTCTCATTGCGTAATTCCGGGTATAAATAAAAGAGCAGGTAACAACGCAATGACGAGCGTGATACTTGTAGGTGTTAGGGTTAGGGTTAGGGTTAGGGTTAGGGGTTGGGGTTGGGGTTAAGGTTCGGGTTAGGGTTAGAGTTAGGGTTAGGGTTAGGGTTAGGGTTGGAGTTAGGGTTAGGGTTAAGGTTAGGGTTAGGGTTAGGGTTGGAGTTAGGGTTAGGGTTAGGATTGGGGTTAGGGTTAGGGTTAGGGTTAGGGTTAGTGTTAGGGTTAGGGTTGGAGTTAGGGTTAGGGTTAGGGTTAGGGTTGGAGTTAGGGTTAGGGTTAGGATTGGGGTTAGGATTGGGGTTAGGGTTAGGGTTAGGGTTAGGGGTAGGATTGGGGTTAGGGTTAGGGTTAGGGTTAGGTTAGGGGTAGGATTGGGGTTAGGGTTAGGGTTAGAGTTAGGGGTAGGATTGGGGTTAGGGTTAGGGTTAGGGTTAGGATTGGGGTTAGGGTTAGGGTTAGGTTTAGGGTTAGTCATTGCAAAGAATAGCCGATGCTTCTGCAGTTTCACAATGACATGTTATGCCTCTCTTTAAAAAAATAGCTTAAGAAATGTATAAACTTTGTTATGTACTTACGTGGTAGCTAAAAAGAAGACTGTACACCAAAAATTACGCATTTTTATCAAGTATTTATTAAAGTATAAGAAAGAATACGTATCTAGACATTTCAGCTTATTAAGTAGGCAAGGAAGATAACTCGATTTTTCCTCTGGATAAGCACCAAATCAAAATATAAGAAAAATGGCGACATATAGATAAAATCGTTGGTTCTTCTGCTGTTTAGCCCCGAAATGTTAGGCCTCTCCTAAAAAAAAAACTAGCTAAAGAAATGTATAAACTTTGTTATGTACTTACGTGGTAGCTAAAAAAAAGACTGTACACCAAAGATTACGCATATTCATCCAGTATTTATTAAATAAAAAATTAATAAAACGATTTTATCTATCGGTCGCCATTTTTCTTATATTTTGACTTTATCCGAAAGTTATCTCCCTTGCCTTCTTAGTAAGCTGAAATGTCTAACGATACGTAAGATCGTTTTTTTTTTTTTATAATTTAATAAATACTGGATGAATTTGCATAATTTTTCTGTACAAAGCTATTTTCAGCTAACACGTAAGTAGATAACAAAGTTAATACATTTCTTTAAATATATTGATATAATTGTGAAACTACAGAAGCACCGAATAGCCACATAGCTTCGAGATAAAAATGATAAAGTTAGACCCATGTCGTGTGACAAGAGACACACGCACGAGAATTCTACAAGGTGTATTCTCAGCTTTCCTGGCATCGTCACTATTTCCTTTTTTCTATTAAGATACGTCTTCTCATATTTGGCCTGTCCGTTCGTACCTCTGTCACGCCTCAGTATTCAATAGCATTTTCATTGCTAAACGCGCAATTTGAATATACGCCTCGTAGTACAGATGCGTCCAAGCATTTCCACGAAGAGGCCCTGTCCGTCTGTCTTTCTATCACGCTTGTTTGAAATAAAATTTTAATCGTCTGTTTCAAAATAATTATCGTTTGTCTGTCACGCTAAATGTTGAAATAGTATTTTTAATCGCTAAACGCGTAGTTCTAATGAGCGCATCTTATTTTAAATGTGTCAGTCTGTCACGTTTAAGTTCCAAATACCATTTTCGTCGGTCTGTCACGCTTAAGTTGTAAATATTATTTTTGTCGGTTTTTCAAGATTATTTTTGGAAATAGGATTTTCGTCGGTCTGTCCATCTTATGTTTTAAATAAAATTTTTGTGGTTTTTCAAGATTATTTTTGGAAATAGGATTTTCGTCAGTCTGTCACGCTTAAGTTGTAAATAAAATTTTTGTGGTTTTTCAAGATTATTTTTGGAAATAGGATTTTCGTCAGTCTGTCACGCTTAAGTTGTAAATAAATTTTTTGTGGTTTTTCAAGATTATTTTTGGAAATAGGATTTTCGTCAGTCTGTCACGCTTAAGTTGTAAATAAAATTTTTGTGGTTTTTCAAGATTATTTTGTGAAATAGGATTTTCGTCAGTCTGTCACGCTTAAGTTGTAAATAAAATTTTTGTGGTTTTTCAAGATTATTTTGTGAAATAGGATTTTCGTCAGTCTGTCCATCTTATGTTTTAAATAAAAATTTTGTGATTTTTCAAGATTATTTTTGGAAATACCATTTTCGTCAGTCTGTCACGCTTAAGTTGTAAATATTATTTTCGTCGCTCTATAGCGCTTATATTCGAAATAAAATTCTCTTCGATTTATCAAGCTTCTTTGAGACCTTGCATGTTCGTTGGTCTGTCACGCTTAAGTTGTAAATATTATTTTTGTCGGTTTATCACGCTTCATTTTGAAATACCATTTTCGTCGGTCTGTCACGCTTAAGTTGACAATATTATTTTCGTTGCTCTATAGTGCTTATATTCGAAATAAAATTCTCCTCGATTTGTGAAATTGCATCTTCGTCGGTCTGTCACGTTTAACTTGTAAATATAATTTTTGTCGGTTTATGGTTGATATTTTAAATAAAATTTTCGTTGATCTGTCACGTGTAAGTTTGAAAGCGCATTTTTTTTTCTCAAATTAATGGACGCATCTTAAAAATAAGTGTCTTTCATTATTTTCCAAAAAAAAACAGCTTCAGTTTGAGGTGAGGTATTCTGCAGTGCATTCGGCTTGTGCGGATTTGCAACGGAAGTTGTACGAAGTGCTTGTCTGCAACTTCCGTTACAATAGCTATAAATATGACCCCCGCCTTTCTTATGCAATGTGATAAAAATGCCTTACGTTTTGGGGAATCATTCAAATTTGGATCCATTCCTATACTTCACAGATATGTTTCTTCATTTTTCTTTGAAATCGGAATAGAATACGAATGCATGCTAGTTTTTTTTTAATTGATTACAGAAAAGACCCCTTTAAGTAAAATTCAAGTAAGAACACTGTTGGTACGATTACAAATAGACATTCATTTAAAGCCCTAGTGCAAGACTCCGACTCTGTCGTTGAGTCCTATCGAATGTCTTTATATTTACACTCGCCGTTTTATGTGTTAAATATAACTTACTTTCTCCGTCATAACATGACAATATCTCGTGGCCTATGGGACTAAAAAGAACGCTTACAGATCCAAGGTGTCTCTGTGAATCGGGTTCGCGCCCTGTGACCCTCCGAGATTGTTATTTCCCTGCGCTGATGAGAGCCGTAAGCTTGAAACGACGTCGTACGTAGGAAAATATCTAAAATATAAATTAATATGATACATATATATATATATATATATATATATATATATATATATATATATATATATATATACATAACTTAAAGAAAGAGGCAAAATGCCTTCAAAAACCATGTGTTAGATGCAGATATTTTTATCAAAATTTTAAAAATCGAAACATTTGTATTTATTTTTTAATTTTACTTTAATAAAAAAATATCTGCATCTAACACATGGTTTTTGAAGGCATTTTGCCTCTTTCTTTAAGTTTAAAATTCTAAAGATGCTTAAAAAATGAACTTTCCCAAATTTATATATATATATATATATATATATATATATATATATATATATATATATATTACAAAGTAGTTCACACAAAAGGTTTATGTAGTAGCTCAATAAGATATGATATTTCTTAATTTAACATGCTATAATCATTAAGAAAGAAAATTAAATACAAAAATGAAAACAGAGTCTAAGGAACATTATTCTTTGATTATATGGCGGTGTATACCAGATTATATTTCTTTTTCTTATATTCTTATTTTTATTATAATTATTGGTGTCCTGTTTTTTATCATTAATTTTGATATTATGGTAGCAAAGAAAAGGAAGTAAAAGTCAGCCGGATCTTTCTTTCTGATAAGCCCTGCCATTGGTCAATGGAAACATTAACCCATGAGAGGGAATGACAAATAATATGATTGGTAAGCTAGCTAGACGAAACATCATGTGTATATATGAAAACACCTGCTAACACGAATTTCAGGTATTTAAGTCTGACGATTCCCTACGGCGATGAAACGCAAACCTCTGTGTAGCTTAACTGCCATAAATATATTTTCATAACTTATTATATATATATATATATAATTTGATATAATTATAGGAGATCGGATTCTAACTCTGCCTGATGAGATCTCAGTTTATAGTAATTGTTGATCGATAACATCGACATGCCAGTGTCGCAAATTTTGTACATGTCTGTGTAAATAAAATTATCATAAATAAAGCTCTATTTTGATATTGAGCACTTTTTATAAACCCGGTTAAAATTCTCTGGATTACCACCCTGCGGATATTTTTCACCTGGATTATTACCATTATTATATATATATATATATATATATATATATATATATATATATATATATATATATATATATATATATACACACATATATATACACATTTCAACATACTTTGACGTACTATATACATATGTATATATATATATATATATATATATATATATATTTATGAAAACATTGTTAAAAATAACAGAATTTGTCTGTTTAATTATACCTTTTTTTAGTTTTTCAATTTTTCTGATAGTCTTTTTTGTATTAAAATAAAAAAAATTAATAAATGTTCCATAGGTTTCACAGACGTTTTCGATTCTTCGTCGAATCATCCTCAGGTGTCAAAAGCAAATGAACAAAAAAACTGGAGAAAGTAGAGAATTTAAAAAAAAAAACGGCGGAGCTACGATCAGAGAACGTTTTTCGCATTGTTCCAGGAAGTCGTTGACAATTTAAATTCAGCAACGCTGGATGGCATCACAGTACAAAATGGCACTACATTAAGCAGTTTTACCACTGGTTTCATAATTGACAAAATAAAAAATGTATAATAAAACAGGCGAACTGTGTTATTTTTAACAATGTTTGCATAAATGAGAAAATGCTGCTTAAATATATATATATATATATATATATATATATATATATAAATGTGTGTGTGTGTGTGTGTGTGTGTGTGTGTGTGTGTGTGTGTGTGTGTGTGTGTGTGTTTTGTCCATAATATTTTGGCTGGTTAATATTTCTTCTTTCCGTCAATATGTAGCTGTCTCGTTAGCATTCTGAGGAGACTGGGAAGTCGAAATAAATTATAAATGCTGACAGTTGCAATGTGTTTGTGAATTTTTTTCTTTCTATATTCTATATATATATACAGGGTGACCCAAAAAAAACGGGCCCCAAATCTAATTAGGCCCCGTTTCTTAGTGTTTCGTCCGAATGAAATGAATTTTGGGGCATAACTAGTTTATTATATTCACAACATCACATCAAAACACTAGGGTATTTGGCCTTTTTTTCTCCGTTCTACAGCATGTGTTCTAGATGGACTCCTTTTAGCTCCGTGCATTTCTTGATGCGCAGAACGAAGTTGTTCATGACGTTCTTACAGACCGAATTAGGAATGGCTCTCATCTCCCTGATGGCTTCCTTGAGTTACGTGATTGTTCTGAGTTTCCTTGCGTACACTCTGTCCTTAAGATAGCCCCAAAGGAAATAATCTGGGGAGTATAGGTCCGGGCTATGAGGTGGCCACTCAAAATTAGTCTTGAGACTGATCACTCGGCCTCCGAAGTTCTCTTTCAGCCAATCTCGGGACATGTTTGAGGTGTGAGAACTTGCTCCGTCTTGCTGGAACCAGAACTTGCTCATGAGCGACGGGTAGAGGGTCTGGAGCGCACTCTTGAAGGTTTTGAGGACCTCCACATACCGCTCCTTGGTGACTGTCACTGCTGTGCCAGATTCTTCGATGAAGATTGGTTCGATGATGCCTCTGACCGAGATTGCAGCCCACACTGTGCAATTAGGAGAGTGCAGGGGCTTGGTGGCTACTTCATTGGGTCTGGAGGACCCCCAGAAGACATTTGTCTTGGAGTTCGCCTTTCCGTCAAGATGGAAGTTGGCTTCATCTGAGGTGCAAAGGAGGTTAAGGAAACCTGGTGTCTCCTCGATCTTATCGAGCATCTTGACTGCAGCGTCTGTATTCTGTATGGGTAAGCCCTGATATTGTTCACTAGCACTCTCCTGCAAGTTTCACGGGAGATACCGAGGGACTGACTTCGCTTACGCACAGAGCGTTTCGGACTCTCCTGGAGAGACTCTCTCACACTTTCGACCAGCTCGGCTGTCCGCTTCTTGGGACGTGCCGAGTGGCTTGGACGGTTCTCACTGGCAGCGTTGAAGTTCTCCACGGTCCCGTACTTCTCGAAATGGTCCACCCAGTTCTGAATTCTGCTTTTGGGTGGAGCCTTTTCACATCCGAACTGATGCATGAAAATGTGCCATGGGTTTTCTTAAACGAGCCTGTCTTGTAGTAAAATTTAACACAGTGTATTCTTTGTCCCAGATCCCACTGAGGTCTTGGTGTACTCACGGTCGTTGATTCTGCCATGTCCTGTAAAATAAGCGCAATCAGTGGATAAATAAAGGAGATATCACATAAAGTGTACACGGGGCCCGTTTTTTTTTTAGTCACCCTGTATATAAGTGTACCTTAATTTCAATTATTAGCTGTGTCGATTATATATTATATTATATTATATAGATGACAACATAAGCTGAAGAGAGTCGGATGGTTTAGTCCTTCTGTGCTTGAAACCGACAGTACGAATGTTGCACTAATTTTTCTGTGCCAATATATATATATATATATATATATATATATATATATATATATATATATATATATATATATATATATATATATATACAGGGTGGGCAAAAATAAGGGTCCTATTTTTAAAAATTCATAACTTTTTTATTTATTGATTTTTTTTTCTTTTTTAGAATAAGTAAAGGACCCCTTCCGAAGCAAGCATGATCCGTATTAGCCCTAAGGAACGTACCCTCATTTAGAAAACATTATTTTTGCTTAAAAAACTCAAAACAGTGTAAAAAAAAATACTTTAGTTTTTGTAAGTTTTAAGAAGTGTTTTCCGGCTAAAATTTGTTTTGTTTATTTCAAAAAATCTCGGAAGGGTCAGTCTACACACACATAAAGTTTGGTGAGTTTAACTTTTATTTTGTGGGAGTTATTCAAATTCAAGTTATTCAAATTTAAAGATAGGACCCTTATTTTTGCCCACCCTGTATATATATATTGGAAATTCAATCTCTTGCTCCAAAATACTTTAATGTATTTCGTGGAAAATCTTTGCTTTTCAAATCTTTTAAATCGAGACGTGGATCTGGCGGACGGAAATTGAAAATGCTCTGAAAAATCTTGAATCAAGATAAGAACGTAACAATGAAATCTTATTCTCGCGAGATTTCCAGCCACCATGGAAACTTTTCGGTGAGCAGATAAGAAGACGTTTCTTTTCGTTTCGTTATATTTCGTCATTTTTATATATTTCTTCCATTTCTGTTTTTTGTTTTGTTTTTTTACGTTGCCAATGTAACAGGTTAAAAACTTCGTTCGCAGTCCGTCGTCAAAAGTAGAGCCTGATTTCACGTAGTTTCCTAGTGCTTGCTTTTTCGTTTGTTTGGTTTTTTTTTGGTTTTTTTTGTTTCTTTCTTCTTTGTATTTGTGTGTGTTTTTTTTTTTGGGGGGGGGGTCGTTTCTTTTGTTTTATATTTTTTGTGTTTTTTTTCTTTTTCGTTTTTTTGCTTTTTTTTTGTGTTTTTTTTTTTTTTTTTTTTTTTTTTTTTTTTTTGCTGCGTGACTTCACGTGCATTCATTAATTATTCAAACGGAGCCATTTAACACTTTGCGACGCAGACGTTGAACATTTTTGGTGGTGCCGGGGCGTAGTCACGTTTTCTTGTTGCTTAGAAAATGACGACGCTTGCCACAGTCAATAAGAGATAACAATTAATTAAATATCCAGCAGGAAGATCCGGCGGTGCCCGGGATTGAATGGTCTCAAATGGAAAACGTCCAATTTGTTGCTAAGGTTACTGTAAAAAATGGTTGAATCATTCTACGGCTCCAGAAAGTACCTGACCCCCTGATGCAATCATCTATCTATATAAAAGTGAAATACGTCTTAAAATGGGGAGGTACTGCTGTCACATCTGGAGAGGTGCCACTCAGGGGATTCGTTATTACTTTGACAGCGTACAAACTCGACCAATCTAGTGGGCGATAATTTCTTCTGTTCCTTACAACCCATTTTTTACAGAAGACGCGCTGTTAGTCTTTCTCTACTCGATCGTTATTTTCATGAAATGTGCTCGACTGAGCTTCAATTACTCGTCCTTCCTTGTAAGACATTCACAGCGCGAACTCGTCTTACCACCACAACTACAAAGAACTTAACCCTAACCCTAACCCTAACCACCACAACTACAAAGAACTTTCTTTTCTTCCTTTGTGTGCCTAAAATCAAACAGAACTTCGATGAACAGAGGTTCTCATCCAAGAACTTCCTATATGTAGAACACACCACCACTTGATTGCTTCCCTGAGTGCTACAACATGGTTGTCTTCAAATCCAATGTCAACACGTACTTGTCATAAACCGTCTTAATAAGGAATAATTTCCAAAATTCCACCATGGGAATTAGAACAACCATCCTGTATCCTTGATTTGACAATAACTTCAAAGAATAAAACGAATCCAATTATATTTCAGGATTAATTTAAATATATAAAAAAAAAACATCATCACAATATTAAGTATCCTAACCCTAACCATCATCCCAACTATAAGTACATTTACACAGATGGATCTAAAGAAGCAGACAGAGTCGGATGTGCAGCTATCTTAAATAAGACAAAAATGCAGTAACCCTAACCCCAACCCTAACCCTAACCCCAACCCTAACCCTAACCCTAACCCTAACTATAACCCTAACCCTAACCCTAACTATAACCCTAACTTTAACCCTAACCTTAACCCTAACCCTAACTCTAACCCTAACACTAACCCTAACCCTAACCCTAACTCTAACCCTAACCCTAACCTTAACCCTAACTCTAACTATAACCCTAACCCTAACCCTAACCCTAGCCCTAACCCTAACTCTACCCTAACTCTAACCCTAACACTAACCCTAACCCTAACCCTAACCCTAACTCTACCCTAACTCTAACCCTAACTCTTACCCTAACCCTAACCCTACCTGACAAAGCTGTCAGTGTTCATTGCATAAGCTGCAGCCATTTATTTACAAGATAGTAGGACTGATAAATTCATCATCATCATCTTTTCCGACTCCCTATCGTTGCTCACAGCACTGAACAACAACAAAAGTGGATAACCCTTTAATCACAAAAATCTTAAACAAGATCACCTCTATCTATAACAAGAAGCAATGTAAAATAAAATTATACCGGATACCGAGCGATATCGGCATTCGTGGGAATGAAAAAACGGATCGCACAGCAAAAGAATCACTGAACATAATACCTACCAATACTAGGATTCCATACACTGATCTTCGACCTTCTATAAACACGTTAATCAAATGAAAATGGCAAGAATCTTGGGATGAATGCTAAATTAATAAATTACACAATGTTTGGCCAACTATTGATGAGTGGCCATTAGGCTACAGAAAGGCAAGAAGAGAAGAGGTTAGTGTAGCCAGACTTTGTATAGAACATACATATATTACTCACAAGCATTTATTGAAAGGTGAAGAGTCTCCAATGGGTGTATTGTCTCGAGAATCTTATACAGTAAAACATATATTAATCAGGATCTGCAACAAAGCCGAGGAAAATACTAAAACTCGAAAAATCTAAATGATATGTTTAAAGACACAAATCCGACCAAAATCTTAGACTCCATCAAAGAGGTTGGACTGTTAAAAAAAAATTGATTTCAATTTTTTTGATTTAATCTTAAAGAGTAATGTCTTCAAAGAGCAATGTCTTCAAAGAGTAATGTCTTCAAAGAGCAATGTCTTCAAAGAGTAATGTCTTCAAAGAGCAATGTCTTCAAAGAGTAATGTCTTCAAAGAGTAATGTCTTCAAAGAGCAATGTCTTCAAAGAGTAATGTCTTCAAAGAGCAATGTCTTCAACGAGCAATGTCTTCAAAGAGTAATGTCTTCAAAGAGTAATGTCTCAGGAGAATAATGTATTCTAGGAATATAAACAATTATCCTACCTATAGAAGTATATTTGACAACTTTATTTGACATTCAAAAACTCATAGATGGTTGATATAACTAAAACCCAACCAAACCAACCATCTACCCGCTTTTGGCCTTGATAAGTTGTGACTAATTAAAAAAATGTATACATTTTATAATATTCAATTGGGGGGGTAGGGTTGTACTCAGCACCGGTGTAAATCGCAATAGCTTCTTACCATTGATTTCTCGATGGTAAAGGCCCTTGGTTTTCTCTGGGATTTGGGTGGCAATAATCTACCCCAAGGTGCTAGCATTCTCCGCACCCTTCAAGTGGAGGTCTGGTTTGTGGTGTCCCTCTTCGGTCTTATCCTCCTTGACCCTCTACAAATATTTTGTTTTGGTGTCATTTTATTATTATTATTATTTATTTATTTTATTTTATTTTTCACTTTTTGTGTGTGGGGGGAAGGAGAGAGCTTATGGTAAAATATGGAATGTTCCCTAGAGTCTGAGTGACAACAAGTCTCCTCAGATTTCCAGTGCTCTTACCCTCTTTCGATAATTACTGCAAATAAATTTGCGTTATCACAACAGATGCTATTGTAAGGTAATGAAGAGTGGCAAAAATGAATCGTGGACGAGTCTATTGTGGGTGGGACATCGAAAAATAAATAAGTAAAGGCGACTTGATAACTGTCGAAAAGTAGAAGGTTCCTCAGTGCAAGTGAGACTTGAACAACGACGGTTTCAAAAACGCGAAGAGCCGAAACGCTTGGTGATCGGAGTATCGAAGAACCGGAAGAATGCGAGTTTACCGATATTTATGGCACCGATGAAGCTTGATTGGCTATGGTACCCAAGCCCGTGTTGCTGTTAGACTTTTGTGTCCGTTGACTAAAAATGCGGCTGATAAGCAAGTTGGTACAGTGAATGAATCCCCTGACTTGTACTTCATCAAAGTGCTTGTAGAACAATTGCTTCAGTTCACGCTCGGATAGACAATGCAGAGCAAATTGCTTTCCAATCGGGTGTATATACAAACGAGTTTCTAGCATAAACCAAGTCTGTGACCTCAGCAATAAAAAGACTTTCATGAGACAAAAGTATGTCAAAAGATTCTTTAATATATGTACGTAGCCGGCGTAAACCATCCCGTAATGGCAAATAAAGAAACCAAAGTTTTTTCATATACGTTCTGTTCTGTGTCATTGTTGTTGGACCTTACCGGGTACCCTGAACGAACGAGTAATGCAACACTACTACTACTACTACTACTACTCCTACTACTACTATTATTATTATTGTTGTTTTTGTTGTTGTTGTTGTTCTTCTTCTTATTCTTCTTATTATTATTATTATTGTTGCTGTTGTTGTAAAAATGATAAGAAAATGAATGTACAGGAACAAATTTGGAGTTTAAAAAATTAAGAGAATACGATCTTATTCATATTAGATATTTATTTGAAAGCTGACATTAAATTATTGATTCAAGCAAAAAGTTCCCAACGAATTATAATAAATAAATGACTAAAATGGATAAAGTATTCAAGTGAGTCTTCGAGAATTACTTGGCTCTGATGAATAATTGAGTGACTTGGCACTGTGATGAACAAGAATTTATATCGGAAAAGCGATTCCAAAAATCTGTCTAGTTTTCTTTTTTATTCCCTTATGAACTCTAATTTGAGGTGACCGTGGTGTAGTGGATATCGACGCGGACTTGCGAACTGTGTGTACTGAGTTCGAATCCAATGGTGTCTATAGAATCATTTTCATTTTTATATTATTTAGATTATTCGGACTACTGTTCTCATCATAAAAATGTATTCTCATGACGTTTCAGTAGATGTAACCTTCGATCTTCTTCAGGCGCATCTTGTCGAACTCGGGAATCTGTACGGAATTTCGAACCCTTTATTTAATTTACGGGGGTAGCTGACCATGTAGAAGTCTTATGTAATTTGTAATTGTATTCTTAGTATCGCCCGCACTGAGGATTGAACCATCAACCTTCAGAAAACTGTCACTTAGAACTGATTATTACTTAGCACTTATATCCGTTGCGCCAACGGTCCTAGTTGACGGAACGAGCGCAACCTAGACTGTTGATTAAACAAAGCGTTTCGTTACAAAATTCCATACATATTCCTGAGTTCGATGTAAAGATTCCCGAGTCCGACAAGACGCACCTGAAGAAGGTCGGAGGTTACATCGGCCGAAACGCTATGAGAATAACATTCAAGATTAGTAAAGTAGTCCGAATATTTCAGATAATACAAATTTTATTCAAACTGTCCATTTGTTTTTGAACCCATAGATACATTTAGACTCATGGGTCCGTTCTATCCCCCCCCCCAAAAAAAAAAAAAAATAAATCGAACTGAACTCATTCTACTTCTCTATAACGTCTTTAAAATATTTCACGTCGTTTTTTAATTCGGGGGGGGGGGGCATAAATTTTTACAATGAATATTCCGTCGTCTTTGCTCCTTCGCAAAAACAAATGAAACATAACTCCTTACACTCGCTACATCTTCTACTTATGTCTAAAATCTCATGTATATATATATATATATATATATATATATATATATATATATATATATATATATATATATATAATTAGCATTATATATAGCATAATATATATATATGAATCCGCCAAGAAGATTTTGAATATATGATTTAATGTATTTCCGACAGTATATGATGTAACCGCTGCTTAAGTTTTCAGACACTCATGTTTGCAAAAGTATTAGCATTAAATAAACGGTCATTTTTAGTCCACGGGGCTGGAAATATACAAATCGAAATAACACACCCTCTAAGTTCTCTGATAAATCTTTGTTTACGTTTATATTAACGATGTAACCATGATCTCCTCAGATGTGCTTCGAGCAGCGAATACGGTAGATTTGTTATATATATATATATATATATATATATATATATATATATATATATATATATATATATATATATTAGTAGTAAGTTTTTGAAAGGCTGTGGGCAATGCAATTCCGGGTAAGATGCAAGTTGAAAGGAAAGGAACAAAAACAAAAACAATAACAATAAATCGAATACGATATAAGACTTACTATTTATTTTTCCTTTTTTTTTTTCCTTTTTTTTTTTTTTCTTACATAACAGCAAGAGTGTTTTAGCTGTTCGTGTGATGTCCGGGTGATTAAAAATCACTATTTGATATTTCGGGAAAAGACATCCCTTTTTCAAAAATAATTAGACCAGAAGAAGAATAATATTTTATTCTTCTCCGACTGTGTAGAGAATAATACAAAACAAAATGGCTGCCAGATATAGACCGCAGCAAAAAAGCAGTTTCACAGGGAATATAAATTAAGTTAAGTTTTATTTTAATATTATGTTAAATATATGATTGGTGTTTAGAATATTTGTGTAATGTTGGTTAGGTGTATGGTGTTCGATAAACTGTTAGTTTTGATAATATATATATATATCATTTATTTTTTTATTTTTTTATTTTTTTTATTTTTATATTTGAATATTTACTTTGTTTTATCTTCGTATTTTTTATTTTGTTTATCTTTCTATCGTAATTTAAGAATTTTAATATAAAGTAAAGTAATTAGTCTCATATTTTAAATATTCTAGATCTATCTACTTATCGATTTCGATTATCATCTATTAAAGAAGTGTTATTAATTACTAATTGTGAGTTTCGTCAAATTAGATTAACGAATTAACTTATTAACTTGATATATTTACTATAAGATAAAGGGGAGTAACTCTGGATTTTTTAAAATATTTTTTTTATAATTAATTTTTATTTATTTATTTATTTTTTTAAATTTTTTTTGGTGGAGATCTGTATAACAATATTAGTATATATATACAACATATATACACATAATGCATATATACATATATATACATATCTATGTATTATTGTTTGTTTAATTGTTTATCTATATATATTCATCATTTTCTTTACATATTTGTTTGTTTTGTTTTTTTTTGTTTTGTTTTTTTATTTTTTTATTTTTATTTATTTATTTATTTATTTTTTTATTATTATTATTTACTTGTTTAATTTATTTTATGAATTATTTATTTAATATTTGCATGTTATTTGTATACATTCTATATGTGTTTGGATTTATTAATTAATAATGCTAGGTTATGGGGTGACTTATTTTGGTGGGTTAGAAGAGTATGTTGAATATGGTTTTTTGGTTTGTGGTTGAAAGTGTGTAAGGATGGAAGTTCATATGGGGAGGGGCCTGTTTGATTGTTTGGGTGTGTGGTGAGTTTATTATAGGAGGTGAGTAATGAGTGAAGTGGTGGAAACGGACTCTGTTAAGTGTTAGATATGGGGGTTGGTTGGTGGATGGGGGGTAGATATTATAGAATGAAAGGTGAGTAGAGCTCGTGACGTTGATTGAGTGAGGGGTTTAATCTGGAGATGAGGATTGATTCTGTGATTCTAAGGTCACCAATGTTTCTGACAGACGCTAAGATGGAGACGTGAATATCGCGCTGAGTGTTTGAGCAAATCTCTATGTGTTTGTGGAAAGAGGATATACAGGTATTCAAGTGCTCCTTTATGCGCAAGTGTAGCGGTCTTGTAGTGTTGCCGATGTAAATTTTTTTGCATTTATTACACTGTAGTTTGTAAACACAGTTAGTGCGAAGGCACAGACCTGTGTTGGAGATAGGGCAATTGGCCAGGGAGCAGGGTTCGGGTGTGTGGTTAGTGTGTTTACTAGATAGATGTTGGCGTAAAGAGGTGCCAGTATGTGTTAGTTGTATGTTAAGGTTTTCCTTATGTATTGCCTTGCGGATGGAGGTGGTGATCTTATCGCTGAAGAAAGGGAGTTTTAAGAAGCATGTGTTAGCGAGGGTGCGGTGTCTACGTGTTTTGGGCTTATTTAGGTGGTCTATGGTGGGGGCGGGGTAGCCATTATTTTGGAGGGTTTGGTGGAAGTTTTTAGTGTGTGATATTTTGTCAGCAGCAGAAGAGCATTTATTTTGTATTCGGGTGATTTCAAAAAAAATAAATAAATAAATAAAAAAAAAATAAATAAATAAAAAAAATAAAAAAAACAAATATGTAAAGAAAATGATGAATATATATAGATAAACAATTAAACAAACAATAATACATAGATATGTATATATATGTATATATGCATTATGTGTATATATGTTGTATATATATACTAATATTGTTATACAGATCTCCACCAAAAAAAATTAAAAAAATAAATAAATAAATAAAAATTAATTATAAAAAAAATATTTTAAAAAATCCAGAGTTACTCCCCTTTATCTTATAGTAAATATATCAAGTTAATAAGTTAATTCGTTAATCTAATTTGACGAAACTCACAATTAGTAATTAATAACACTTCTTTAATAGATGATAATCGAAATCGATAAGTAGATAGATCTAGAATATTTAAAATATGAGACTAATTACTTTACTTTATATTAAAATTCTTAAATTACGATAGAAAGATAAACAAAATAAAAAATACGAAGATAAAACAAAGTAAATATTCAAATATAAAAATAAAAAAAATAAAAAAATAAAAAAAATAAATGATATATATTATCAAAACTAACAGTTTATCGAACACCATACACCTAACCAACATTACACAAATATTCTAAACACCAATCATATATTTAACATAATATTAAAATAAAACTTAACTTAATTTATATTCCCTGTGAAACTGCTTTTTTGCTGCGGTCTATATCTGGCAGCCATTTTGTTTTGTATTATTCTCTACACAGTCAGAGAA
>OY744547.1:7052307-7054807 GCA_963556195.1 Sepiola atlantica | reverse complement strand
AATATGGGTCAAGTAGTGAGTCTCTACGATAAATGAAACCGAAGTAATCGCTATAACTATGACTTTCGCTTTTTCCTTCACCTTGGCGTTGACATTTTACATAGAGATCCTAAAAATAAGTCAGTTTTAAGTTAGATCATGACCGATTTTTTTACCAAGTTTGGTGACGGTTGGTCACGCGATATGGACGCTAGGCTGTACACAAACACACATAGTAACAGATTCGAGCGAATACATAACCTTCTTGGCGGAGGTAAAAATTATCCCCAACCTTTTTCTTTTTCTTTTTTTTTCTTTTACATCACTTAACAAGGCTGAAAGCCACTCGGGGATAAACGTGAATGAGAAGGATAGATTGTCAGTTGAATGACGAAGAATACTACGAAGGGATTGAAAAAGATGAACGGAATCAATAAAATGTAATTACTTATGAAAACGGTTCATGGCAAGTATTTGTTGAAATTGGATTTGAAGTCGACCACGTTGTAATCTGCAGAGAAGCATTCCCGTGGTAATGTGTTCCAGAAATCGGATGTTCTTGGAAAGTAACTCTGTTCATGGAAATTACGTTTGCAGTTAGGCACGCGGATGAAGATAGGGTTAGAGCTCAGTCGAGCACATTCCATGGAAATAACCAGTGAGTAGAGAAAGACTAGCAACGTCAAGGGGTTGTATAGAACAGAAGAGATCATCGCCCGCTAGAGTACGAAGTTAGTTTTGAGACTGCTCTGGGCGGCACCTCCCCAGATGTGGCAGCACTACCTCCCCACATGTGGCAGCAGTACCTCCCCACATGTGGCAGCAGTACCTCCCCGGATGTGGCAACAGTACCTCCCCGGATGTGGCAACAGTACCTCCCCAGATGTGGCAGCAGTACCTCCCCGGATGTGGCAGCAGTACCTCCCCGGATGTGGCAACAGTACCTCCCCACATGTGGCAACAGTACTTCCCCAGATGTGGCAGCAGTACCTCCCCGGATGTGGCAGCAGTACCTCCCCACATGTGGCAGCAGTACCTCCCCACATGTGGCAGGAGCACCTCCCCCACATGTGGCAGCAGTGACCCCCACATGTGGCAGCAGTACATCCCCACATGTGGCAGCAGTACCTCCACACATGTGGCAGGAGTACCTCCCCACATGTGGCAGCAGTACCTCCCCACATGCGACAGCAGTACCTCCCCATCTTGCGTCGTATCTTGCAGATTCGATGTTTCCATCCAAAACACGTGTATCATGCTCGTTGTTTTGTTTTTATTTCTTCTTTTTTTAGGGAGGGGGGGTATTGAAAATATATAAAAAGCTGTGTACATTATTTCATTATTTGGATTATTCAGAATTACTGCTCTTATCTTGTATGTTATTCTCACAAAATTTCGGCCGATGTAACCTCCGACCTTCTTCAGTTGCATATTGTAGAACTTGTAAATCTTTATGTCGAACTCGGGAATCTTTACGAAATTTCCAAACCACGGGGGTGAATTGTCCTCGTTCCGTCAGCCATGACCGATGTAAAAGTCTTAACTAATTATGAATCGGCGGAACGCATGCTTCCTCCTCGATTGTAAATACCTCCTGGCTAACCCGAAAAGCAGCAAAATCCCACCTCTTCACTGTAGAGGTCTCCAGATGCCGGAAAGCTTTTTACTCTAATAGTTTCTTCTCTCGGACTCCTAGACTATGGAATTCCTTTCCTGGTTCCTGTTTCCATGACTGTACTAACAGGCGGAAATTTAAATGTAATACGAATAGACATATCGCTGCTCAACTCCCTACTTAGAGTGTCTCTATAGGCATGGTCCCTAATAATAGGCCCTTACGTCCAAGTGGCCATGTGCATTGTTTGTGGTGAATGGGAGTAAACAACAAGTGTATCCTTAGTATCAGCTGGGCACAACTGAGTATTACGGAGCACTTTATTCCGAAACATATCTTATTTCAGTTTCGTAATTATTTTTTTTCAATTTGACTTGATACTTACAAAAATCCTAAAAATCATCGTAAACTATTCAAACAATTCAAAGAATTCACCAGCAAGGATTGCGGAATCCGCGGTGAAGCCCGGCACGGCGGCTCTGCTCGCCGAAACAAGGAAGCGCGGAAAATACAGCTCGCTCACTGACCGTTTCGTCTTCCAACCAATTTCACTGGAAACGTTGGGTGTGCTTAGCCCGAGACTGTTAAATTTTTTCAGGACATTATACGGAGGATTTCAACGTCTAGGCACGAGCCCCGTGAGTCAGCCTGGTTGTTCCAACGCATCTCCCTGGCTATCGTTCGTGGCAACGCTATGTCAGTAACGACGGCGTAACTTCCGTTCTAATCGTCATCTGTTGACTCTCTCTTTCTTTCTCTCCCCCTCTCTATCTACCTATGTCTGTATCTGTCTCTTCGCTTCTCTTTCTTTCTCTCCCCCTCTCTATCTACCTATGTCTGTATCTGTCTCTTCGCTTCTCTTTCTTTCTCTTCCCCATCTCTATCTACCTATGTCTATCTGTCTTT
>OY744547.1:7044807-7047307 GCA_963556195.1 Sepiola atlantica | reverse complement strand
TTCGAAGGTATACTTCATCATCAGAATTTTAAAATGCTGCTGATGATGATGATGATGATGATGATGATGATGATGATGATGATGATGATGATGATGATGATGATGATGATGATGATGATGATGATATATTAAATACCCTTTTTTTTCTTTTTTTCTCATCGTTTTTTGGTGTGTTTTCAATTCGTCTGTTGTTGAAGCGAATGTGGGATGAGGGTCTCTTGATTGAAGAACATGGCACGTGGCGGTGCAAATTGAATCAGAAATGGTGTTATGGCGTTCTTATTTTTAATAATTCATAACTTTTTTTGTTGAAGTTTACTTGGAGATTGTTAGCAAGAAAAAAGAGGGTGAAAAAAAAACAAATATTGAACAAAAAACTGGAACCAAATGCAAGAAAAGTTACTTTTCTACCTACCTGCATATTTTGGAGGGGTTTCTAAAATTGCTAAATGGCTTGATTACTAAATCACAAACTTTGCTAAATGTCGGGATTGTCATTTGAAAATTGTCAAATTGCTAAATAGGTTAAATTGCTAAATTGCTTAATTACTAAATTACTAAATTTGCTAAATTGCTAAATGTCGGGATTGTCATTTGAAAATTGTCAAATTGCTAAATAGGTTAAATTGCTAAATTGCTTAATTACTAAATTACTAAATTTGCTAAATTGCTAAATGTCGGGATTGTCATTTGAAAATTGTCAAATTGCTAAATAGGTTAAATTGCTAAATTGCTTAATTACTAAATTACTAAATTTGCTAAATTGCTAAATGTCGGGATTGTCATTTGAAAATTGTCAAATTGCTAAATAGCTTAAATTGCTAAATTGCTTGATTACTAAATCACAAACTTTGCTAAATTGCTATATGTCGAGATTGTCATTTGAAAATAGTCAAATTGCTAAATTTCTAAATTGCAAAATTTAATTATCGAGATCGAAAGTTGAATATTTTTCAAAACTTGTTAAATTTAATTGCTTTATCAGTTGAAAATTGCTAAATTGGTTCATTTCTAAAATACTAAATTGCAAAATTGCAAAATTGCTAAATTGCTTAAGTGCTTAATTGCTGAATCGATACATTGCTAAATATAATATCGAGCATGTCAGTTATAAATTGCTAAATTGCTAAAGTTAGTAAATTGCTAAATTCCTAAATTGCTAAATTTAATTGCTAGATTATCAGTTTAACATTGCTAAAATACTAAAATTGCTAAATTGCTTAATTGCTAAAATTGCTAAATTGCTTAATTGCTGTATTTAATATTTTAGTTGAAATTTGCTAAATTGCAAAATTGCTAAATTGCCGAATTGCTGAATAGTTGAATTCCTAAATTAAATAATTGCTAAATTGCTAAATATAAATTGTTAAATATCGAGAATGTAACTTTAAAATTTCTAAATCGCCAACATTGGTAAATTGCTAAACTACTAAATTTACTAAATTGCTAAATTTAATTGCTAAATATCGAGATTGTCAGTTGAAAATTGCTAAATTGCTAAAAATTCTAAGATTGCTAAACTGCTAAATTGCAAAATCTAATTGTTAAATATTGAGATTATAAGTAAAAATTTAGCGTAATTTGCTAAATTTTATTGCTAAATATCGAGATTGTCAGTTGAAATTTGCTAAATTGTTTGATTGCTAAAATTGCTAAATTGTATGATTGCTAAAATTGCTAAATTGTTTGATTGCTAAAATTGCTAAATTGTTTGATTGCTAAAATTGCTAAATTGTTGATGTAAACTCCGACCGTCTTCAGGTGAATCCTGTCGAACTCGGGAATCTTTCTGTCAAACTCGGGAATCTGCACGGATACGAACGGAACAGTGTTTTTAATCCACGTCGCCTAACGGATACAGTACTGAGTGAGATTCAGTTCTAGGTTCAGTCTTCCGAAGGTTGAAGGTTCAATCCTCAGTGTGGGCGTTACTAGGAATTGCGAATTACGGTCATGGCTGACGGAAATATATATATATATATATATATATATTTGTGTGTGTGTTTTCTCTTTCATTCGTCTGAATCTTCATGGTACATAACACGCTTACAGATGGAGCTACAAAAATATATTGATTTGTCTTGGAGAAAAAAAGAAAGGAAAACCAGAGCGGCCATCCAATTCTGTGTTTGGCGCCATTCTGGACAGTGAATGCGAAACAGAACTAACGAGAGAGAGAGAGAAAGAGAGAGAGTAAGAGAGAGAGAGAGAAAAAGAGAGAGTAAGAGAGAGATAGAGAGAGAGAGAAAAAGAGAGAAAAAGAGAGAGAGAGAGAAAGAGTAAGAGAGAGAGAAAGAGTGAGAGAGAGAGAGAAAAAAAAAGAGAGAGAGATAAAGAGAGAGAGAAAGAGAGAGAAAAAGAGAGAGGGAGAGAAAGAGAGAGAGAGAGAGAGAAAGAGAGAGAGAGAAAAGAGAGAGAGAAAGAGAGAGAAAAAGTGAAAAAGAGAGAAAAAGAGAGAAAAAGAGAGAGTGAGAAAGAGAGAGAGAGAGAGAGAAATAGA
>OY744547.1:7037307-7039807 GCA_963556195.1 Sepiola atlantica | reverse complement strand
CAAAATATGCTTTTTTTATGTATTCATCAACGTTTCGTCTTTATTTGTAAGACTTCCTCAGGATGATAATTTTAAGAAAAATGTCATGCAAGTACATAGAGATATTGGGTTGACATGATGGGTTAATGAGAAGAAGTAGTAGCCACTACTGGCAGCGCAGGACCAAGGTCCGGGCTGAGAGGAGTCGGTGGCAGGGAGTGAAATGAATGTGGATGGCGACTTCTCTCAGCCCGGACCTTGGTCCTGCGCTCCCAGTAGTGACTACTACTTCTTCTCATTAACCCATCATGTCAACCCAATATTTTCATGTACTTGCATGGCATTTTTCTTAAAACTATCATCCCGAGGAAGTCTTACAAATAAAGACGAAACGTTGATGAATACATAAAGAAAAACATCTTTTGGTTTTTCCTTTTTCATTTCCCATTACGTCGGATTACCTTCCTTTCTCATATATATATATATATATATATATATATATATATAGGAATGTATGACAAATTATTATAAACCAAATAAGGACCCAAGTGGAACAACAACAACAACAACAACAAGTCAGACAGAAGTTTCGCCCATCCTTTCGAAGTCGAAACAAAAAGATGCAATTCTCGGATGGGAGATTTCGAACACAATTCGCTTTTTACTTTTTACTTCCGTTTTTTAAACATAAAGAGATAAAAATGGGACAAAATGGCTTCCTCGGTACCAGAAGAGGAAACGGTAGGTAGAGTTTTTAGTGAAGAAAGCGGAACGTCGTGTCAAGGAAATTGCAATTTCGTTTCAGCGGAAGGAAAGCATATAAAAGAGGGATGAATCATTTGATAAAATGAATTGCATGAATATTGGGGAGAGGTTTCCATTGTTGCGGTTGGTTCGGGAAAGTTGTTGGCGGCGCTTGCAAAGGCGTTCTGGTTTGCAAGAATATATTAAACTTGCAAATGTTTTGTATATTTGTTGTAAAAACGCTGAAAATGGCGATGAAGAAAGGTGGTCATTATATCTAACAAATAGTTATTGTATTTTACGAAGTTATTATATTTAACTAACGGTCATTATATTGAACTAACAGTCATTTCATTTAAGTAACATCTATTATAATTGAGTAACAGTCATTATAATTGAGTAACAGTCATTATAATTGAGTAACAGTTAAAATAATTGAGTAACATTAATCATAATTGATAAACATTCATTATCTTGAGTAACACTCATGATAATTAAGTAACAGTTATGATATTGAACTAACATTCATTATAATTGAGTAACAGTTATTATAATTGAGTAACATAAATTATAATTGAGTAACATTCATTATATTGAGTAACAGTCATTATAATTGAGTAACAGTTATTATAATTGAGTAACAGTTATTATAATTGAGTAACAGTTATTATAATTGAGTAACATCAATTATAATTGAGTAACAGTCATAATAATTCGGTAACAGTTATTATATTGAACTAACATTAATTATAATTGAGTAACAATCATTATAATTGAGTAACAATCATTATAATTGAATAACATTTATTTTAATTAAGTAACAGTCATTATTATTAAGTAACAGTACTTATAATTGAGTAAAAGTTATTATAATGTAGTAGCATTTATTATAATTGAGTAACAATCGTTATATTGAGTAACTATTGAGTAATATTGAACTAACAGTCATTATAATTGAGTAACATTAATAGTAATTGAGTAACATTAATTATAATTGAGTAACAGTCATTATTATTAAGTAACAGTACTTATAATTGAGTAAAAGTTATTATAATGTAGTAGCATTTATTATAATTGAGTAACAATCGTTATATTGAGTAACAGTCATTATAATTGAGTAACAGTCATTATAATTGAGTAACAGTCATAATAATTAAGTAACAGTTATTATATGTAACTAACAGTCATTATAATTTAGTCACGGTCATTATAATTGAATAACATTTATTATAATTCAGTAACAGTCATTATATTGAGTAACAGTCATCATAATTGAGTAGCATTCATTATAGTTGAGTAACAGTCATTATATTGAGTAACAGTCATTATAATTAAGTAACAGTCATTATTATTGAGTGACAGTCATTATATTATATAACATTCATTATAATTAAAGAACAGTCATTATATTGAACTAACATAAATTATAATTGAGTAACATTCATTATAATTGAGTAACATTCATTATAATTAAGTAACAGTAATTATAATTTAGTAGCATTTATTATAATTGAGTAACATTCATTATAATTGAGTAACAGTTATTATATTAAGTAACAGTCATTATAATTGAGTAACAGTCATTATATTGAACTACCAGTCATTATAATTGAATAACATTCATTATAATTGAGTAACAGTTAGTATAATTGAGTAACAGTCATTATAATTTAGTAACCGTCATTATAATTGAGTAACAGTCAATGTAATTGAGTAACATTCATTATATTGAGTAACAGTCATCATAATTGAGGAACAGTCATTATAATTCAGTAAC
>OY744547.1:7022307-7032307 GCA_963556195.1 Sepiola atlantica | reverse complement strand
GTTTCGGGAATTTAAATATATATATATATATATATATATATATATATATATATATATATATATATATATAGAGAGAGAGAGAGAGAGAGAGAGAGAGAGAGAGAGAGAGAATTTGGTATATTCGGACTACTGTATTCATCTTATCTTGGGTGTTTTTATCACAACGTTTCGGCCGAAATAATAACTGAATTGTTTCTACATTTTGTTATTTTGGAAGTGGTCATTTGATCAGTGAAACTGAAGAGCCATAGATTTTATAACTGTTCTGTTTTTAAAAATCCGCAACAGTTACATGGCAAACAGCTGGTGATCTCAATTTTATATTTCGCAATTTAAGTTAAGGTCCCCTAAATGACCCAAAGTTTCTTTAGACTATATATATATATATATATATATATATATATATATATATATATATATATATATATATATATATATATATATATATATATTGAATAGGATTTTAATTTTGCCTGATCTCAGTTTCTAACATCTGTTTATCGATAACATCGACATGCCAGTGTCGCAGATTTTGTACATGTCTGTATAAATAAAAATAATCACATCACTCTGCTTGGAAGCCATGAGATAAAATACTGTTTTGTTTTCAAATTCCCGAAACAGTTTTTCATGGTAAACAACCGATGATCCCTTAAATAATGTTAAGACTAGCGTAAATTCTTGGAATCAAACTAATACAGTGACTGCAAAAAGTCAATTGACTTACAAGCAAAGTAATTTTCCACGAAAAATTGTGGGTTTTTTTTGGGGGGGTCTATGTAGTTTTAATGGTTGAAACCCTTACAAGACACTATAATATATATATTTATAATATTAATTATTTATGACCAACAGACATCGATGTTTCATGCTTACGCAATCTTCAGTGCAGGAAGCTAGTTCCCGACGGTCGATGGGTGCGAACTCCGACTACAAATCGCCACTGATTTGCAAGTCAGGAGAGTTACCGGTTGGCCACCAGAAATCAGCTTGGAATTTCAGGAGGAATTTAACTTTGTAAATACTAAGTCGGCCGGTATTCACAGCAAGCGGCGAAGAGTGATCAACAACAACAAATCGTGTTGGATCACGCAATGAAGCTAGTAGTACTGCTTGTTATTAAATTCACTCAGAGTGCCCGGCTTTAGTAAAGGGGGATATACAATATCTATATATATATATATATATATATATATATATATATATATATATATATATATATATATATATATATATATATATAATAAACAATAACAAATATTTATATTTGTCGCTCTTCGTAAAAAAAGGCAGAGCACTGTAATGGCAGTACTAACACAGCATGACTTCACTTGCTTTATAATGCATCATCCCTTCCCTAATAGAAGTAGAATGCCTGGACGTCAAGCCTGTTTAAAAAGTGTTAAAATTATCATTGTTTATCAGCTATTTGAGTTGAAAAATACTTGTAATCCAGGGTTTCGAATCGCATGACCGGTAGTGAATAGTCATATCTCTATGCTGATGAGTCCCGGTTTAAGGACGAAACGTATACGTACATAGATAATAAACAATAACAAAGAATATATATATATATATATATATATATATATATATATATATATATATATATATATATATATATATATATATATATATATATATATATTTATATTTTATTTCTACTCTTTCTCCCTCATTGCCTGGAGAAACCTCCCACCGTACACACGCAAACCCCAAACACTGACGAAGACTGAAGGCATCAGTCGAAAATGTTGTTCTCCCTATCATCAACAAGAAAAACCTATTTTTCTTTACAAAAAGAACAATTCATATTCCTACACGTCAAAATAAATAAATTAAAAAATAAAAAGTTATAACACAATATAAACTTTTTTTCACATTATTTTTATATACATTCACATACTTATATATATATATATATATATGTATATATATATATATATATATATATATATATATATATATATATATATATAAATGCTACCTGTGCCTACGAAATTTTATTTAATACTTGACATTATTATGTGTTCTTTACTATTAATGTCTATTAATGTATAATTAATTAACTCCTGTTTAATATTTAAACTATTAACTTTAGGTATATATTTAGTTTTGCAGAATCGAAAGGAAATAATTCCGTACATGGTTACTTCCCTTTAATTGTTTTAAGAAAATTCAATAAATAAGCCAGAAATTAATCTGACTTTGAAAATCCGACAAGATAACTGTATATGTTAAATATATAAGTGTATCGATCTAGTCTCTGTTGTTCTTACTTGTTCCTCGATCAAAACTCCCTCTCTCTATGAAGCCTTGCAAATTAAGTTATCTCAATTTTAATTCTATTTTCAATTTTTCCTCCTTAAGTATTTTTGATTGGCATTTTAATTTATTTATGCCAGCGAAAACTTTCTTTTCTTCTCGAGTTAATCTTTCTTTTTTCTTTTATTCATTTTTTTTGTAGAAATAGGAAAATCGATACGATAATAATTAAAAAAAAAAAAGAACGAAAAGATAAAAAAAAAAGGAGAAATGATGAAAAATATATATATATATGCCCGCCATTATCGAATGAACAGAGCGTCGTAATCAAATCGAGGCAGTCGTCGTTCAACTGTGTTGGCGCTACGGAAACTTGAACGCCTCGTCAATATTTGTCGGTTTGCATGTATTTACTCGGCGTCGCTACGTCAGCGACGCGGCGACCTACTCAGGCGTTTAGGCTTTCTCTTGTACATACATGCTTTAAGCGCTTACATACACACACGAAGATATATATATATATATATATATATATATATATATATATATATATATATATATATATATATATATATATATATATATAAATAAAAATGGAATAAAGAATAAGCAATTCAACAACTAACAAAAATAAACTCAAAAACTCATGTTGTAAAGTTCCACCGAGATATTTCGGCCGTAGATACGACCATTTTCGATCAGTTAATAAACTTTATTTCAAAACGGAAAAGTTTTCAAATTTATTTATATATTTCCGTTTTGAAATAAAGTTTATTAACTGATCGAAAATGGTCGTATCTACGGCCGAAATATCTCGGTGGAACTTTACAACATGAGTTTTTGAGTTTATTTTTGTTAGTTGTTGAATTGCTTATTCTTTATTCCATTTTTATTTTTACATATTGTCTGAAACATTGTTTCTTTTTTCCCATATATATATATATATATATATATATATATATATATATATATATATATATATATATATATATATATATTGGTACAGAAAAATTAGTATAACATTCGTACCGTCGGTTTCAAGCACGGAAAGTCTTAGCCATCCGGCTCTCTAAGACTTTCCGTGCTTGAAACCGACGGTACGAATGGTGTACTAATTTTTCTGTACCAAAATAAATAAATATTATGCTCTTAATTTTTAACTTTAATTCTTAATTAATCGAGCACTCTGCTTGGATTTGTCCTACTATATTACAAAGAAGTTATATATATATATATATATATATATATATATATATATATATATATATATATATATATATATATATATATAATATTTATTTTTACAATACGAGCTGAAAAAATCAAATGAATGAATAGAGCGCTTCAAAAATTGAAAAATAAACTAAAAACAAAAATGTTCAATAGAAATAGAGATAAAAAGAAAAACACACCGAGAGAATGTAAATTTAAACAAATCAGCAGATGTTTACTACTTTGGTTTCACCAAACAAGAATCGTCAGATAAATTCCCTAACGACATTCCGAGATTCGGTTTGTAAACTTCTGATTTAAACGAAATATCAAATCAGGTTAAGCATGTTTTTGTGTTAATTTTTGTCCACTTCTAACTAGTATTCTTTTTTCGCTTATTAACTTATACCTATATACACCCGAGCACACGCACGCACGCATGCGCACACACACATACATAAACATAAGTTGTAAAAAATGACGTGAATCTGTCCTCTGTGATAATGATGTAGTATTGAACTACATAAAAATACTAAATATAGCATAGCTCTAGCTTTAAACTATTTAGTACTTTATGTTAGAAAATTAAAAACACACACACACACACACATATATATATATATATATATATATATATATATATATATATATATATATATATATATATCTTTCCAATATGACCTATGGTTAAGATCGGAGTCTAACTGTACCTGATGAGATCTCAGTGTATAATAGCTGTTGATCAATAATATCGACATGCCAGTGTCGCAGATTTTGTACATGTCTGTGTAAATAAAAATAAAAATAATCATATATACATATATATTTATATATATGTATATATATATATTTATATATATGTATATATATATGTATATATGTATATATGTATATATATGTATATATATATATATATATATATGTATATGTATATATATACGTATATATATATATATGTATATATATATATATATATATATATATATATATATATATATATTAAACTTACAGAGAGAGGCGAAATGCCTTGAAAAGAACCATGTGTTAGATGCAGATATTTTTACTAAAATCACATTTTTTTTTTTTTTCATCATGACTTTTTTCTAATAATTTCGCTTGGTACAACAAGCCTCGTCAGAGATTTTAAAAAAATAAAAGGTATTTTGTAACAATCCTTCCTGGTCTTGTAGAAGTGACATCCGATGTTGTGTGGACTTAACGGTGTGAATGTCTCTTTTAAATTTGAACTTAAATCACGCATGGTCGCTGGTAGGTATACATTTGGGAAAGTTCATTTTTTTAGGTAAAAATAATTTTATATTATTTGCTTAAAATTAATGTTGTTATAAGCCCCTTTAATAAGATTAAAGTCGAGCCCTGTTCGGGGAAGTTAAAAATAGACTGACAGTTTCCGGCAGTGGATGGATCGGTGGGTTAAGTGTGTGCAAGCATAAGGGGCCTACTTGGAAGGGGATTGGGGTCCTAACCCCGTCACGTATTTGAAATATTTTTCTGGCCTAAGGTCGTATACTTTTTAGACAGGCCTCGTATATATGCGTGTGTGTGCGTGGTGTATATATATATATATATATATATATATATATATATATATATATATATATATATATATATATATATACCACGCACACACACGCATATATACGAGGCCTGTATATATATATATATATATATATATATATATATATATATATATATATATATATATATATATATATATATATATATATATATATGGGAAGAGAAGGATGAAGGTAATCCGACGTGATATGAAAAAGGAAAACCAAAAAATGGATGTTTTTTATGTGTACATCAACGTTTCGTCTTTATTTATAAGACTTCATCAGAATGATAATATAGAGAAAAATGTCATGCAAGTACAAATACATGTAGGGTTGACATATTGGGATTTATTTTTTTTCCTCCCAATATGTCAACCCTACATTTATTTGTACTTGCATGACATTTTTCTCTATATTATCATCCTGATGAAGTCTTATAAATAAAGACGAAACGTTGATGTACACATCAAAAAACATCCATTTTTTGGTTTTCCTTTTTCATTTTCCCATATATATATATATATATATATATATATATATATATATATATCGATAGTCAACAAATGAATAACATGCAGTATCGTTTGCTAACCTTTTTTTAATATACTGTATAGGGAGGTGACGGTGGTTTAGTGGATAACAACACGGACTAACAACCTGGGTGTGCCAAGTTCGAATCCTATCAATTCCATAATACCATATTCACTTAAGGATGTTGGCCACCATTATGTGGTTCATCCTGCAAGAATACCTCCAACAGAATCAAGTCAGTCAACAAAGTTGTACCATTCTAATTCATAGAAATTCACTTCTTTAATTTTACTTTTTTATATATTGTATTTTTGGTCCCCCGATTTATAAAATCGGGGGACTTATGTTTTGAGGCATGTCTGTCCGTCCGTTCGTCCGGATTTTTCTCAGCAAACATCCATTGAATTTCTCTAAAATTTTGCATGAAGTTGTAACTTTGGTCAGGTTAGAAAGTGACATTCTCCGATTTTTGAAAAAAAATCTGGTTAGCCCCCAGAGTGTCAAAAGGCCCCGAAATGGCAAAAAATGACATTTTTTGCCCCATAACTTTTCATCCATCCATTCAATTTCTCTGAAACTTGTTCCTAATAGAAAATAAGTATCGCTGACCTTGGAAAAAAATCTGGTTCGCGCCGCAGGGGGTCAAAAGCCCCGAAAATTGCAAAATTACCCTTTTCTCCCATAACGTTTGATCCATCCATTCAATTTTTCTGAAACTTGGCTAAAATGTAGAGACAATTGTTCTGGATATAAAATGAGCATCCTTGACACCAGAAAAATTCTGGTTCGCGCCCCCAGGGGGTCAAGGGGGGGGGGGTAAAAAATGCCCCAAATTACCCAAATTTATTGCATTTTACACTCGCCACATCGAGTCACATACAGATGGGGACCACGCACGCGCGGCTCTTACATGGAAACAGCGTTTTGTTGATGCCAACACCAGTAGCATTGCTAGAAGGAATCTCTGGAAACAATGGTGCGTGGACAACGGGTTAGGGTTGGCATTAGGGTTGAACATGTTAACTGACGACATCAATTAGAGAAGAACGGTTGGTCATCCATGAATGTGACAACCTGCTAATTCGCTCCACACCTCCAACTTGACACGTTCTTGCTTTCAAAGACCGCTGGCTGCGTGCTGGAACTTTTCATTCTGCGCCATTAAACTTCCAGTTACATACGGTGCATGGGCAACGGCCATGCAATTCCCCGGGTATAGTGCAGCGCCAAGAACCACAACCAATGACGTGGCTTGTAACATCCTGAAGCGACTGATAATAATCCTTTTCCCGCCGTTTCTATTTATCTTCCTCCCACAAGGTAAGATGTGACACAAGGTCGGGAAAGTGGGAAAGAACCAGCGCTCGAGAACTTGAGCACTCTGGCTGTTTTAAAATTGCCTGTGCATCCCCGTCGGCATTCCCCTGTAGGGGCGCTTCAGACAGTAAGCAATAAACTTACTCCTCCCCAAAGAGGGCGGCAAAGCCTGGGAGGGTGCACCTCCTAGAACTGCACAGGACCGACAACCCTCAATAGACCGGCGTAAATCCAGACCCGAAGGCCCGGACAATACCGGTTTATTAGGCAGGGTAAAACCCCTTGTCTTTCAAACAATTTACCTAATGTTCTTAGGCGGGGTAAAACCCCTGGTTGAACCTTTTAGTTTTCCAAAATTATGAATTCTTTTTTTATTGTTGTTGTTGTTAATTTTAGGCAGAGCTTGTAGGGGAAAATAAAATAATTTAGTTTATAAATAGATTTTAAAAGGCTGTGACAATGCAGGAATATGGTGTTACAAGAACAACAGAAAAAAACGAAAAAGGGGGTTGAAATAAAAGCGAAAAAAAGACAATGTAGGTCTAAGTAATACTTTTCTTTTTATTACCTCCGTCAATAAGGTTATGTATTTGGTCGAATCTGTCACTATGTTTGCTTGTGTATAGCCTAGAGTCTACATCGCTTGACTAAGCGTTACTAAACTTGATCAAAATATTTGTCATGGTCTAACTTAGAACCGGGATATCATGATCTAACTTAGAACCGGGATATCATGGTCTAACTTAGAACCGGGATATCATGGTCTAACTTAGAACCGGGATATCATGGTCTAACTTAGGACCGGGATATCATGGTCTAACTTAGGACCGGGATATCATGGTCTAACTTAGAACCGGGATATCATGGTCTAACTTAGGACCGGGATATCATGGTCTAACTTAGAACCGGGATATCATGGTCTAACTTAGGACTGGGATATCATGGTCTAACTTAGAACCGGGATATCATGGTCTAACTTAGGACCGGGATATCATGGTCTAACTTAGGACCGGGATATCATGGTCTAACTTAGAACCGGGATATCATGGTCTAACGTAGAACCGGGATATCATGGTCTAACTTAGAACCGGGATATCATGGTCTAACGTAGAACCGGGATATCATGGTCTAACTTAGAACCGGGATATCATGGTCTAACTTAGAAGCGGGATATCATAATCTAACTTAGAACCGGGATATCATGGTCTAACTTAGAACATCACACTTTGGGCAATAACTTCGGTTTTATTCATCGTGAAGACTCGCTACTTGGTCAATATTATTACAATGAAGTACTGCACCTTATATGGACTTGACCTTGACCGTTGATCGCTGACCTTAAAAAGTTTAGACATTTCAGCATTTTGACAGAATTTCAACTTTCAGACGCGTTCTTCTTATCACTTCTTTTTTTCTCCTCGATTCGAAGCTTATTCATGATTACGGACACAGACAGTGGGCTTGGCATACCGGGTTCGATTTCCCTCGTGACTGCTGCATCACTTTTACGCATGAGAAAAGTATGAATTTGTGACGGGTGTGATTAGCAAAAACCTCAATCAAATAATGGAAAAAATTCTGACTTACCTCATCGCTATTATAAAATAGTTCGTCTCGGCCTGACGTGAAAATCTAGACGCGAGAAAGATCAGTTACGCGCTGGAACGAGAGTATTTATACATATCGATCACGTACGACCGGCGTGCATTTCTATCTATAAAAGAAGAGCCTACTAGAAATTGTCAGTGGCATTTTAGCACTCGAAAGGCTAAGATCGTTAAACAATAGAAATTAGGATTACAAACGGTGTTATTGGAGAAAAGTATACTACGCAAGGAAGTTCCGGTGACGAGTACATTGTTCCCGAATTTAGTTGTGAAAACGGTGTTATTACAGAAAATGATACCACGTAAGGAAATTCCGGTAGCAAGCACATTGTTCCCGAGTTGAATATTAAAAACGGTATTATTTGAGAAGAGCATATCACCTGAGGAAGTTCCAGTGGCAAGCACGTAGTTTCCATGTGCAGAGGCGACACTCTCAAGCTTTGGTTGTGCAACTTGTCTAGAAGAAGGAGAACTCGAAAATAATACCAGTATTTCTGTGCCTATTCTCGGCATTGCCTCCAGTTGGGATCGGCCTCGGTTCAGGAGAGGTTCGGTTGAAATTGCGCAACACTTGCTTCACTATGATCTCCTCGCTCATAAACCCTTACAGGAGGTATCCACTGTCGAACGAAACTGAAACAAGGCCATTTAATGCTCAATCCATTCATTTTGGTAAAGATTTATATGTTTCACGTTCTTAATATATTCATTTGTGTCGTTTGCTCAATCTAGTTATTTATGACGGAAGTGTATGTGTACACGACCGGATGTAGTTTTATTTCATACCCAGGACTGATTATATTTAACCCATTGATGGGATAGTCTCATTTAAGGCCAGGGTAGACCTGGGAGTAATTGTGACCAAGGGCTTACTCGTAACTGCCAATATTTCCTAAATTAGGATTTGACCACCGAAAGCGGTTTCATGTTTTAGTTTTTTTTTTTTTGTTTGTTTTTTTTCTTAATTACTAACTAGCATGTCTACCCGCCGTTGGCCAGAGTAAAAGTGTAACATACTTCTCTTAAAACTTCTATCTTTCTTCCCTGGTCTCTTCTTCCCACTCCTTCCTCCCCCTACTCTCTTTCTTCTCCGCCCAGCTCATTCATCTCTCTGGACATACACATTTTCTAGATTACTCAAGTCGAAGTAAGGGAAATAATTTTTTTGAAAAAATCAGAGTTATTTCCCTTTAGTTAGTACATAAAAATTACTAAAAAAATCAACCCCCTCTGACGAAATCGGTGGCAGTTTAGGGTCAAAGAATGAGTATTTTCTTCTGATTATTTAAAAATATTATTAATTCCGAGCAACGCTGATCAAGAATATAACAACTTTGTGGGTGTTTCTTTTGTAGGTTTTTTTTTACTTTTAGCTGGACATACAGACACACACACACACACTTCCCTTTATATAATAGATTAAATATAGGTGCCAGATCAACTGATTTTACAGGGAACTTTTTCTTCTATTTTTTTACTAATGAATCA
>OY744547.1:6999807-7007307 GCA_963556195.1 Sepiola atlantica | reverse complement strand
TCTTTTTTTTTGTTTGACAATTTGTGTAAAAGGGGTATTTTCTTTGGAATAAGAATTTTCATGAATTAGAAACATGATTTTATATTTCCATAACATTGCGTGTGTGTTTGGATTAGGGTAAGGGTTAGGGTTAGGGTTAACATTGCGTGTGTGTTAGGGTTAGGGTTAACATTGTATGGGTGTTAGGGGTAGGGTTGACATTGCGTGTGTGTTAGGGTTTGGATTAACATCGCGTGTGTGTTAGGGTTTGGGTTAACATCGCGTGTGTGTTAGGGTTATGGTAAACATTGCGTGTGTGTTAGGGTTATGGTTAACATTGCGTGTGTGTTAGGGTTAGGGTAAAGGGTTAACATTGCGTGTGTTAGAGTTTGGGTTAACATTGCGTGTGTGTTAGCTTTAGGGTAAACATTGCGTGTGTGTTAGGGTTAGGGTAAACATTGCGTGTTTAAGGGTTATGGTTAACAATGCGTGTGTGTTAGGGTTAGGGTAAACATTGCTTGTGTGTTAGGGTTAGGGTAAACATTACGTGTGTTTTAGGGTTAGGGTCAACATTGCGTGTGTGTTAGGGTTAGGTTAACATTATGTGTGTATTAGGGTTAGGGTTAACATTGCGTGTGTGTTAGGGTTAGGGTTAACATTGCGTGTGTGTTTGGGTTAGGCTTATCGTTAGGGTTAGGGTTAACATTACGTGTGTGTTTCTTTTTGTTCTCTTTTACTTACCGTCTGTACATTTGTACTGATCTCCCCACCCCAAAGTAACCGAAATAAGATCGCCTCTGCCCTTCATAAAAGCCTCGAACATCAAGAGGTGTAACTCTCGCTTCCCTTATTTTGTCCTTTAGTCCTCACATTCCATGAGCGATGTTTCTGACAAAAGGGGGAAGAATTGCTGTTTTTCTGGGTCTGAATCTATCTATCTATCTATCTATCTAACACTTATCGTTAGCTAGATTTGTTATCTTGAAGTAGTATTTTTTAGCTCCTTACATCAAGTGGAACAACTCCGTACAGAGCTAACATCACTATGGATGGCTGGATCGTTGCTTTGCAGATCGACTTACTATATAACACTTATCATTGGCTAGTTTTTGACTTTGAAGTAGGATTTTTATTTTTTTTTAGCTGTTTACATACAGGTGGCTTCATGTCTTGTCTGGGGCGATTTCCATTAAAAAAAATATTATAGTTTTAAATATTAACATTAAAACGTGAGATGCCGTGAAACTGATTCGAACTGCCGAACGCCAGGTTACAAATGTGTCGTCATTTCGAACTCCAGATGAGGTGGATGGTTCGTCTGTTCGTCAGTGTGAACATGAAGTGACTCATGAGTCCATGTAATTTGTTACAAGGGTTATTATCGATAACAGATGTGTGTTTGAGGCAATGGCGGTTTGTCCGTTCGATCATTATATGTCCAGACTTTTGGATTATAGTCAAAATCAAAATACTTCTTCTTCTTCTTCTTTTTCTTCTTCTTTTTCTTTCTTCTTCTTTCTTCTTCTTCTTTCTTTCTTTTTCCTCTTCTTTTTCTTTCTTCTTCTTCTTCTTCTTCTTTCTTTCTTTTTCCTCTTCTTTTTCCTCTTCTTTTTCCTTCTTCTTCTTCTTCTTCTTCTTCTTCTTCTCTCACTTCATCTTTTTGTCTTCTTTTTCTTTATTGTCTTCATCTTTTACCCCTTGTATTTCTTCTTCTTATTCCGGCCAATAGGATTAGTAAAATTGAGACATTTTTCAATCATGGCTTAAAAAATAAAAAATCATCTTACATCATTGTTTAAAAAATAACATCATTGTTGCTCTATCTATTTTAGCTATCCGATGATCAATTATTCATTTCTCATAACTATTTGACTAACATGACAGTGGGTAAAAACAAGATTACTTTTAAACAACTACGTACACTGTTGTTTTACTCTAATGATGCAAGCCGCATACACGTCATTCGTAAACGGTGCCTTCATCTCCAAGCATAAGTTGTTCAATCGTCACGTAATTTATGTTGAACCCTCCGTTTTTTGTGGTAATTATAAAACAGCTGGTCATTGGCTCCAAATCGCGGAATTTGTATAGTGATATCTGCCATGCTGGTCAGCCAACTTTTCTCGTCTCCCATGTGACCAGTTTCTGTTCTGGCTGAATAACTACAAGACAAAATCTACGGTTCAGATATTTTATTTATATGTTATAAGCCCAGGGTAACATTTAGCATGGACCGTGGTATTTCTTGGCCATATATTTATGAAACTAGGAAGAAAGGTGCGAGATTGTTCTCATTCTTTCATATGATGTCAAGTCGCACACCTCCACTGACACCTCATAATATACCATCCTGACATAGTGTATTTAATATATATAATATGAAAATATATATATGGCAAGTAAGCTACACAAAAAAGTTGATGTTTCATTCCTGTTGAGAATTTATCAGGCTAAATGCCTGAATGTATTGTTTGCGATTGCTTGTATATCTAAGTAGTGTTTACTCTAGCTAACTCATCAATCAGATTCGTTTGTAGTATTACTCCCTCTCGGGCTATTATTTTTATTGTCCAATGGCCAAATCCCTCTAAAACAAGGGCTTTTGTTTGAGAAGCGTTTTTGGAGCCCTCTAATTTTTAGTAGTCCAAATTAACAGGTGGCCTTACTCCAATACGTGGGGACTAAAATAATTATATCTGCTCTATTTATTTTTTCACTCAGCGCTTCTTTGTTTAGTTTTTTATTTAGTTAGTTTATTTAATTTTATTTTTATTGTACTGCTAAATGTAAAACGAGAAATAGCAGCTAACTGTAGACACAGAATAAACTTTACTTTAGTTGTGGCGTAACATCCTAATGCTGAATTCAGTCATTCTAAAGCCGTAGCCATTGAGAAAGGTTGATATTATACAGAATATAATCTCTACTTTTGCTTGTCAATAGTGTAGTATCTGTTTCGATCGATACTGCACCCCATAGACTGGTATTGTCTTGGCCTTCGGGGCTTGATTTACGCCTGTCTATAGGTTTTATCCTCTGCAGTTCTAGAAAGTCAATCCTCCCAGGCTTTGCCTCCCCTCTTTTGGGGAGGAGTAAGTTTATTGCTTACTGCCTGAGGAATGCCGACGGGGCTGCCCAGGTATTTTTGTAGGCCAGAGTGCTCAAATTCTCGGGCGTTGGCTTTTCAAATCCCACTTTCCCGACCTTGTGTCACATCTAACCGCTGTGGGAGGTAGATAAATAACTTGTCAATCCACAATCCCTTGACGACGTTTGTTTTCGCAGAGGGTGGTTAAGGTGTCGTCGTTCTCACACATAGAACCCTTGAATTATCGGATGGTCCCCCATCCAGTACTGGCCAGACTCAACGTCGCTTAACGTCGGTGATCTCACGAGAACCGGTGTGTCAACGTGATTATAGTCGTATACACGTTCTATATAAACATACAACTCGGGCAAAACTTTCGCTTATTTTATTAATATCACCTTATCGGAAATTATTGTAAATACATATGTAAACTTGATAATAGCAGTTATAAGTGTATATTTGTAAATATGAATTTAATTGAAGGTTAAAAGGAATGTATTATGTAAATGACGAAACCCGTCTAGTGTCTGAACGACTTTTATTAACGGTATATAAGGAAGTTGAAATATAGTAGTTGGTGCGTGCTTTGCGGAAGCGGCATGTGTCAAGTGTCGCAGATACATTTCATATGTCATTCTGTCATGCTTAAGTTTAAAATAGCACTTACGTTGGTATGTGCCGTTTAGGTCTGAAATGCCACTTTCGTTGGTCTGTGACGCTTACGTTTTAATAGACTTATCTTATTTTAGATTCGTCCAAGTATCTCTATAAAAAGCCCCGGTCCGTACGTCAGTCTGTCACGTTAAAGTTTAAAAGAGTATTTCGTCGGTCTGTCACACTTAATCGTTAAACGCGTAGATTGAATGGACGCATCTTTAGGATGTCCATCCTGTTTTTAATTTTATTTCAAGGTTAAAAGGAATGTATTATGTAAATAACGAAACCCGTCTTGTGTCTGAACGACTTTTATTAGCGGTATATAAGGAATTTGAATTGATATATTAGTTACAGTAAGAGTCTTGACACGTTTTCCGTTCTAATCGCAGCCTCGTCTTGAAATTCCGTTCTTCTTTGTTTATTATATGTAATCTAATAATGTTATTTAATGTTATCTAATGTAAATTTAATTGATTAATAATAGTTTCCTAATTCTAAAGATATACAAATATTATGAACGCTGACTCGAAAAGATTAATTAATTAAATGTTAATTACTCGATCCCCCCTCCCCTCTCTCTTCTGTTTACAAAAGTTCTCCAGGACGGACAGACAGACAGACAGACAGACAGACAGACAGAATGACAGAGAAAGTGCGAACCTTCTTATCTGCGATTCAAAAACAGCGACGTAATTTCCCCTCGAACGAACGCCGCTTCGATTCGAAACTCTGCGCAAACAACCATGTTTTTCCTGTCTCTTCAAGCCCTCCTTTACTGCCAGACACTCTCAACGCGACTCTTAAACATTCAAGCTTCGTTCTTCGACGGAGGCGGCCATTTCCAACAGCACAACGCCGTCTTCATTCACCGTTAATGGTTCTGTTTTCCCCGCCATTCGCTCGTCTTCCATTAGCAACTTCCGGTCCGCTGAATCGTTGCCCACTTGTGATTCTTTCATTTCACTTGTCTCCGCGTTGGTGTCGTCTCCACAGCCGGACCAAATGGCACTTAGTATTTGAATATACATTTGTCACTCAGACACCAGCAACTGATTTGAACTCGGCGATTACCGGCTGCAAAGTGCTCCTTAGATTCGGCCAAAATGGCTCTTTCGTCCACGTTTCTTCTTCCAACAAGTTACGTCTCATCCGGTGCGATTCTCGGTCGCTTTCTTTTGCTGCGCTCTCCTTTGAAATGTCGTTTCTCATTCTTTCACGAACTTTACACCTTTGAGTCAATCCTCTTGTTTGGCGCTTGGCTGCACTCACCGAGCGCAGCTACCTTTAATTTCGCCTTTCACTGATAAAAGAATACAAAAGTTGGACTATAAATGTTAAAGGCCTTCGGCTACCGATTTCCGAATATGCATACAAACTAGTGATGGGACGATTTAAATATTTTTCCAGATTCCGATACAATTACCGAGTTTCTCTTAAATTCCCGATTCCGATACAATTACCGATTCTGTTCTAAATTCCTGATTCCGATACAATTACCGATTCCATTCTAAATTCCCGATTCCGATACAATTACAGATTCTGTTCTAAATTCCCGATTCCGATACAATTACTGAGCCTGTTTTAAATTCCCGATTCTGATACAATTACCGATTCCGTTCTAAATTCTAAATTCCGATACAATTACCGATTCTGTTCTAAATTCCCGATTCCAATACAATTACCGATTCCGATACAATTACTGAGCCTGTTTTAAATTCCCGATTCTGATACAATTACCGATTCCGTTCTAAATTCCCGATTCCGATACAAGTACCGATTCCGTTCTAAATTCCCGATTCCGATACAATTATCGATTCTGTTTTAAATTCCCGATTCTGATACAATTACCGATTCTGTTCTAAATTCCCGATTCCAATACAATTACCGATTCTGTTCTAAATTTCCGATTCCAATACAATTACCGATTCTGTTCTAAGTTCCCGATTCCGATACAATTACCGATTCTGTTTTAAATTCCCGATTCTGATACAATTACCAATTCTGTTCTAAATTCCCGATTCCAATACAATTATCGATTCTGTTCTAAATTTCCGATTCCGATACAATTACCGATTCTGTTCTAAATTCCCAATTCCGATACAATTACCGATTCTGTTCTAAATTCTAAATTCCGATACAATTATCGATTCTGTTCTAAATTTCCGATTCCGATACAATTACCGATTCTGTTCTAAATTCCCGATTCTGATACAATTACTGAGCCTGTTTTAAATTCCCGATTCTGATACAATTACCGATTCCGTTCTAAATTCTAAATTCCGATACAATTACCAATTCTGTTCTAAATTCCCGATTCCAATACAATTACCGATTCCGATACAATTACTGAGCCTGTTTTAAATTCCCGATTCTGATACAATTACCGATTCCGTTCTAAATTCCCGATTCCGATACAATTACCGATTCCGTTCTAAATTCCCGATTCCGATAAAATTATCGATTCTGTTTTAAATTCCCGATTCTGATACAATTACCGATTCTGTTCTAAATTCCCGATTCCAAAACAATTACCGATTCTGTTCTAAATTTCCGATTTCAATACAATTACCGATTCTGTTCTAAGTTCCCGATTCCGATACAATTACCGATTCTGTTCTAAATTCCCAATTTCGATACAATTACCGATTCTGTTTTAAATTCCCGATTCTGATACAATTACCAATTCTGTTCTAAATTCCCGATTCCAATACAATTACCGATTCTGTTCTAAATTTCCGATTTCAATACAATTACCGATTCTGTTCTAAGTTCCCGATTCCGATACAATTACCGATTCTGTTCTAAATTCCCAATTTCGATACAATTATCGATTCTGTTCTAAATTCTCAATTCCGATACAATTACCGATTCTGTTCTAAATTTCCGATTCCAATACAATTACCGATTCTGTTCTAAATGCCTAATTTCGATACAATTACCGATTCTGTTCTAAATTCCCGATTCCAATACAATTACCGATTCTGTTCTAAATTTCCGATTCCGATACAATTACCGATTCTGTTCTAAATTCCCAATTCCGATACAATTACCGATTCTGTTCTAAATTCTAAATTCCGATACAATTATCGATTCTGTTCTAAATTCCCAATTTCGATACAATTACCGATTCTGTTTTAAATTCCCGATTCTGATACAATTACCAATTCTGTTCTAAATTCCCGATTCCAATACAATTACCGATTCTGTTCTAAATTTCCGATTTCAATACAATTACCGATTCTGTTCTAAGTTCCCGATTCCGATACAATTACCGATTCTGTTCTAAATTCCCAATTTCGATACAATTATCGATTCTGTTCTAAATTCTCAATTCCGATACAATTACCGATTCTGTTCTAAATTTCCGATTCCAATACAATTACCGATTCTGTTCTAAATTCCCAATTTCGATACAATTACCGATTCTGTTCTAAATTCCCGATTCCAATACAATTACCGATTCTGTTCTAAATTTCCGATTCCGATACAATTACCGATTCTGTTCTAAATTCCCAATTCCGATACAATTACCGATTCTGTTCTAAATTCTAAATTCCGATACAATTATCGATTCTGTTCTAAATTTCCGATTCCGATACAATTACCGATTCTGTTCTAAATTCCCGATTCCGATACAATTACCGATTCTGTTCTAAATTCCCGATTCCAATACAATTACCGATTCTGTTCTAAATTCTCGATTCCGATACAATTACCGATTCTGTTCTAAATTCTAAATTCCGATACAATTATCGATTCTGTTCTAAATTCCCGAT
>OY744547.1:6984807-6994807 GCA_963556195.1 Sepiola atlantica | reverse complement strand
GCCCGCCTCCCTCACAAGGACACTTGCCTTACAAATGCGCCTCCCTCGGCCTCCATCACCATCACCCCCACCCCCCACACACACACACCCTGACCGCACGTATGATTTTGGCTTTCTCTTTCTTCCGCGGTTTTTTTTTGGGGGGGGGGTCTTCGTTTCTTCCTCGATTGCAATTCTGTTCGTCTCCCGACCACGTGTCTTGACACTTTCCCCTTTATTTTTTCTCTCTCTGACAATTTTTCTTTCATCTGTAAGCAAAAAGATGTGTCGGTCTGTCACGCTTAGTTTCGAAATAGCATTTTGCTTCGATCTCTCACGCGTAAGTTTGAAAAATAATTATTTTCTTCATCAGGAGATGAAGTGCTTATTCTCTCTCTCTCTCTCTCTCTCTCTCTCTCTCTCTCTCTCTCTCTCTCTCTCTCTAACTTCCTTTCACTCTCTCATTCGTTCTTTCTTCACCCTCATCATCTGCATTCTTCTTCTTCTGTTTCTTCTTCTCTTCCTCCCCTTCCTCTTCCTTCTTTTTCTTTTCTCCATACTTTTTTCGTCTTTTACCCACTCTCCTTCTTCTTCATCTCTTCCTGATCATCATCCTTCTTCTTTCCTCTTTCTCCATCTCCATCTCCTCCTCCTCCTCCTTCTTCGTCTCCTTTTTTATTCCCCTTTTTCCTTCTACTTCATCTCAGACTTATCCTTCTTCTTTTCATTCTTCTTTTTCTTCTTCTTCTTTTCCTTCTTTTTCTTCTTTTTCTTCTTCTTTTTCCATCTTCTTCTATTTCTTTTTCTTCTTCCTTTTCTTCCTCTTCTTTTTCTTCTTCTTCTTTTTCTTCTTCTTCGTTTTCTTTTTTCTTTTCTTCTTCTTCTTCTTCTTCGTCTTCTTCTTCTTCCTTTTTCTTCTTCCTTCTTTTACTTCTTCTTCCTTCTTTTTCTTCTTCTTCTTTTTCCATCTTCTTCTATTTCTTTTTCTTCTTCCTTTTTTTCCTCCTCTTCTTCTTTATCCCCCCCCCCCTCACGAAACATCTTAGCTTTTCACTTAAACTTTTATCTTTCTTTTCATTCCCTTTTATTTAATTACCCCTTTTTCTGGGTCTTCAGCTTCGGATTTTTATTATTTTATGTAATTTCATCGTCACACCAAATGTCTTTCGGGTAACACTGGGGACCGAACGACGCCCCCCCCCCCTACAGACACACAAACTCTCTCTCTCTCTCTCTCTCTCTCTCTCTCTCTCTATCTATCTCTCTATCTCTCTATGTCACTATATCACTATCTATCTCTCTATCTCTCTCTCTATATATCTATCTCTCCCTATGTCTACCTCTCTCTATCTCTCTCACTCTCTCTCCTTCTCTCGCAAACACACACACACACACACACTCACATACACACACACTTTCTTCAACTCTTTTCTCAATATTCTCACACATTCCACCATTTGCTTCCTGAATCCCACGTTCCTTCAATCTCGCCTTGAGTAATTTTGTTTAGAAACTGATCGTGTCATTATGGACATGCCAGTCATACACTGTTGCGTAACCAATCTCCAGTGTTAGAGTTTTGAAATACAATGTTATATAAATATATATATATATATATATATATATATATATATATATATATATATTTATGTTATATTCAAATATAAATTTCATAACAAAGCAATTGTAATAGCTCAATAGTGTAAGGCCAGAGCCATGTTGTATACAAAAATGTTTATTTAATTTTAAACCATATCAAATGTTATGAAGGACAGATTACCATCATTTCATAAAACTTGTTTTTTAATAAGTATACAATTGTTTCGGCTTACACACTCTCTTTTATATATATACATATATATATATATATATATATATATATATATATATATATATATATATATATATATATATATATGAAATTAAAAATGGAAAAGCGGAAGACCTGCCCTCTGCCCTCATAGCCCTTTCCACAAATAAAATTAAACAAAGAATGGGCTTCTACAATATCTCCCCCAACCTATCAAAAGCAATCATTAGTGAAAACAAGATAATTCTAGACACCGGATGATTCCCTGAGCTTTAAATTAAATATCCTTTGGACCCCTTTCTGCTCTTTAATTTCTCCTCTTCTTTTCCAATGCTACTTCTATGTATATTTGATATATATGTATGTATATGTGTTATATATATGTTTCGATCACATTTATGTGCATATATATATATTTATTTCTATGTTTTTTTTTGTTTTTTTTTTCATATGTGCATACCCTTCATCTCAACATGAACCCAACCACTATATATATTTCCCATAATTTACAGACTTTCTCGTCTTTTGTCATTTTTGTATTCTTCGTCCGCTCTTGACAAAGCCCACGTGAAATTTGGGCGAAACGTTGAGCGAAAAGGTCTTCCGCTTTTCCATTTTTAATTTCATACCGTCGGATTATTTTTATCCTTTCATATATATATATATATATATATATATATATATATATATATATATATATATATACATAAGTATGTATGTGTATATATATATATATACATATATATATATATATATATATATATATATATATATATATATATATAAAAAGTTGGAATTACCTACTAGAAAGCATCCTTGAGTGTCTTCGGTCTCTGTACAGGGGTTTGTCAGGACAACCTGACATGAGGATACTTCCCCTACAAGTAAACTCTGACCAAATATTCAAAATAACATAGTATTCAAAGCCCAAATAAGATCCCTTCGACATGGCTATACACTGGCTCATATGAGGAATGGTGCATCTTCTCCGAGTAATGTTACCTCAAGTAACAGCACTTAGCTGTGTACTCCACCAGACTAGATTAATTCCTGTTCTGGAATTCGGTACAACCAAGAGACCACATAATTAACTTTAATGGAATATTTATGTATCTCATCTAGATAAAAGTGTTACCCCAGGAAAGGACCCCTTGATTTATGAGAACTTCGACTAAAGTAAAATGAAACAAAATATATATATATATAAGCCTTCATAAAATCGCATATATATATATATATATATATATATATATATATATATATATATATATATATATATATATATATATATAAAGCAATCCAACAAAAGATATAAGCGTCAACTAATATCTTATAATTAGTGAAAACATCCGGATACAAACTGAAGCTCAATATACTGGATAGAGCATTAATATTATAATATAAAATGAAGTAATAAAATAAGGTGTCAATCAAATTTTATTAGAATTCAAAGTTCAAGCAAAGTATCTTAAAGTCCTTAGCTTATGAGTTTTCAAAGATAATTCTTCTCTTCAGAGGACCATTACCGCAGTTATACTACTACAGGTAATAAAATTAAACTTTGAAAATATATAACAATATATACAAAAATACATAAAAATATATAACATCAAATATATCAACCAAAAAACATACTTTTTTGTTAAATCTATATAATCCATCCAAGTCATACAATTTGAAAAACATAATCAGGAAAGACATCCACAGGGTTGATTTATTGCTCTTCAGCCAACCCTCTGAATTCTAATAAAATTTGATTGACACCTTATTTTATTACTTCATTTTATATTATAATAAACGATAACAAATATTTATTATTATAATATATATATATATATATATATATATATATATATATATATATATATATATATATATATATATATATATATATATATGTGTGTGTATATATATATATATATATATATATATATATATATATATATATATATATATTGGGTATTTAGATCAGTATGGCTAGGTTTCCTTCCTCTTATCTATTTGCCTTTCTGGTACCTAAGGTACTAAATTTTTTTTTTTTTTTTTTAATGCAACTTTAATTCCTATATAATTTTATTTCTAGCTACCATATCGCAGAATGGTTCTTGCGTGTAGTGTTTAGATAGCATTTTATTATTATTATTATTATTAGTAGTAGTAGTAGTAGTAGTAGTAGTAGTAGTAGTAGTAGTAGTATTACTATTGTTATAAAGAATTTTATTTGATATTCAAATTACCATATCGCACGGTAGTCTTAAGGGTAGTATATTATTATTATTATTATTATTATTATTATTATTATTATTATTTATATATAAGTAACATTTTAAGCTGAATTATTTCGACACTTGATTGGGGAAATGGTAGTTTGATCTGTACCATTGGAGAGTCATGCATATAACTGTCCTGTTTTTAAATCTCCGAAACAGTTTCATGGTAAACAGCTGATGATCCCCGTGTTAATATTAGATGCTTACGTTAAGGTCTCCTGTTTTTTTATCACTGTTAGATACTTAATCCCCCTTTTTATTTTATTTACTTACTATTATATATTTTATTTTTTTATGAATTTTCCAACGAATGTTAAGTCTGCAATATTTTGGATTTAGTTAGTTTCTCTGGGAATTTAAACTGCATTTTCCTTCTTTTTTTTGTCTTTTTGTTTAAAATAACTCAAAGCTTCTTTAGACTATATATATATATATATATATATATATATATATATATATATATATATATATATATATATCACTGTTGAGCTTGCGACTGCAAGTTCTTGCCGATCGAATTAACCCGGAATCTTAATGCGGCTTTCCTTCAGAGAGATCAACCATCGATATGATCTTTTCCCTACGCCAGCTGCAAGAGAAGTGCGAAGAGCAAAACCAACCTCTGTATCTCGTCTTTATAGATCTGACCAAGGCGTTCGATCTTGTGAGTAGAGACGGTCTATTCAAGATCTTCCCACTAATCAGATGCCCACCAAAACTCCTCAGCATCATAAGATCCTTTCACGATGGCATGATGAGCACTGTACAGTTTAATAGTGACATGTCTGCTGCGTTCGGGGTGAAGAGCGGTGTCAAACAAGGCTGTGTGTTGGCCCCGACACTCTTCGGCATCTTCTTCGCCGTACTCCTGGAGCATGCTTTCAAAAACACAGCGGATGGTATCTACCTTCACTCCAGATCTGACGGTAGTCTCTTCAACATCGCCAGGCTCCAAGATTAAGATCAGGTCAGTCCAGATCAGAAACATGCTGTTTGCCGATGATGCAGCCATAGCATCGCATCAGGAAGATGGTCTCCAAAGACGTATGGGCAGGTTTGCTGATGCTTGCAGCCTGTTCGGCCTCACCATCAGCCAGAAGAAAACCCAGGTCTTCCATATGAGGTGCTTACGTAGGATACTTGGTATCACATGGCAGGACAGAGTGGGCAACAATGATGTTCTGCAAAGAGCAGGCATTCCATCCATCTACTCCCTACTGCGCGAGCGACGTTTTCGCTGGTTGGACCATATGTGCAGGATGGATGGTGAACGCATCCCTAAAGACCTTCTCTACGGCGAGCTTGCCTCAAGCTTAAGAAAAAGGGGTCGTCCCCATCTCCGCTTCAAGGATGTCTGCAAGCAAGATATGAAGGCTTGCTCAATTGACATTAATACATGGGAAGCCTCTGCAGCTGACAGACTTGCCTGGAAGAAAACAGATACGCCAGGGAATGATCATCAGTGAGAAGACCCTCCACAATGAAAACACTGTGAAGAGAGCTAGGAGAAGAGCAAGCCAACAGGCAGACCAACAAGTCGAGGTGACACATTGCACAAGAGCCTTCGTATGCCAAGGCTGTAGTAGACCATGCAAATCAAGAATTGGTCTCTACAGTCACACAAAAAGATGAACACAAACAACATCCCAATACGGCGCTGATCCATAGTCGTTTCGACTGGCGGATGCCAATACATACATATACAATAATACATATATATATATATATATATATATATATATATATATATATATATATATATATATATATATATATATATATATATATATATATATATAATTAACTTGTTACAAATATCCAGAGGGGTATAAATCCGAAGGAAGTTGAAACCGGGTTTATGAGAGTGCTCAATGAAAATTCAGAGCAAAATATATTTTTTGTTGGTGATTTTATTATTCCATTAATTGCGACAAAATATATGCTGTTTCATTAACGCTCGCAATGAACGTCAACTCTTCAAGCAATAATGGAATCAAATGGCAAAGATTTAAATTCAACCTCAACCGGAAATTGAAGATGCATGAGAGGGAGGGGGACGGAGATGGAGCTCTGCCTATAACGGGGACATGAGAAAGGGAGGGGGAGAGGGGGAGACCCCAACAAGTCATGTTTCAAAAAGTTGCTTGGGAGGTTCTCTCGTGTCTGGGCCATCGTGACCTCAATTCCAGCCAGGGCGGGAGGCAGGGGGCAGGGGGGGGGTAAATTTAATAATGAGAATAGAATTATAATTATAGAGTTATAACTGTCATTTTTGTTGTAATAGGTAATTATCGTGTAGATAAAAATGTTTGATAATTTTAATTTAGGGTATTAATTGCTACTTTTGCATTCTATTTTAATATAGTTATTTATGGCTTGCTCAGTAATTGTAGTGAATTTTGTTGTGAAAATATATTTTAATTGTGATTATATTATACTAAAATCAATACTAGTGGAATCATTATATAAAAGAAGTTTAATGGTGTTATCATTTTTAGTATTAATAAAATCGATTACAATAACAATAATAATAACAATGCCAATCATACCTACGATAGTCGCAGTGATAATAGTATTAATAAAAATAAAAATAAAAATAACAAGACAATAATAATAATAATAATAATAATAATAATAATAATAATAATAATAATAATAATAATAATAATAATAATAATAATAATAATAATAATAATAATAAAAAAATTCGCCCAATGACTTCGCAAGTAGCAGGATGGTAATAATAGTGATAATTATTATTATTATTATTATTATTATTATTATTATTATTATTATTATTATTATTATTATCGTTATTGTGATTATTATCTTGTTATTTTTATTTTTATTTTTATTAATACTATTATCACTGCGACTATCGTAGGTATGATTGGCATTGTTATTATTATTGTAATCGATTTTATTAATACTAAAAATGGTAACACCATTAAACTTCTTTTATATAATGATTCCACTAGTATTGATTTTAGTATAATATAATCACAATTAAAAAATATCACTTCTATACAAAATAGAACAAAAGAATAGGAAGTAAAAGTCAGCCAAACCTTTGCTTGTGAGAAGCCCTGCCATTGGCTAATGGAAACGATAAATAACAAATAAATTGATTGGTTAGCTAGCTAGACTAAACACCACGTGTATATCTAAATCACCGCCGGAAACACGAATTCGGTGCATTTTATCCTGTCGAGTCTCGACGGGGATGAAACGCGGAAACCTTTGTGTAGCTTAATTGCCATAAATATATTTTCATAACTGACTATGGAGCACAGAGTTACCTCCCTTTAAGGGTATTCAATTTTTTTAAGATTTAGAGATGTGCCCTTTTAGAAAAAGGGTCAGATCCCAAGATCTCGGGGGATGCGTGACCTTGTTCTAGTTCTCGCGAGATTCGAGAAATCTCACTGATTTTTCTCTCTTTTTTTGCTGGCTCCTCCCAGAGTAAAGCTGACCCCAGATGTGAGTGTGTGTGTGTGTGTGTTTATTGGTGCGCGTGCATGTGTGTGTGTGTGTGTGTGTGTGTGTGTGTGCCCACGTGCGTCTGTGTGTGCATGTGTGTGTATGAATCTACCAAAGTAGATACAACACCTCACGCATGCGCATAAATGCGGATATATATATATATATATATATATATATATATATATATATATATATATATATATATATATATATATATATATATATATATATATTTTTTTAAAACTACTGGGAGAATATATTTGCATGAATAGTAAGATGATTACGAAACTTTTTTGGCTGAAAATGTTCGAACTATCTCTGTTGTCGATGTGCCAACGGAAGTACCCGAAATTCTCAAAGGGGTATCGACTGCATCCCGTGCCAAAATCGAATACAATCAGGGAAAATTAAATATTCTATGACTTCAATCGTTGAAAGGAGGTGATTGCAATTTGCGTAGTTCGTCATATTTAAAATGTTTAATGTCTTTGTGGAAAGAGGAATTGTAATTTCGATATTATACTTCTTACAAGAAAACACACATAATGAAGATTGTGTAGCTCCAGTTTTGCTTATATCAGCCTATTTGGTCACTTATAGGTTCCAACACTACTCTACAGATTTTTTTTAATGGAAATTGGTCCAGACAAGGCATGATGCCACTTTATGTAAGAAGCTTAAAAAGTACTACTTCAAGGTTAAAAACTAGCCAACGATAGGTGTTAGATGGATAGATTCCGACCCAGAAAACAGCAATTCTTCCCCCTTTGTCAAAAACATCGCTCATGGAATGTGAGGACTAGAGGACAAAATAAGGGAAGCAAGAGTTACGGAACTGCCAAAAGTAAACTCAATGTCCACTTTCTACTCTCCTAGGTAATAATTAATAATTTGGCATAAAGTATCTTTAGGACAATGACGTTTTCATAGATGAATACGATTTTCATTACTACTACTACTACTACTAATGCTACTGATGCTTATACTAACATAAAAAAATATTTATAGGCTCCAAAGATAATAGACAGAATGGCGTCAGTTTTAGAATGAAACACTCTTGACTTCCCCCCCCCGGAATGTGCTGGATGAAGTCAAAAATATTCTATTAAAAATGCTACTACTACAACCTATACTACTACTACTGCTACTACTACTACTACTACTACTACTACTACTACTACTGCTGCTACTACTACTACTACTGCTACTACTACTAATACTGCTACTACTACTACTACTACTACTGCTGCTGCTACTACTACTACTGCTACTACTACTACTACTACTACTACTACTAATGCTACTGATGCTTATACTAACATAAAAAAATATTCATAGGCTCCAAAGATAATAGACAGAATGGCGTCAGTTTTAGAATGAAACACTCTTGACTTCCCCCCCCCCCGAATGTGCTGGATGAAGTCAAAAATATTCTATTAAAAATGCTACTGCTACAACTTATATTACTACTACTACTACTACTATTGCTACTGCTACTACTACTACTACTACTAATGCTACTACTACTGCTGCTGTCACTACTACTACTACTGCTGCTACTACTATTACTACTACTACTACTGTTGCTGCTTGTAATTAACATTTATAGCCACCAAAATCATTTTAATACTTCCAGGTCAAAAACTGGCCAACGATAATTGTTTGGTGGATAGATTCCGGCCCAGAAAACAGCAATTCTTCCCCCTTTGTCAAAAACATCGCTCATTGAATGGGAGGACAAACTAAGGGAAGCAACTTCAAAACCAACTGATTTAACAACATGAGTCAATACTTTTGAAATATACACTCGGTAAAAGTATAAATACCTTCCAGTAAAAATACTTTGATCTCAGTGGATTGAATTGACAGTAAATCTACAAATTCATTTTCTAAATGTGTGAATATGAGGATTGAAGAACAAAATAACGGAAACGAAATGTTAAGAGGCTTTCGAAAGTAAAAGAAATTAAAAGAGCGAGAAAGAGGCGAGAGGATCTATCATGAAATCACAATGTATTCTGAAATCCTTCGATTTAAAATTGTACGCATCTACGAGGCCTGTCTAAAAAGTATCCGTTTTAAGTCCAGAAAAAATATTTCAAATACGTGACGGGGTTGGGACCCTAATCTCTTTCACAGTGGGCCCATTGTGCTTGCACACACTTAGTCCACCGATCCATCCACTGCCGGAAACACCTCTAGAAGTCTTCTTTTGTGGAATGGTGTTCATCTCCGCCGTCGCGTTCCGAATTCAATGGGTAAGCTTCATATCAAATTACGCATTATATTTCAGTTCCTAACGTTTGGGGGGTTTATCCAGTGCTTTTGCCCCGACCTCTTCCAAATCCTTATTTATTTTTTATTACCTACTTGGGATTATGTCAAAGTCTTCCCTGTACTTCTGCTAATTTTACGCCAAATATTTTAACGGTCAGCGAATCTGTTCATTCCAAAACTG
>OY744547.1:6969807-6972307 GCA_963556195.1 Sepiola atlantica | reverse complement strand
CATCTGTTGAGCACAATACCACGGGACTGCTTTCCTGCTGACTACAACATGGTTGACTTTGATCTTGAATTGAAGTGGCCACAAGCCTCATCCCCCGAAATTATTACTCACTCGTTAGGAGTTCACACACAAGCGATTGTCAGTGATAACAAGCGGTGTGCCCTGTAGTCTGAGTGGCAACAATCATCATCATCATCATCATCATCATCATCATCATCATCATAACCACCACCACCACCACCATCATCATCATCATCGTCGTTATCATCATCATCATCATCATCATCACCACCACCACAACCATCATCATCATCATCATCATCATCGTCGTCGTCGTCGTCGTCATCATCATCATTATCATCATCATCGTCGTCGTCGACTATTACTACTACTACTACTACTACTACTACGAGTAGTAGATGTTATCTTTTCTTTTTATTATACTACCACAACTACTACTACTATTCATCATCATCATCATCTTTTATGTAACATTGTTTTCTATTTTCTCATCCATTTTTCTTTCACTCCTTCTCTTCATCCTTCTTCTTCGTCCTCCTCCTTGTCATCATTTCTTCTTCTTCTTCTTCTTCTTCTTCGTCGTCGTCCTCTCCTCCTCTTCTTTCTTCCTGAATTTCAGAATTTCTCTCGCTCACTCACACATTCTTACTTATCTGTCTCTGCTTCCTTCTTGCTTTCTCTCTCCCTCTCCCTCTCCATATCCCCTCTCTCTCTCTCTCTCTCTCTCTCTCTATATATATATATATATATATATATTCAATCTTCTTGTACTTCCTCCCAAGCATGGCCCTCTCTTGCATTACTCCTTCATCCTTACACCACCTCCGTTACCGCCACCGCCGTCGCCACCTCCAAATACATTTCAGCTCTCCATGCTTTCAAACGACATTTTCCCTTTCCACGTGGCCGCCATTTCTGTACACGCGAAAATAAAACAACAAACAACCAAACACGTTTTCATTCGTTTTGAGACTTCCATATATACGAAAACACGACACCGACTGTTCTTATATATATATATATATATATATATATATATATATATATATAAGAACAGTATATATATATATATATATATAAGAACAGTATATATATATATATATATATATATATATATATATATATATATATATATATATATATATATATATATATATATATATACACACACATTTATGTATCAGGACCGGCGGGACAGTTATAAAAGTGTGGGGGGGGCTCTCCTAACAAGTGTGTGTGTGGGGGGGGGGCTGGTTAAACACATGCATATATAACTTCATTATTGATGACCGTAAAGTGGGGGGGGGCCAAGTAAAAAAGTGGGGGGCTTGATCCACCTACCCCCCCCCCCTGTGGCGCCGTCCATGTAAATGTAAATATATATATATATATATATATATATATATATATATATATATATATATATATGTAAAAGAACAGTTTTACTTATTCCCCGCGTAATTATTTCAACGTCATTATTTCCGTAAATAGTTGCGTTCAAATAATTACAATAAAATCGAACCATAACGGAAGCAACACCTTGCAATACTATCGTAGAAACATGAAACCCGGTGTAATGTTTGGGCGTGCGGGGTGAGTTGTAACTTTAAGAATTGTTAAAGCACTGCTACATGCTTTTTAGTTGCAACATAGTGCACCTACCAAAGTAATATATTTCCACCCCCCCCCCACCCCCCACCCCCCCGCAACTAGCAGTCTCGTTGGCTCAGTTGGTAGAGTACTGCTTGCTAAGTATTAGGGTCCCGAGTTCGAATCTCGCTACGTTAACCCAAACTGATTGAGAGTAGAGAAACGTCTGTGGATGACTGAGCTCCCCCCCCTCTTCTTTTTGGGTTGAACACTGTCGTTAAGGATATCGCCTGATACTATTTTAACCAAGCTCTTTGTAAATAAACAAATGGAGCACTATCTAGTGGCGGTCAGTGTTTATACGAAAACATTGAGATATCAGTTACCAACGGCGCCCGTCCAGTAGTCAGGTGGTTAGAACTACCGACTATAAACCAGATGGTTGCAGATTTGATCCTTGGCTTGGGAGGGGTGCTAGTTAAACCGCACTGAAGAGCTGTGATACAGCGAAACAGTCAATCGATATATATATATATATATATATATATATATATATATATATATATATATATATATATATATATATGCTCCCTTATGGGTGGAAACCTCTGGTAGACGAAATAATGGTTTCTACTTAGCGATACTAAGTCAATACTTTTCCGTAAAAAGAATTGAATACTTTCGGTAATCAGTATCATATAAACGTAAATAAATAAATTTAAATACGATATGATATTCTCCCGTGCGACAGAGTGGAGAAGTTTTCCTTGGTCACAACACTTTATTTTTTTTCTTCTAAGTCAGTAGAGCAGAAATCCTTCGAGACTAAGGCAATTTTAATTTTTGTCCCCATCTAGATTATCTCTTTTTGGGGAGCTAAATTTTCCGT
>OY744547.1:6917307-6959807 GCA_963556195.1 Sepiola atlantica | reverse complement strand
GTTCGTTTACAGAAACACGTCAACCTTCGTTATCTGCTTTTCCCCACGCGCGCCACGCTGACTTTTCCCGATCGGAAAGGAAGCATGGGAAAATTCCACTTGTCGATTTTAAAACGAGGCATGTTTTCAAAAAAATAATATTTCCCTCTAGAAAAATAGCAAATCACATGTTAGAAATACATTACAGACACACATATAGAAAAAAGATATATGTAGTTATATATATATATATATATATATATATATATATATATATATATATATATATATATATATATATATATATTAATAGTATGTTTTTAAAAGGCTGTGGGCAATGCAAATACCGGGTAAGATGTAAGCTGGAAGGAACAAAAATAATATATCGAATGCGAAATGTGACTTACTATTTATTTTTTTCTTAAAATCTTACATAACAGCAAGTGTGGTGTTAGCTGTTTGTGTGATGTCCGGATGATTATAAAAATCATTTATTTAATATTTCGGGAAAAGAAACTTCCCTTTGTCAAAAATATTAAACACCGGAAGAACATTCCTTCCGTGCAGAGAATCTTCCATTTATTATTTTTGTTCCTTCCAGCTTACATCTTACCCGGAATCTGCATTGCCATCAGCAATTAAGTACTAACTTTTCAGATCACAATTCTTCTTTTTAAGAAAAATAAATTGTTTAATTTTTGGCTGAGCGTTTCAGTCTCCTGTAAGAAACAGAGATTTGTGCAAATCTCCTGAAGCCGTACTGTGGTCACAATGACGGACCAAACTTTGGAAGGGGCTGCACCGTAATAACACAATCAACATTGCTAACATGAATACTTTCTTTCAATCGTCGTAAATTTGACACCCACCCCCTTCTGCTTTTAATCCGTATTTTTTAAGTCATGAAAATTAGTTGCTTACGTTCCAATTATAAAAAATATACAATTATGAACACGAGTTATATTTTCTCTGGAAAACGGCGGCCCGACACGCAAAACATCTTATATGCTTTGAACCTGGCAATTTATCGTCTGTATTATTATTGTTAGAGTTGGGTTTAGGGTTAGAGTTAGGGTTAGAGTTAGGGTTTAGGGTTAGAGTTAGGGTTAGGGTTAGGGTTAGGGTTAGGGTTAGGGTTAGGTTTAAAGGTTAGGGTTAGTGTTAGGGTTAGGTTAGGGTTTAGGGTTAGGGTTACGGTTTAGGGTTAGGGTTAGGGTTAGGGTTAGGGTTAAGGTTAAGTTAGGGTTTATGGTTAGGGGTACGGCTAGACTTATAGTTAAGGTTAGGGTTAGGGTTTAAGGTTAGAGTTAGGGTTAGAGTTAGGTTAAGGGTTAGGGTTAGGGTTAGGGATAAGGTTAGGGTTAGGGTTAGGGTCAAACTTAACGTAAACTGACCGCCCTCTCCTATTTGATTTTTTTCTGCTAAAACGTCCACCACTAAAAAATTACATAAACTATCCCACCTCCCGCAAGTTAAATAAAAAGGTTTCTGGAACCCTAACCCTACCCCTACCCCTAACCCGAACACCTGGACGAACATAAAGCGGCAACCACTGTTTTCGCGCATTTCCATTGATTTGCTTTGATGCGATTTAATGATAAAACGCTATGTGAGAAAACTCGGCGCCGTTTGAAGGACGTACGAACACGCGATCAAATAATTTGCAAATCGTAAATCTAATTAAACATACATCATATAAAAACGGGCTTCCCGAGTTGTTTTCCGTATATTCATACGTGAAATGCTTCTCAATTGTGAATACGAAGAAAATAAACGGAGAAACATTAATGTTCGATTTCCACTTTATAAGACCTGAATCCTCTCTCTCACGCGCCGCAAGTGCACCGAAAGTACTTGAATCCTGCTCGCATCACAAACTAACGTAAACCTTAACCTCTGCTCTTACTCCTTAATCACACATGTAACAAAAATCGCACTAAACATACAATATACCCTAACCCTAACCATAAACACTAACCCTAACCCTAAACCCTAACCCTAACCCTAAACCCTAAACCCTAACCCTAACCCTAACCCCTAACCCTAACCCTAACCTTAACCTTTACCCTAACCTTAACCTTAACCCTAACCCTAACCCCTAGCCCTAACTCTAAACCTAACTCTAACCCTAACCCTAACCCTAACTCTAACCTTGAACCCTAATCATACCCCTAACCCTAACTCTAACCCTAACACTAACCCTAAACCCAAACCTTAACCCTAACCCTAACCCTAACCCCTAACCCTAACCCTAACTCTTATCCTAACCCATAACCCTAACTCTAACCATAAACCCTAACTCTAACTCTAACCTTAAACCCTAACTCTAACCTTAACCCGAACTCTAACCCTAAACCCTAACCATAACCATAACCATAACCATAACCATAACCCTTACTCTAACCCTAACCCTAAACCTTAACCCTAACCTTAACTCTAACCCTATACCTCGACACTCCATAAAAAACTTCGATCCCGGATAAGTACTACTTATTTGTTACTGCATGTTTCCAGTTTTTTTTTGTTTTCTTTTTTGCTTTTCATAGTCGTCTATTTTTCCACTGAACCTTTATTTCCGTACACACCGCATATTTTTTCCAATACCATCCCGTTTCGTGTCTTCGTTGTGTCTTCGTTCGTATGTTTTGCTGTGTTTTTTTTGAATAAGTTTCAAATCTTAACTTCCATTGATTCGAACGAAACCGGTCAATCTCTCGTGCGATATTTTCTTGTGCACGTGTGAAATTTGATGAGCTTAGTGTAGAAGCACTTAAATAACTGCTGAATAAGACGCGTCGTAGCAATAGCTCATATAGTTATGCTTTAGCGACCATATGACTTGCTTGGACAAATACAGTTTCACGCGCGAAACATCCATTACTGTAAAACTACAAACGCGGCAGTAATTAAATATATTCAATGCATATAAGCAACCATTATGTGAAAATAGAATGACCGAATGAGTATTATAGATGGATTTAATCCGTGTTTTAAACGAAGTCCACGATATGTTTGGTTATTTTGTTAAACTGATCGAGTACAGAAGAATGAAATGACGTAATAACGATTAGGGATAAGTTATTGAATCGTAGAGAAGGCAAAGTTATTCTATTTGATATGAGAATAACCGCTCAGCATCGCTGGAATACAGTATATTATATTATATTAAGCGAATTGTATGCGAGAAGTAACCGCACTTAGAATAACCAGAGGCAGAAAGTGTTCGATAAACGTAAATCTGTTGATATTTTATTCCGATAAGTGAAAATAGAAAATAAATTATTTTGCGCGTTTCAGAAGAAAAAGTCTAAGTAGAAATAGCATCCGTTGTTTCGGTTGAGAATTTAGAGTATTAGAGTATTTTCACTTTGCTATTGCATAATAGCAAAGTGAAAATACGAAATAATAACGGTGCTGCAAAAGTATGTCTCCTATAAAAAAAAAAGTCTTCTCGGTATACTGGGTTGCACTGGTAATAGATTTGAGTGTGAAAGTGAAAGTTTCTCTGACTTTCTCTACATAGTACTATCTTAAGAATATCGAGCCGGACAAAATATTAAAAGTAGATGAAATTACACGAAACTAAATATATACCTTCTAAAGATACGTACCAATTAACACTAATTACGTACCAATTTAGGACACTAAATCGATACCGAACCATGTTCTGTATGTAGGTTTTCGTTATATATATATATGATTATTTTTATTTACACAGACATGTACAAAATCTGCGACACTGGCATGTCGATGTTATCGATCAACAGCTATTATAAACTCATCAGGCATCGAATTTGAACTCTAGCTGGTGAGATCTCAGTTTATAATAGCTGTTGATCGATAACATCGGCATGCCAATGTCGCAGATTTTATACATGTCCGCGTAAATAAAAATAATCATATATAAAAGCTCTATTTGATATTGAGCGGTTGAAATTTTTTGGATTGCTATCCTGTGGATGTTTTATCTGGATTATATATATATATATATATATATATATATATATATATATACATATATATATATATATATATATATATATATATATATATGTGTGTGTGTGTGTGTGTGTGTGTGTGTGTGTGTGTGTGTGTGTGTGTGTGTGTGTGTTCAGGAAGTATTTTCTCATTTATGTATTCCCATAAGATGTTATGGGGAGATATAATTTTTTATGTATCAATTTTCAGTATTTATTTCAACAATGCTCAATACGTGAGTAGAGCTAGGTAGTAAGTTATGAAAATATATTTATGGCAATTAAGCTACACAGAGGCTACATTTACATGTCAAGCATACAGCAAAAACTCTCACTCTAGTTTATATTAAAAAAATATAAATAAAATTGTGAGTTTAAGTTCAGGACTGAGAGTTAGAGTATACTTGAGTCGACATTCATTCATGGGTGTGTCTATATATAAATATGTAGAGATAGGAGTATAAACTGTACCAATAATTTAAATAACTTATTCCAAACGCGTTTAGAAAAATCTCGCTTGGAACTGTCTATACGATTCTTTTCCAACTTTAAGGTAAAAGAGAAAGCTCAATATTTCTTCATACGATGAAATACAACTTAATATATATATATATATATATATATATATATATATATATATATATATATATATATATATATATATATATATATATATATGGACTTAGAATTGCATTTAAATCAAGTTTCAGAAGTATGAATTCCCGTATGATGGTTTTACGCACGTTTTGAAGAATTCTGTATTATTAAAAGACTGGCACAAGGCAAAAACTGAAATGAAAATAATCCATTTTTCCTTGGTCCGTTACCAAACAGAGTTGTTTCTCTTACGAAAAAAAAAAATTAACTCAAAAGTAATCAATAAACAACCCTAACCCTGACCCTACCCTATCCCTTACCCTAACCCTTACCCTAACCCTAACCCTGACCCTGACCCTGACCCTGACCCTACCCTATCCCTTACCCTAACCCTTACCCAAACCCTATCCCTATCCCTTACCCTAACCCTTACCCTAAACCGTAACCCTATAGTTAACCCTATCCCTATCTCTAACCCTATCCCTATCCCTAACCCCAACCCTAACCCCAGCCCTAAAGCCTAACCCTAACCCTAACCCTAAACCTTAACCCTATAGTTAACCCTATCCCTATCCCTAACCCTGTCCCTAAACCTATCCATAGCCATAAAGCCTAACCCTAACCCTAAAGCCTAACCCTAACCCTAAATCCTAACCCTAACCCTAACCCTTACCCTAAACCTTAACCCTATAGTTAACCCTAACCCTAACCCTAACCCTAAACTCTAACCCTAACCCAATAAACAATAACGACGACCAGATTAAAAATAGTCACAAACATTTTTCAAAATGAATCCTTCCATAGGGCAGTCTGTTAATTAAATTATATATAATTAGTGCGAGCATGTTGTTAAATCTAAAATCAAGACGAGCTCTCATCAAGGGAAGACACTGTATTTCTCAATCGCTTGTCATGTTATTCACAACTAAGGGGAAGTAATTCAGATTTTACCAATAGCTCTGCAATTTCATTAATAGAAGTAATAGTATAATTTTGTGCTTCAGACAGACAGACAGATACCAAATCTCCATTAATAATAGATATAGTTTTAGCAGTTATTTTTAAACTACCCTTTCTAAATCAAGAATTAAAACTATTTCTTATGAAGTCTTGAATTATTATTAACTATTATTAATTATTATTAACTATTATTAGTTATTATTAGTAATGGATATTTCGTATCTGCCTGTCTGAATCCGAAAATAAACTATTTCTATTACTAAGCTTCTTATTTTATTTATTACTAATGGAGATATCGTCTCTGCATCTTCTTCTTTTATTATAGTGTAGTATCTGTTTTGTTGCCATGATACCACCCGGCCAGGCATTATCTAATCCTTTGCTGGAGTGGTAGGGTGGTATATGTTCATTCCACGAAAAATGCCAGTATACTGAAATCATATTCATATACACTAAATGTACAAAAGCAAGGAAATTCCCAAATTTTTACACTTTTATTGTCATTAAGGGTATGACTACATATCAACCAAACCATTTCATTATCACATCACTACAGTATAAATCTCTATGCATCAGTGGATGAAGTGTGTGAGGTGCGCTGAAGAAAAACTCCTACCAGTAAAATTCATAGCCCTGTTGTGCTCGCATACCCTTAATGACAATAAAAGTGTAAAAATTTGGGAATTTCCTTGCTTTTGTACACTTAGTGTATATGAATTTTCATCTTAACCCTATTAAGGGCATATGATTTCAGTATACTGGCATTTTTCATGGAATGTCACTACTTTTGTAAAGGCTATGCCTCAATACAATGGTGATTTTTAAGGTTTTTTTTTTAATTCTCTGGAAAACTAAGGTATATGGTAAACTGAAATTAAAATGCCATAAACTAGACTGTAGAACCTCTATCTCTGCCAAAAATCAGCTGAATCCATCAAATAGTTGATGAGATACAGGGTGGCACATACATACGTACGTACACACGGATAACACAAAATCATGCCCGACCTTTCTGGATCTCTGGGTTGCCTTGACTAATGATGCTGAAATTCTACACACTTATAGAACCTATAAAATAAAAATTTTGTGCAAAGTTTTAACTAATTTGGTTTATTGGTTTTTGAGTTATGATTGATCAAAGAAATGAGATTTCCAGCATAGGCCGTTTTTGAAGTCTATTAAGAGATAGAGCGCTCTCGCCCCTCCCTTGATTTATCACGATACCATTTTATCAGGCATTACCTCATCTCTTTGTGTGTGTGTGTGTGGGGGGGTAGTTTGGATATGTTCATTCGTCATGATACCTACCTCCCAGGTATTACGTCCTCCTTTGTGGGGGCAGTGTCATATCTACTAGCAAAATTATGCAAACGGAAGTGGCATATTATTGATGGTAGAATTAATTATCTCAAAGAAAATATATATTAGTAACCGGGTTGGTTTTGAACAATAACATTTTTTAATAAAATTATGGGATGTAAATAGCTTCGAAAATCTTTTAATAATTTAATACATGAGGATTGGCAAATAAATTTAAAGCCAGAAAAGTAGAATTTTACAAAGTAACTCATTAAAATGGCTGACTTGTTTTTGTAAGAAACCGGAATACATTCTCGTGAATTTACTAAGAAAATTATTTTTTATAAAAAAATAATATTTAAAAAAAGTAATTCATTACAATGGATGACTTCTTCTATAAGAAACCGAAATGCTTTCTGGAATTTTTAATTTCTCAATTAAATATTTATTTAAAAGGAAATTGTAGTTTGCTTGAAGCATTGTTGGTAAATAGAAATGTAAGTTCGTAATCCGAGGCAGGAGCAATGCGATATAGGTACCGGAAGGTGGAACAGATGAACAAAAATGAATGAGAAGAGAAAATATGAATGGAATCTCAAATCAATTTATTAATATTTCACGGTTTAAATACCAAAACAGTAAATAGAAAAAAGGTTTACTGTCAAGAAATGTAAACGGTCCGGAATAAACTTTAATTTTCGAGAGTGGAACCTCTCATTATCAAAAGAAACAGATCAAAAATATGACCGAGTGGTTGAAAAGGCAGGATGGACACAACTGCTGACGAAATGCCGCAGACTATTGGTGGCAGGTTCACAGAAAATGAGTTTAAATAAGCTAATTGGATATACAATATTAATTATTGTTGTTATAATTTTTTTAATTTATTGTATAATTATTCAGCTTTACGCTTGTCATCTTATTAATATTTATATATTTTTTATACTTTATTATTTGTTATTATTATTTTTTTATTTTTTTTATTTTAATTCAATTTTAAATTTGATAAATTGTTGTTAGCGAAAGCCGTAAAGATGTTACTAGAAAATGAACGGTCAACTGTTAAAATCAAAAGTCTGGTTAGAATTAATTTATATCTAAATTCAAAACTTAAATCAACTATGAAATTAAAAGGTAAATCAATAGTAATATGAATTTTGACATCTAAGAAAGATCGAGACTCAGTTTAATGAAAAGGATAAGGGATGGTGGGGGGGTGGAAATTTAGAGATTATAAATATATATATATATATATATATATATATATATTATAATATAACTGGTGATACCAGATCAGGCTGCCCTGTGACTCCCTGAGACGAAATTCACCTACATTGACGTTTTTTTTTGTTTTTTTGTTTTTTTTGTAAAACTTAATTATGTTCTACAAAACCAAAACCAAAAACAACAGCCCCTCTCCCTTTCTCCCTCCCCTTTTTATTTTTATTTCTCCTACCCTACTCCCGGTCCTGGATATGACCTTAAACTACATCCGATGGTGAGATCCGGCTTACGGACTTTGGGGAATGTGAAGCCTCCTCTTAATTACCATTGCTCCCAGGTCCACCCTGACCCGGAGTGGTAGTACCTGTTAGGGTCCCAACTATGGGTTAAATAGAAACAGATATTAAAAGGGGAAAGAAACAAAAAAGATAAGAAAACAAGACCAGATTCGGCATTAAATAACCCAAAAAGGGTTGATATGCCGTAAAACAAAACTACCAAACCAAAAACCCTGATTAAACATTTGAAGATATAAAGAACTTGAAGCATAAAAACTTTCACTATAATGACCAGATTCGGCATTAAATAACCCAAAAAGGGTTGATATGCCGTAAAACAAAACTACCAAAACTACCATTATAATATAAAATGAAGTAATAAATAAGGTGTCAATCAAATTTTATTAGAATTCAAAGTTCAAGCAAAGTATCTTAAAGTCCTTAGCTCATGAGTTTTCAAAGATAATTCTTCTCTTCAGAGGACCATTACCGCAGTTATACTACTACAGGTAATAAAATTAAACTTTGAAAATATATAAAATTATATACAAAAATACATAAAAATACATAACATAAAATATATCAACCCAAAAACATACTTTTTTGTTAAATCTATATAATCCATCCAAGTCATACAATTTGAAAAACATTATCAGGAAAGACATCCAGAGGGTTGACTGAAGATTAATCCAGGTGATGAAGTACCAGTCCAAATACGAGAAACTGAAAGAGTTGACAAAGTTATCCAGTCGCGAAATGCGTCAACAATCGATGAAGTGAAAAGTATCCAATGTTTATGTTAATTATTACAACGATATATATATATATATATATATATATATATATATATATATATATATATATATATATATATATATATATATATATATATATATATATATATATATATATATATATAAGTAAATTTCGTGTACAACAGAATCGTAGGATCAATTTTAGAGGAAGCATTATTTTAATCAATGAAACAGGCGGGTGGGAAAAAAAGGAAAATTGTTAAAATTACCTTAAGGCCTTATCGTCTGACCCTCTAAGAGGAAACGTCAAAATGGTAAATTAAAAACTAAAAGTCGAATTAGATATAGGCGGAAAAAATTGTTTCAGTTGGAGAAAGGAAAAAAAAGGTAAATCTGTCAACGTTATGGTGGCTTTGAATCATTAAAGATCTCCAACTAATGCTTCAGAATCTTTTGTCTACACAGGCTAGGTCGAGAATTGTTAATAACTAACGCCTCAATAATATTGAGATGGTAGTTCGACCTGGCACTGTGTAAAACAGAAAACCACCCATCGGAATATATATATATATATATATATATATATATATATATATATATATATATATATATATATATATATATATATATATATATATATATATTATAAATTATAACGGATTATAGAGATTATATATATATATATATATATATATATATATATATATATATATATATATATATATATTGATTTGTAAATGAATAACATTTCTCACGGTTCAGTTTTGAAAAGGATTTCCATCATTAAAAGCGCAGATTGAATGGATGTATCTACAGTACTTATAATGATCTTAGAACAAGAATAGACAAGCATCAATTGCGATTTTCAGTGTGAATTGATGACGTCAATTATCCAAGGGGAGGATCGTAATGCGGTGTGTGTATGTTTGTGTCTGCGTTCCCATATGCGTGTCCGTGCGCGTATCTGTGTGTTATGTCCGCACTCATGCATGTACTTCTCGACGTCTCCTACATGCCTGTCGTCTTTCTCCTTATCCCGGACATCTTCATGTCAAGTAAGCCGTAAAAATTTCTCGGAAACGCCGCAAGACATTTGATGCATGTCGAAAAGTCCCGGCATCTTATCCCGGGTTAAACCAGTGTATGGGTTACTCTCATCAAGGAGGAGGGCATTTGTTATCCGGACAAACTCACGCGAGATTCTCGTTGTAAAAATGAAGGACGTTCTATCTCAGCCACTTCAAGACAATATGCAATTATTTTACTTCAATCATTGTGACCAATGGGTTATCTGTCCCCCTTCTCTCTCTCTCTCTCTCTCTCTCTCTCTCTCTCTCTCTCTCTCTCTCTCTCTCTCTCTATCTATCTATCTATATATATATATATATATATATATATATATATATATATATATATATATATATATATATATATATATATATCCCGCGCGCATACGCGTCCTCATATTTAAAAGTGAAAGAAAAAACTACCGACATCACACGTCCATTTTACAGCAAGGACGGAATAATCCAATAAGACCAGGATTTACAAATAAGTAGAGATAGGAGTATAAATGGCGAAATATTTGTAATTACTATAAACTAAAATGAAATTTTTAAAAATCGCTTACGATTTTTCTTTTAAATTTAATATCGCATCTTAGATATGCTTTTGAAGGTATTTTACCTCATCTCTTATTCTTAAATTTCTATAGATGCTTCCAAAAAAAATATGGACTATATATATATATATATATATATATATATATATATATATATATATATATATATGCCTCCGTGTGTGGGGGGAGAGGACTTATCCGGCGTTGCTCGTATGAAGATATATTTTCTGGTCGAAAAGTCTTTTAAGGAATAATTAATTTCAAATATAGTCAGGTTTACAAATGTTGCCTTGAAAGAAAAGTTTAAAGTAATATTTGTAATATGAGTTCAAGTAATAAAAAAACTGTTAGCGCGATGGTGTTGCTAAAAAGAAACTACGTTGCTTACAGAGAGCTATAACAGAGCAAATGTATTTAACGAATCCAAATGAATTCGAATTATTTACAAAAACGAATTACCATTGCCAGTTTTACCATTGCCAGTTTTACCATTGCCAGTTATACCAATTGCCAGTTTTAGCATTGCCAGTTTTACCAATGCCAGTTTTACCATTGCTGTTACTAGGATTTTTATTATTATTTGTAACTTTATTCCATCATCATTTATTTATCGCATTAAGAAGAAAATATAAAATTAAAAATAGGATAAAGAATTATAAAAAATATTTTAAAAAGTAAAAAGTAAAACAAATAAAAAGATAAAACGAAAAAATCAACATGATTAACATCACACACCCCACGATAATATATAACCTCCTAATCTCCCCTAGTCACCCCTTAAGACCAATTATCTCCACACCATAAAATAAAAATAAAAATAAAAATTTAAAAACATTTAAAAATTAAAAATATATATAGCATAGCCATCTTCCCCAAGACCTTTCCAAAATTATTTTATTTTTATTTATTTTATTTTTATATACAACATACCCCCGGATATATTGCACATACCACAACTACATCACCCCTACCAATCTCAATACAGCCTAACCCATATCCCCCTTAACCCCATCCACCACAATAATAACATTAATTAGTAGGTACTCTATCGCTTTTAAAATTTCTAACATGATAAATACATGAATCCCCTAATTAAACGCCTAGAAATATAACTATTAAACCCCACAGAATTAAATAGATGTCTGAGACCTAACCCCCCCTCTCTGTCTCACACAGACCCTATAATAGACTCATAAACTTCATTAGATAAAGCCAAGAGAATTAACTAAATACATAAACCCAACACGAATGCATATGACAATGATAGTTAAGACATTAGATATCTCTTAGATGAACCGTTTCACTGAAAACATATATGCTCCGTCAACATCCAGCCACTACATAACAATTAATCCACTCAAATACAGACTCCCATATATATAAAAAATATTATGAAAATATTTTATAAAAGTATTTTTTGAAAGAATAACAAATTTTAGGGGTATTTTGACCCCCTGGGGGCGCGAACCAGATTTTTTCCAAGGTCAGCGATACTTATTTTCTATTAGGAACAATTGCCTCCACAGTTTTGTCAAGTTTCAGAGAAATTGAATGGATGAATGAAAAGTTTTGGGGCAACAAATGTCATTTTTTTTTGCCATTTCGGGGCCTTTTGACCCCCTGGGGGGCTACCAGATTGTATTTCAAAAATCGGAGAATGTTACTTTCTAACCTGACCAAAGTTACAACTTCATGCAAAATTTCAGAGAAATTCAATGGATGGTTGCGGAGAAAAATCCGGACGGACGGACGGACACAGGGACGGACGGACGCACGGACGGACGCACCGACGGACAGACGGACGGACGGACGGACGGACGGACGGAAATGCCTCAAAACATAGGTCTCCCGATTTTATAAATCGGGGGACCAATAAAATAAAACTCAATTAATCGCACCCAGTACATAAAATTGACCTCAGTACCTTCTTCAAACGGAGACTTCAGTAATACACCGTTTTAAACAATGAATTCAAACGCTGCCCCCTCTGTTTTCATTTTTCAAGACGCCGAAAATCTCTCACTGTACATAGACGATCTTCAAAATACAACCCTTTTAATTTCTCCGTTATTACGTGACAATTCCCCGTGATCTAATGGGACTAGGTGAACGTTTACAGATTCAATGTGTCTCTGTGAACCGGGTTCGCTTCCTATTGCCATCTGAGATTGTTACTTCCTGCGCTGATGAGAGCCATAAGTTCGAAACGACGTCGTACGTAGGTAAAATATTAAAAAAATAATTGAATATTATCATTCATATATTTGTGATATTATTATTCCATTATTGCGACAAAATATATGTTGTTTCATTAGCGTTCATAATGAACGCCAACTCTTCAAGCGTCAACGGAATCCAACTGCCTAAGATTTTAAATTCAACCTCAACCGGAAATTGAAGATGCATAAGAGGGAGGGTGGACGAAGATGGCGCTTAGCCTATAGCGAGGACAGGAAAGTGGGAGGGGGGAGGCCCCAACAGGTGATATTTCAGAAAGTTGAGTGGGGTGATATCTAGTGTCTGGGCCATCGTGATCTCGATTCCAACCGGAGCAGAGGGCAGGGTGGGTTTAATTTAATAATGAGAATAAAATTATAAAGTTATAACTGTCATTTCTGTTGTAATAGGTGATTATCGTGTAGATAAAAATGTTTGATAATTTTAATTTAGGGTATTAATTGCTACTTTTGCATTCTATTTCAATATAATTATTTATGGTTTTATAATGAGCTCAGTAACGGTAGTGAATTTTGTTGTGATAATATTTGTAATTATATTATACTAAAATTAATACTAGTGAAACTACTATATAAAAGAAGTTTAATGGTGTTACTATCTTTAGTATTAATAAAAAAACCATAATAACAATAATAATAATAAAGCCAATAGTACCTACGATAGTCGCAGTGACAATAGTATCAATAATAATAATAATAATAATAATAATAATAATAGTAATATTAATAATAATAATAATAATAATAATAGTAGTAGTAGTAGTAGTAGTAGTAGTAGTAGTAGTAGTAGTAGTAGTTGTAGTAGTAGTAGTAGAATAATAATGGTAATTATTATAATCTTGTTATTTGTGAAGTCATTAAGCGAAATAAGTCTACAAGTGATGGTAGGCTTTTATAGTTCTACTACCAATAATCAAGACTAGGCACCAGTCAATAATTAAGTGTTCAAGATAGTAATCGAAGGATTAAGTAATTGAGATTAGATTAATCTAAGTGATATCAGAGTTAATAGCTATCACAGTTGTAACAAGTTAATTATATATATATATATATATAGAGAGAGAGAGAGAGAGAGAGAGAATGAGAGTGAGAAAGATATGTATTCAGATAGGCATGTGTATGGGTATGTGTATGTGTATGTGTATGTGTGTATAAAACTCCCTTTCTTTGTTAGAGCGTATTTGTAAGGATATCGCCAACTGCCACTAGTTTTAAGGCATAGCTAATTGGATAAAACTAATTCGAGCTACCGGCACTTGACACTGTTTACATTGAGATATCACTTACATTCAGTCAGTATCGTATGATAGCGCAGGGGTAGAGGCGCCGACTGTAAGTGTAGTCCTGGCGATGTTATGCGCAGATTGGCGCTTTTTTTTAAGTAAGGAAGTTTTAAATGAGGAGGAAGAAAAAACTATAAGACAGTCTCGCCTGACAAAATTGTTCTACAACGAAAGCTTGCAAAAAAAATTAAATAAATGAATTTTTCATTTAAATTGCACGATTGTTGATTTTCAAAATATTTCACTTTAATATATTCTAATGCGTGCTTCAAAGATGTTGTCAATTTCCTTACTTAAAAACGCGCCAATCTGCGCATAACATCGCCAGGACTACACTTATCTTAACGTCTTTAAGAACTTGACGTCTCTTTCTGCTCATCTCGTGATTCGACCCATCGGGGTTAATACCATCAAAATGAGGAGGAAGAAAAAAAGAAAGAAAAAACTATAAGACAGTCTGGCCTGACAAAGTTGTTCTACAACGAAAGCTTGCAAATAAAAAAAAATTAAATAAATGAATTTTTCATTTAAATTGCACGATTGTTGATTTTCAAAATATTTCACTTTAATATATATATATATATATATATATATCTTGCCTTTTTACTCCAGCAATGCGTTAATAGTATTAATACTTGGTGCGATTTCCACTATTGTTTATTATGGACATTTAGGAGAGAAGAAAGTGGACCTTGGGTTTACTGTCGGCAGCTTCGTAATTCTCGGTTCTCTTTTCTGTGTCCTTTTATTCCATGAGCGATTTTTCTGACAAACGGGAAATAATTGCTGTTTTCTGGGTCGGAATCTATCCGTGTAACACTTATCTTTGGCTAGTTTTTGATCTTGGAGTAGTATTTTTTAGCTCCTTACATCAAGTGGCTTCGTCCCTTGTCTGGAGCTATTTTTTTTCACGAAAAATGTAATCTTTTGTTTAATAGTATGCTTTATATTACCTTTGATTGTTGATATGCAGAGAGAGAATTACGGAAGTGAGAGTGATAGACACTGTGTAAACTAATAGAGGGGTTTAAAACAATATGCAATTAGAGAGGGTGAGAGTAATAGACAGAAACCTCATAAGAGATGGGTGACTTGCTGAGTTAATTGCAAATTACGGCTCATTAGAAAATCGATTTTCTTTCACTTTTTTTTCATGGAAATCGCTCTAGACAAGATATGAAGCCACTTGATTTACGGAGCTAAAAAAAAAATCCTCAAACTTCATCCCCAAAATAAAGAATATTTTAAAATTTAGTTTTACGTGATTAAAATATATATGGAAAAGCTTTAGGTAAACAAACGTTTATTTACTCATCTTCAGCATAATAAGAGATAAGATTTTACACGCGTGCACACGTACGTAGGCAAAACACACACGCAGACATACACATAAACGCACGCAACATGCGACATTCCATAATAGACCCAACCGGAAGTGCAATTATCCTCTCCGCGCGTATCATCATATTCTTCCCCGCCATCATTTGATGTTAAGATAATGATGTCCTATTTACTTTGCCATCATTATCGCAGCGACGTTGAAAAGTATCGATGTACTCATTATCGTGTGAGTACTTTACCTCGATAGAAGATCGCTTCCATCTCGACGCACTATATAATCACCCTCAACCACAGCATTTCCCAAGAGAAGCACCATCGCCAGAAACGTTACGGTAATCCCAAAAGTAAAGCCTGATAATTAAAACCACTTCCATCAAGCTGATCGTGTTTGTAAGTTCTACATTGTACACACACGTTGATCCGTTATAACTGGAATCTATTCGTCAGTTTATTAACCAGTTTTCAATTTTGTTTTCAATTGCATGTCCATGCAGAGAATCTTATATATATTCCATGAAAAATGCCAGTATACTGAAATCATATGCCCTTAATAGGGTTAAGATGATAATTCATATACACTAAATGTACAAAAGCAAGGAAATTCCCAAATTTTTACACTTTTATTGTTATTAAATGTATGCGAGCACAACAGGGCTATGTATTTTACTGGTATGAATTTTTCTTCAGCGCACCTCACACACTTCATCCACTCATGCATAGATATTTATACTGTAGTGATAATGAAATGGTTTGGTTGATATGTAGTAATACCCTTAATGACAATAAAAGTGTAAAAATTTGGGAATTTCCTTGCTTTTGTACATTTAGTGTATATGAATTTTCATCTTAACCCTATTAAGGGTATATGATTTCAGTATACTGGCATTTTTCATGGAATGTCACTACTTTTGTAAAGGCTATGCTTCAATACAATGCCTTCTCATAAGTTTTTTTTTAATTTTCTGGAAAACTAAGGTATATGGTAAACTGAAATTAAAATGCCATCAACTAGACCCTAGAACCTCTATCGCTGCCAAAAATCAGCTGAATCTATCAAATAATTGATGAGATACAGGGTGGCACGTACGTACACACAGATAACATGATTTCATGATTGAACTTTCTGGATCTCTGGGTTGCCTTGACTAATGATGCTGAAATTCTACACATTTATAGAACCTATCAAATAAAAATGTTGTGCAAAGTTTTAACTAATTTGGTTTATTGGTTTTTGAGTTATGATTGATCCAAGAAATGAGATTTCCAGCATAGGCCATTCGTGTAGTCTATTAAGCGATAGAGCGCTCTCGCGCCTCCCTTGATTAACCAGTTTTCAATTTTGTTTCCAATTACATGTCCATGCAGAGAATGTTATATATATTGTCCAATGGGTATTGGCAGAGATGGGGGTACCTATTAGGTTAGAAATTCTTTTTCGTTCAATAGCGAGAGGCTGGTGGTTGGTGCACCAGCCCAGATGCACCGGCGAATGTTGGCTTCATATACATGGGTTGGACAAAATAATAGAAACACCTTGAAACCCTCCCATGAAACTCGGCATTTTGAAGCTATCGGCGAACAGTTTTTGTTGAAACGGGATTATCCAAATAATTGTCACGCTCTGCTGTAAGTTTGTGTGCCGTGGTTTTGTGCGCCGTGGGTTTGTGTGCCGTGGTTTTGTGCTCTTTCTTCACAATACTTACAATAGCCTTACAATTTCTTTAAGACAGCTTCGGCTTTCTTCCAGAATTTTGTTTAGAGGAGGATGTTTTCCCTTCTTTTTTATAGTCTGTCATCACCTCCGAGGCAGTTCCTCTCGATACGGCCACCATCTCAGCCACTTTCGTTACAGTAGCACCTGCCATATGGGCACCAACAATCTGCCTTCTTTTAGAAATCTCATAGATCTGTCATTTAAATCTGTCTTACTAATATGCACTATCTGAAATTTAAAAAAATAAATTTAACAAATTCATTTAGGACAACGATATTCATGAATAAAAATAAAATGAAACAAATATTTTTGTATTTTTTTTTTCAATCTCTATATAAAACCATGAATAATATGTATTCTTTTTAATGAATAAATAAAATTTATTCATTTACAACGAAAGCTTTGAAAAAAAAAAATTAAATTAATGAATTTTTCATTTAAATTGCACGATTGTTGATTTTCAAAATATTTAACTTTGATATATTCTAATGCGTGTTTCAAAGATGTTGTCAATTTCCTTACTTAAAAAAGCGCCAATCTGCGAATAACATCGCCAGGACTACACTTATCCTAACGTCTTTAAGAACTTGACGTTTCTTTCTGCTCATCTCGTGATTCGACCCCATCGGGGTTAATACCATGAACAATATGTATTCTTTTTAATGAATAAATAAAATTTATTCATTTATTTCAACTGAGACTTCCGGAATTATATTCCATTTTCATACTACAATATTCCTTTCTCTTCGGGGTTTTCCGGTAAGATGGCATTCGGACTAGTGGTGTGAAAAAACGTCAAATCATGGATATTGGCGCCCGTGCGTGAAACGCTTGTTACAAATAAATCCAACCAATTAACTAAAGACAAAAAGAAACATAAAAAAAAATAAAAACCAACATTTTTGTAAATTTTAACAAATTTTTATAGGTGTTTTAAACTTGATGCAAAATTCACAAGGTGTTTCCATTATTTTGTCCAAACCCAGACTACTGCTGCTGTTGCTGCTGCCGCCGCCGCCGCCGCTTCTTCTGCTGATGATGATGCTGCTGCAGATGCAGTTGGCATCGTCGTCGTCGTCGAGAATTGCACTCAACTGCAATGGATGAAAACCAAATGAGTAGTAGCTGCACGTGGAACCGACATCAATCAACTTTTGCGACTACCTGTCTGTACTGCTGCACATTGTAAAAATAACAGCGACTAGAGTAAAAACAATCACACACAAACATACAAACATATATACACACATTCACACACACACACACACACACACACATTATATACAGGGTGACCCCCAAAAAACGGTTCCCAACTCTAATTAGGCCCTGTTTCTTAGTGTTTCTTCCGAATTAAATGAATTTTTGGTCATAACTAGTTTATTATATTCAAAACATCACATCAAAACACTAGGGTCTTTGGCCTTTTTTTCTCCGTTCTACAGCATGTGTTCTAGATGGCCTCCATTTAGCTCCGTGCATTTCTTGAGGCGCAGAACAAAGTTGTCCATGACGTTCTTACAGACTGAATTGGGAATGGCTCTCATCACCTCCCTGATGGCTTCGTTGAGTTCCGTGATGGTTCTGGGTTTCCCTGTGTACTCTCTGTCCTTAAGATAGCCCCAAAGGAAAAAATCTGTGGGAGGGGGGGGCTTCGGTCCGGGCTATGGGGTGGCCACTCAAAATTAGTCTTGAGACTGATTACTCGGCCTCCGAAGTTCTCTTTCAGGTGTGAGAAGTTTTCTTGTCAGGTAGAGGGAGCTTGCTATCTTTGTAATGTCAAGTATTTCAAAGCGGAGAAAGTTGTATATTAGTCAATGGTGAGTACTGACACCGAACATCTACATTTCCAATTTGCACTCGTTTTCGAGTAATTAGTTTTAAAGATTTTGTGTGTAAAAAAAAATCGGAATTGTTCACGTATGGTTAGATTAAGTAAAAAAAAAGATAATTTTCCATTAGGGATTAAGCAAGAGGTTAAGCTGATGCGTAGCAGAAGCATAGCAGAAAGTCGATGTTGCAAAGAAACTGGACTGATCCTGTTTCTTTGGTGTTGGACGTGAAAGCAAACGGACGTCTTTTTCGAGGCTTTTCCAGATTCTACAGGGGGCGGAAAAGATGCAATCTAGATAATCTTGCCGTAAGAAAAATAAACAAATTAACAAGAAAACAAGCCGCGCGTGCGTGGCCCCCCTCTGTATGTGACTCGATGTGGCGAGTGTAAAATACAATAAATTTGAGCAATTTGGGGCATTTTTTACCACCCTTTGACTCCCTGGGGGCGCGAACCAGAATTTTTCTGAGGTCAAGGATGCTCATTTTGTATCTAGAACTATTACCTCTTCATTTTGTCCTAGTTTCAGAAATATTGAATGGATGGATCAAACGTTATGGGAGAAAAGGGTCATTTTTGCCATTTTTAGGGCTTTTGACCCTCTGGGGGCGCGAACCAGATTTTTTCCAAGGTCAGCGATACTTATTTTCTATTAGGAACAATTGCCTCCACATTTTAGCCAAGTTTCAGAGAAATTGAATGGATGGATTAAAAGTTATGTGGCAAAAAATGTAATTTTTTGCCATTTCGGGACCTTTTGACCCCCTGGGAGGCTAACCAGATTTATTTTCAAAAATCGGAGAATGTCACTTTCTAACCTGACCAAAGTTACAACTTCATGCAAAATTTCAGAGAAATTCAATTGATGGTTTCGGAGAAAACTCAGGACGGACAAACGGACGGACGGACGGACGGACGGACGGACGGACGGACGGACATGCCTAAAAACATAAATCCCCCGATTTATAAAATCGGGGAACCAATAATATGTAGCCCAGAGCAAATAATGAGATTGTTGTTCTTTTTAATTGATTCCATTGTAACGGCCAAGACGATACCTGTCTATAGGGTGTAGTATCCATCGGAACAGATACTACACTTTGATCTTGGCCAAAAAACAAAACGTGACTCTATTTATCTAATTTTTATTCAAATAAATATCATAAGCGGCCATTGTATCTCATCCTGAGCTGCCTTTTCTATCCTAAATCTAAAATATATCCAGTGTGAGAAAAGAGCATCTCCTCTGGGGTTATCGACTACTTCAGCTAGTATCCATCATCTACTCTCCCCACTATCCGGGAACCTTGTGCGACACGGGGTTCAAGGATAACGTCTCTGTCACTCCGCTGTCGCCATTCGCGTGTCCGTCGCCCATATGAACGCCATGGCTGTCATATTTTACATAAAGTGATGTCGGTTATTTCCCGGTGTTGGTTTATTCGAGTGCTGCGCCATGACAGCTCCAATCGATAACCAACGCGCGTCTTCGTCGTTCGGGCTGGAGGTACGCCGCGCACGCGCGTAGCACGTTTTCCCCAACGAAACGAAACGACCAGCTCCCCAACAGGTGACGCAGGGGAAGGGGGGGGCAATTTTCAAAACGAGCGGAACGCGACCAGATAGGCGTACGAATGTGGTTGTGCCATGTGCTAGACGGAGAGAGCAAAAAGGAGAAGGCTTCGAAGAGAGAGAGAGAGAGAGAGAGCAAGAGAGGGGGCGAGAAAGATAGAGAGAATAGGAGGAAATATAAAAAAAAGAGAATTATCCGAACGTATGAGTTTAAAGAAAGAAAGAAATACGGAGGGAGAAAAAAAGAGAAATGAAGGCAGAGAGAGAGAGAGAGAGAGAGAGAGAGAGAGAAGGGAAAAGAAGATAGAAAAGAGACATATATGGACGTATGAGTTAAAAGAGATGGAAGAAAACCGAAGAGAAAGAGAGAGAGAGAGAGGGAGAGAGAGAGAGCGGGCGGAGGGGAGCGAAGAGGGCGAGACAGAGGGGCAAGGAGAGAAGGCGAAAGAAGATTTTTTTAAAAAGAGACAAACATAGACAAAGGAGTTTAAAGATATGGAAGAAAACCAAAGAAAAACGAAGAAGAGAAATAAAGAAAAAGAGAGAAAAATGGAAAAAGAGAGGAAGGAGAGCGAAGAGGGTGAGAGAGAGAGAAAGAGAGAGAGGTAGAGAGAGAGAGAGAGAGAGAGGTAGAGAGAGAGAGAGAGAAAGAGAAAAGGAGAAAGAAGAAACACAGAAATGAAGAATTTGAATACGAAACGCAATAAATTCAATTTCTTCAAATTGAGAAATTGAACCATGAAAAAAGACGACAATTTCAAATCTCGAATTCGGCAATAAAATTTTATTTTAATTGAAAGCAAAAAAAATGTTTTTTTAATGGACAGATTTCTTGTAAAATATGAATTTGATGCGCGGCAAAATGATGAAATACAACACCTCTCGTGGCGGTAACTTAATAATTTTGAAAATGGCGTTTAGAACCTTTTGCAATCAAATACTTCAAATAATGGAGTAAGAAATGGTAGGAAGCAAATCCGGATGAAGATGAAGAGATGCTCTTAGCTATTCCACTTGCGAATCCCTCAGAATCCCTCATCCTCAAAATTGGATGCAGATAGAAAAGGTTTCTAAACAAAATGTAAGGATGCTGAGGATAGTTGTTGTTGTTATTTGTGTGTGTGTGTGTGTGTGTGTATGGGTGAGTGTGGGTGTGTGTGTGTGAGTGGGTGTATATGTGGGGGGGATGTATGTGTGTGTGAGTGTGTGTATGTGTATGTGTGTGTGTATGTGTGAGTGTGTGGATGTGGGGGGGAGTATGTGTGAGTGGGTGTATGTGTGTGGGTGTGTGTATGTGGGGGGTATGTGTGTGAGAGTGTGTGTATGTTGGTGTGGGGGTATGTGGGGGTTGTATGTGTGTATGTGTGGGTATGGGGGGTGTATGTGCGGGTGTATGTGCGGGTGTATGTGTGTACGTGTGTGTATGCGTATGTGTGCGTATGTGTGAGTGTGTGTATGTGGGTGGGTGTGAGTGTGTGTGTGTATGTGTATGGGGGGGATGTGTGAGTGTGTGTATGTGTGTGTGGGTATGCATGTGTGTGTGTGTGTGTGTGGGTGTATGTATGTGCGTGTGGATTCTGCATATAGCTCACAAAGATCGTGCCTCATGATTGTCTGGTCTGCATGAAGTTTCCCTCATTGGTCGCAGCAATCCGTTAACCTGCAAGATTGCATGTTTGTTTTTTTTTTACTCTAGACACGGCTCAGCGATTGCATGCGAAGTCGAGGAAGGTTTAGCCCAGAACACACGCAGGAGTTGTGCGGAGGCCATATTGTTACTCTCACTCCTTTGGTTTGCCGTTCCGCCCCTGACACGCCTTTGCTTGTAACACGCACAGGCAGAGACGACCAGAGAACGACGGATCCTGACTCCGACTCTTCTTGAATTGTCACCAGAGCCATATTATCCGGGTAGCTTTATCATGTTGTCACCCCTTTACCACAGTGAGGAAAGGTTGTACTTTAGGGAGGTGGCGCTGCTGATGCTAGTTGGAGTAAAACTTTACGCAATTTGCAATTCTCTGGTATTCTAACTTGTCGGAGATCTTTAATGGTACCAAAATAACCCTAACCATAACCCTAACCCTAACCCTTACAATAACCATAACCCTAACCATAACCATATGCAACGTTGCTCTGGGGTTCAAAGTGTAACTGTTTGTACTTGTATATCAGATGGTGATGCGTGTCGTTTTTTCTTATCATTATGTGTCACGTAACCATTATCTTAGTTGAAGATATCCGTTTGTAACTTGTCAAGATGAAATCTGGAATTACTTGGTATCTCTCGGCAACTGATCATCTATCATTTCGGACTGCATTTCCCCCCCATCATCAAGTTATAACACATGGAAGACTCGGGCATTTAACGTTATTTAACTGTTAGTGTTTACTCGGTACTGGCAAAGTTTGCTAAAAACCGACTTTTCGTTGGAATCTTCCGGCTGTTTACGTAAACAGCCGAGAAAAAAAAAGCCAAATGAAAACGACCCAGCGACGTTATCAAACAGGAAAAAATAATGAAACAAAATTTAAAGCAAAAAAAAAAACACTCACCGTATGTAAAATTTTATGGAAAAATATTTATTTTTTATGAAGAAAATATAATGAACTGGAATAATCTTTTTTTACAGAATTTTTTTTTTTTTTCATGAGAAAGTTAATGTTTGTCTAATTATTATTTTTTGTATCGATAAAGTGTTCTTTTTGTACTGGTAGAGCTGATTGGCTAAGCACTTCGTCAACTTCCGGCTGTTTACGTAAATAACCGGAAGATGCCGACGAAAAGTCGGTTTCAGTATGGGATACAAACTGTACCAGTACCTTTTACTCTTACACTCATGTGTATGTACATTGGGCTCCCTAATGGGGAGCTCCACGGTGGGGGAACAAAGCACAGGACATCCTCGCTTCTTGAAATCAAATATGCCCTCCGTCGGTTTCCGATCCGCTAATCGTGTTCTAAACAACAAAACACAAATGCTGAATTTTATAATTCACAACCTGTCAAAACAATTTTACTTTGAATGTCAGATGTACCCAAGTCTCACTCGACACATTCCATTCGCTAACCAATATCTTCGCCATACTTACATCATCTTAACTATCGTTATGATCATACAGATAATCTATGTATTGTTAAAATGTTATCGAAACATGATTGATTGACAACAAAATGAATAAGAAGAAGAGTTGACTTCGAGTGTTTACACTTGCCATGTGCGAGTTTGATTCTCACGTGTATTATACATTTTAAAAATTAATATCACATAATAACATGTTCATAATAGAGTGCTCTTTGGAATTGTGTGATCTTTTCCCTGCTTCTTTTGTTCCAGCTCGTTCGACTCGTTGGTCTAGTGGTCTCCGTCGATTCGCTGTTTTGATACCTAATTGTAATACAGCTTCCGATTTCAGTAGCTTCTTTCACAGAACTGTAGGCTTGTGGAACTCTTTAACTGCTGACTGTTTTCCTCCTACTTATAACCTTGGTCTTTTCAAGACTACGGCCAATAGGCATCTCCTGTCTTTGCAATAATCATCTTTCGTTCTTGTTAGCTCCTTACATCAAGTGGCTTCATGCCTTGTCTGGAGCGATTTCCATTGAAAAAAATACATAAATATTTTTTTAACTAAGTGATCGTTTTTTGTTTTTTTTAGGAAGCTGTATTACAATGAGGTATCAAAACAGCGAATTGATGGAGACCACTAGACCAACGAGTCAAACAAGCTGGAACAAAAGAAGCAGAAAATAGATCACACAATTCCGAAGAACACATGCCATTATAGTATTTATAGAAAAGACTGAGACTAGCAACATCACGTCTGTGAGAGAGAGGGTGTAGAGAAGAAGAAAGGGTGTGGCCAATATAATTACAGCTACGTTTCTGCGCCGTGTCAAGGACCCTCAAATGGGACGGGGATTCACCAGCCCAAATATGACAATAGTATTCCATACATGGTCTGCTAGTTGATCAATTCCGAAGAACACATTAGTGTTAGTGGGACAGAGACCTGCTGAAGAAAGAGAGGCGAATTGTTTGTGGGTATGATAAACTTGCCAGGCGTGCATCTTACGTAACTGGAATCGACTCACGCTGGTGGTCAACGCGTACATTGCAAACGCTGTATCCTTCTTTTTTTTTCTATCACTTTTTTTCTTTTTTCTTTTCTTCTTCTTCTTTTTTTCTTTTCTTTTTGGTTTTTTTTTCACTTTTTCTTTTTCTTTTCTTTTTCGTTATTTTCTGTTTGTTTTTTTCTTCTTTTTTGTTTTCTTTTTCGTTTTCTTCTTTTTGTTTTCTTTTTCTTCTTTTTTGTTTTCTTTTTTTTGTTTTCTTTTTTTTCGTTTTCTTTTTTGTTCTCTTTTTTTTTCGTTTTCGTTATTTTCTTTTTGTTTTTTCTTCTGTTTTGTTTACTTTTTCTTCTTTTTTGTTTTCTTTTTCTTCTTTTTCGTTTTCTATTTTTGTTTTCATTCCTTTTCTTCTTTTTTGTCGTTTTCTTTTTCTTCTTTTTTTTTGTTTTCATTCGTTTTCTTCTTTTTTTGTTTTCTTTTTCTTCTTTTTTGTTTTCTTTTTCTTTGTCTTCTTTTTTGTTTTCTTTTTCTTCTTTTTTGTTTTCTTTTTCTTCTTTTTCGGTTTTTTTTTCGTTTTCTTCTTTATTGTTTTTTTTCTTCTTTTTTGTTTTCGTTCGTTTTCTTCTTTTTGTTTTCTTTTTCGTTTACTTCTTTGTTTTTTTTAGTTTTCTTCTTTTTTGTTTTCTTTTTCTTTTTTGTTTTCATTTTCTTTTTGTTTTCTTTTTCTTCTTTTTTGTTTTCTTTTTCTTCTTTTTCGTTTTTTTTTTCGTTTTCTTCTTTATTGTTTTTTTTCTTCTTTTTTGTTTTCGTTCGTTTTCTCTTTTTGTTTTCTTTTTCGTTTACTTTTTTGTTTTTTTTAGTTTTCTTCTTTTTTGTTTTCTTTTTCTTTTTTGTTTTCTTTTTCTTTTTTGTTTTCGTTCGTTTTCTTCTTTTCTATTTTCAGTTTCTTTTTCTTTTTCTTTCATCGAACCTCTGCGGTTTCGCGTTTTTTCTCTTTGTCTTGTTGTTTCTCATTCTAACGAGTCACCACTTACCAAGGCCAAAGGCCATTCGAGGACAAGAATTGATGAGAGTGTCGCTCGGATGATGAACAACACTATGATGGCATTGGCAATAAATGGGTGAGATGGGCAGAATTCAATTACTTAAGAGGACGGCTCGACAAGTATTTGTGGACATTTGACTTGAAAACCACCATGTTGTAGTCAGCTGGAAAGCAGCTGCGCGGTATTGTGTTCCACAGATTAGGAAATGTTTATGTTCATGGAAGTTTCATTTGGTTTTAAGTGCAAACGGGAAAACGGTAGGTTATTTGCAGTGTTGTATATTATAATTATTGTTATTGTTATTGTTATTGTTAGTAGTAGTAGTAGTAGTAGTAGTAGTAGTAGTAGTAGTAGTAGTAGTAGTAGTAGTAGTAGTCGTCAAATTAACCTTCAAGTTTGAGATGTGTTGTTGGTTTAGCGTTGATTAGCGAAAAGAAAATATTAAATAAAGAAGCTTAATGAGTGAATTATTCATCGTTTCCGAATCAACATTGAAAGGAAAATGACTGGAGAGCTATAAACAATGATTAAGCTTCCATTGTTCGCTAATAGATGGCGCCACTGTAGATGGGAAATCGGAAGTGGACTAGTTGAATGCGCGCCTGCGCGACCGGAAAAGGGAATAATGTTGTCGGATAGAATAAAAGTCGTCGGGTTAGGGTTAGGGTTGACTTGTTAATTCTTTGTTATTTCGTGTTGCGTCTACTTCTGCTGGCGGGACATTGTTTGTGGCGGGAAAAGCCGGGTTCACCCTGACTTATTGACGCTGTCTCTTTTTTTTATTTCTTTCAGCTGTGAAAAGAATTAATGAATAGAATTTCATATAATTGCGAAAATATACAATTTTTATCAATATCAGAACTTGAATCATGTAAAGGTAGCTGGGGATGTTCGAATGGTATTCTTATCCCACACGTCTGTATATATATATATATATATATATATATATATATATATATATATATATATATATATTCTCCATTTCATTCTTTCCAAATATGATCTAAGGTTAATATCGGATTCTAACTCTGCCTGATGAGATCTTAGTTTATAATAACTGTTGATCGATAACATCGACATGCCAGTGTCGCAGATTTTGTACATGTCTGTGTAAATAAAATATAATCATATACATATATATATATATATATATATATATATATATATATATATATATATATATATATATATATATACTTCTCTGTCTTTTTTGGTCTGAAGAGGTTGACTCTTTGTGAAGAGTTCAACCGAAACATGTATGCACATATGTAACCAATAATGTTTGTATAAATAAAATAAAATATTCTTAAGAACAGCTCTACTTATTATTGAGCACTTTTCATAAATACTTGAGTTTCAACAGATTTACATCTACAGTAAAAATGTCATGCAAGTGCATAGAAATATTGGTTTGACATGATGGGTTAATCAGAATAAGTACTAGCCACTACTGGGAGCGCAGGACCAAGGTCCGGGCTGAGAGAAGTCGGTGGCTGGGAGTGAAATGTATGTGGATGTCTGTGAGTGAAAAAGGAGAGGGGTGGGAGTGTTGGTGAATTTGTCTTAGGGTAGGATAGACGGGGGGTGCTGAGGTTTTTGTTGTGGTGAGGTGTAGCATGGATTTTGAGGGGCTGGGGAAACAGGAGGGGAGAAGCTCTGTGTCTTGGTGTGCAGGTAGTATCATAGTTTTAGAAAAAGATTTGAAGAAATAAAGATGATTTGAAATGGGCGGGGTGGGTGGGTAAGAGTGGGAAAGAAGTAGTCGAAAGCGTGAGATGGGTGAAGGGGGAGAGGGGAGATTTTTCTGTGGTTAGGTGTGAAATTTATTATATATATATATATATATATATATATTGTAGATATATAAATAGAGAGAGAGAGATAGACAGAAAGACAGACAGACATATATAAGTTATTTAACTTATATCATCAAGTTTTTGATCCAATGTTTTTTTTTTCAGAACCAACTGATTTTACAGCATAAGTTGATTTCTTTTAATTATACCCTAGTCAAAAGTATAAATACCTTTCAGTAAAAAGACACTGATCCCAGTAGATTTAATTGACAGTGAATAAATAAAAATTAAAAGTATTTCTAAATATAGAAAGAAACATATGTAATCATTCACAGGAAGCTGTTTCGTATCTTCAAGACTCATCAGTGTGGCAAGTGATGCACGTGGCAGATTCATACAGGCTCCCTTAACACCTGCAAGACCCCTCTCATGTGTTCGTGGATTTCAAGAAAGCGTTTGGGCACTCAGCTTTTTGGGGCGACCATGAGACAGTATAACATTAATGTCAGCCTGATTATGATCGTAGAAAACCTCTACGACAACGTTAGCGGCGCAGGTTATATCAACGGCATCATGGTGGAGTGGTTCAGGACGACAGTATCTGTTCTGTATCTGTTCCGTATGCTCTCTCTAACACTCTTCAACGTCTTCTTAGAGAGAGTCATGGCTGACGCGTTAGAAGGACCATAACGGTGCAGTCAGCATCGGGGCCAGGAAAATTACGAACTTACGTTTTGCCGACGACATCGATGGACTTGCAGGAACTGAACAAGAACTGGTCAACCTAGTGGAAAACGTAGACGAGACCTCGACAGATTTTATTTATCGACCTTCCACAGCGGTAAGATGTGACACAAGGTCGGGAAAGTGGGATTTGAAAAGCCAGCGCCCGAGAAAGTGAGCACTCTGGCCTACAAAAAATGCCTGGGAAGCCTCGTCGGCATTCCCCGGTAGGGGCGCCTCAGGCAGTAAGCGATAAACTTACTCCACCCCAAAGAGGGGAGGCAAAGCCTGGAAGGGTGGACCTCCTAGAACTGCACAGGACAAACCCACAGACCGGCGGAATCAAGACTCGAAGGTCAAGACGATACCGGTCTATGGGGGGCAGTATTCATCGGAACAGATACTACACTTTCTTCTTAGCCAAAAGGCGGAGATAGATTACGTGTTTATAATGACAGTTTTTTTATAGTTTGGAACTAATTTGCATGCGTGAGCAACTAATTTGCATGTGTAGAGACCAGCTGACTTTTAAAAAGACGGATTAAAAGCTATCGATTTTTTGTGAAGGTGTTGTTTGAACGGGACGGTTGCTTCTGAAGTTTTGAACGTCATGGTAACTTTATTGCGGCTACATGATATTTGACTACGTCCTTTTATTTCTTACACTTGTATATTCTGAAAATGAAATCTCAAATAGCAGCACATGTGTTTCCATTGTACTAATACTAACGCGCCATTTTATAACACACATACATTACCTGGCACGCACACACATACACACACACATACACACACACATACACACACACATACACACACACATACACACACATACACACACACACACATACACACACACACACACATACACACAACACATAAAATAAAAGTTAATACATACAGATCTGAATATTTACCTGCCACAGGCTGAGTAGGTGTGTTCTTACCAGTCGAGGATACGTCGTCGACAATCAGTCAAACAGTGACTTTGTTGCTGTAGGGCTGAGGTATGGTGCTGTTCAGTCTCAGGAGGTCCACTCCTCCCAGGCTTTACCTTCTCTTTGAGAAGGGGTTATCTTATTGCTACTCGACCGAGGCACCTCTACCGGGGAATGCCAACGGGGCTGCTCAGGCATTTTTGTAGGCCAGAGCGCGCTGATCCTAGTGCGCTGGCTTTCCGCGCCTGACCTTGTGCCTAACCTTCTGCGGAGGAGGTACATAAACGGACAGACAGAGAAACGTCTTTCCATTGGTGTAGCTTCTTAAGCCCCGCCCCCACCCCCCACCCCCCACTTATTCCCATCGAGAACCTTGCTTAATTAACAAATAATCTCCCTTCGTTTTTATCTGATCAAATTCATCGAAAATGGTAAATTGAATTTGTGACCAGTGAAAAGCCTTAAAATCGCCACGTGGAGAAATAAACAAAGGAAATTCTTTTCTCGTAAAACGGAAACAAAAGATTTTATTTCTTTAAAAGTATCAGTTACCATCGATTAAATTGGTACTTTTTTTCTCCAATTTTTTTTTTTTTTTTTTTTAATTTTTTTTTTTTTTTTTTTCAATACTTTTTTTTTTTTCTTTTCTCCGGGAAGTAAATGTATTTGTTTAAAGGCGTTAATTCTATTGAAACAGTAAAGTAACAAAAAAAAAAGAAGAAAATTATCAGGTTTTTTTTCTCCCGCGCCATTTTAATATAAAGCTACAGCGATCGTCAAAAGGTACTTTTTTTTAATGTACGCCTTTTGTTTCGTTATTCTAATCAGATTAGTATTTTTGTCCAAGCAAAGAATTTTGGAAAGTTTGGCGTTTTAATTAGTTCCATGTATGCCTTGTTTGGGGTGAACTATGTTAAATATATATATATATATATATATATAGCACAGGCTAGGAAGTAAGTGTAGTATCTGTTCCGATGGACACTGCACCCTATAGACGGATGTCGTCTTGTCCTTCGGGGCTTGATTCCACCTGTCTGTGGGTTTGTCCTGTGCAGTTCTAGGAGGTCCATCCCCCCCCCCCGGCTTCGCCTCCCCTCTTTGGGGTGGAGTAAGTTTATTGCTTACTGCTTGAGGCGCCCCTACCGGGGAATGCCGACGGGGCTGCCCAGGCAATTTTTAATGGCCAGAGTGCTTACTTTCTCGGGCGCTGGCTTTTCAAACCCCACTTACTCGACCCAAGCTGTGGTCACATCTTACTTGTGGGAGTAAGATAAAACTGGCCTTGTGCCTAACTCCTGCAGAGGAGTAAATAAATATATATATATATAAAACAAAACTTGTACGACTATGTGTAGTTTAACTGCAGAAAAACAAAATCGTTTCTCGGTACTGATATCGATCCTGAACCAGTTTTCGTGAGGTTCGACTCGGAAGCGTTCGGCTGTTCTACGCAAACGGCCGAGAGTTGACGAGCCGATTTGTACCAGACAAAAATTTTGATAAAGTGCTGCGTCCTATGATTATAATGTTTTGCTTGTTCTTTTTTTTGTTTTGTTTTTTTGTTAGGGTTTAGGGTTAAGGTTAAAAATATTTACTTGATAACAGTAATTTCGCTCTGTTTTGCTTGTTTTATTTGTTTTATTGTTTAAAAAATTTATTGCAACTATAACTAAAAATTATAGGACGCAGCAACGTATCAAAATAACAAAAAATATTTATTTGATAACAGTAACTTCGCTATGTTTTGCTTGTTTTTTTTGTTGTTGTTTCTTTTAGAAAATTTCTTGAAAATATAACTTAAAATCATAGGACGCAGCACCGTAGCAAAATTGTCGTCTGGTACCATTCGGCTTGTCAACACTCGGGTGTGTGCGTAGGACAGCCGAACGCTTCCGAGTCGAACCTCACGAAAACTGGGTCAGGATCGATATGAGTACCCGTTTCTCAGCCCACAACTTCAGTCATGTCAGATCTATTTTAAAACAATTTTTTTAACGAAACTAGTTATACGTATCGACCCGGTGTGATCGGCGTTATTTGCCATCCATAAAAGACGGGTTTAATGGAAGTTGAAAGAAGGCGTTTTAGAACTCGAAGGATTAAGATGATTGAGCGATAGAGATCAGTATTGAAAAGAGTGCTGTTGGAGACAAGTATACCAGCTAACACAGTTCCAGCGTTGAGCACTTTGTTTCCGAGATCAGCACTGAAAACGATGTTGTTGGAGACAAGTAGGTACAGATATCGAATATGAACCAGTTTCCGGGAACTTCGCGTCGGCAGCGTTCGGTCATGTTACGTAAACGCCCGAGAGATGCCGAGACGAATGTTGACAAACGATAACTTCGATACGTTGCTGCTTCGCATTTTTTCAGTTTTGTGACAATATTAAGCGGATGCGACAATATTAAGCGGCCCTGCGAAGGGCAGGGCCTAGAATACAGCGCTAGTGTGAATTAGCCACGAGCTTATACAAAGTCAAGCATCATATTAGGTTTCCAGTATAAACAAAGAACAGAGTTAAATAGCATAGTTTGATCACCCTGGTAAATGAACTCCCCCATCTAAATTTCAACCGATTTGAAATCGTATTTTGGTTTTAATTGTTTTTGTATTGACCTTTCTGCCCTCGAATGTTAATTGCAATTTAGGTCATATCGTTTTTCGGTCCAAATGAAATATACACTTTTTGTTCAAAATTATTATCATTTTTTCTTCGCTTATGACACGTTGCTCTCTCATTGTTGTTCTCGTGGCGTGATCTTATTGGATGCTGACAAGAATTCACCCCCCTCCCCGTAGAGGTCGGCGCATTCTCAATAAAAGAGTAGAGAGAGTCTAGACAGAGTGAGTTCCCCAGAGACAGACTTGGGCGGCCACCGAACGAGGAAGGTCGTGACTTCGGCCTCTCGTTTGGATGGTGGAGTGCGTTGGCTATAGTATTCTCCCCATCGTTTTAAGTAGACAAGTTAGTTCAAATTATGACTTAATTAAGAACTTGCAGTCGTAAATGGATCCGCACACGCGCAGAGAGACGACGAAATAGTTTAACACAAAAGACATTTTATCAAAAGATAGATTTTTAATTCAACGTTAACCAATTTCTTCCTTTAACTGTTTAATAATTATTTCATACCAAAAAGACTTCGCCGATGTTTGTTGAATTATTTCTATTGTTGATTTGTTCTGCTTGAATAACCTTGCCTTCACAGAGACAAGATCGACAAAGCCATCATCATCATCATCATCATCATCATCATCATCATTCCGACCTAGAGGAGATTCGACCGACATCTTTTTTTATTGCCACTACGACGATCAACGGCCAAAAGAGTGTTCACGGTCTGGCAAGATCTCTGTGTAGAGAACCAGAAGCGTGAGCACAGATACACAGACGACGAGCGGGGTACATGTTTATGGCAGGCTCCGTGACGCGGAATAGAGTGGGGTATCTGTTATACTTGGCACCGCGACCAGGATATCAAACACCTGTGCGTGAGTGGCCGACAAGATACCCACGGGTGTCGAAGAGAGAGGGTTACATTTACAGTTTTATTTTCAAGAAAGATAGCAAATAACAAAAAAACGAACAAAACATAGCGAAATTATTGTTAACGAATAATTTTTTTAAAACTTTTTTAACAAAACAAGAACAGGGATGCAACATTGCGGCGATGTGACAGGGGCTGGAGCTTGGTAGACAGTGCGAGGCCTATTAGATTAACGAAACTTTTTTTGACCTTGTCTAAGGAGGAGAGACTAGTGAATAGTGTACCAGCCCAAAATGTGACAACAATACTCCATGCATGGGCGGATGGTGGCTTTGTAGAGGTATAGGATACTGTCAGGTGTGAGAAGTTTTCTAGCACGGTAGAGGGAGGTTACCTTCTTTTAAGCATCCTTGGCAATGTTCATGTTTCCTGTCAATGTTAGGTCGGGTAGTTTGGACGTTGAGCTCTCGGGTAGTCGGTTAATCGGTGAATGAAGAGGTTTCATGTAGTTCTTGAAAAAAAAGATTTCAGTTTCAGTTTTTCTTTATTGCCTAAATAGAGATACAAAAGAAAGCAGACACGACCAGTGATAAAGCTGAAAAGATAACGAATTGACAATGAGATCGAGAGATAGGAATGACAGAATGATAATGGCGTACTAAGAGAGTGGGAAAATAGAGAAACAACTTCTGCCACGCTTACTTATTTTATAAAAATGGTTGCAGGGTTTAGGGTAAGGGTTAGGGTTAATGTTAGAATTAGGGTTAGGGTTAGGGTTAGGGGTATTTTATGAAAATGGTTGCAGGGTTTAGGGTTAGAGTTAGGGTTAGAATTAGGGTTAGGGTTAGGGTTATTTTATGAAAATGGTTGCAGGGTTTAGGGTTAGAGTTAGGGTTAGAGTTAGAATTAAGGTTAGGGTTATTTTATAAAAATGGTTGCAGGGTTTAGGGTTAGAGTTAGGGTTAGGGTTAGAATTAGAGTTAGGGTTATTTTATAAAAATGGTTGCAGGGTTTAGGGTAAGGGTTAGGGTTATTTTATAAAAATGGTTGCAGGGTGTAGGGTAAGGGTTATGATTAGAATTAGGGTTAGGGTTATTTTATGAAAATAGTTGCAGGGTTTAGAGTTAGAATTAGGGTTAGGGTTATTTTATAAAAATGGTTGCAGAGTTTAGGGTAAGGGTTAGGGTTAGAGTTAGAATTAGGGTTTGGGTTATTTTATAAAAATGGTTGCAGGGTTTAGGGTAAGGGATCGGGTTAGAATTAGGGTTAGGATTATTTTATAAAAATGGTTGCAGGGTTTAGGGTAAGGGGTAGGGTTAGAATTAGGGTTAGGATTATTTTATAAAGATGGTTGCGGGGTTTAGGGTAAGGGTTAGAGTTAGAATTAGGGTTAGGATTATTTTATAAAGATGGTTGCAGGGTTTAGGGTAAGGGTTAGAGTTAGAATTAGGGTTAGGATTATTTTATAAAGATGGTTGCAGGGTTTAGGGTAAGGGGTAGGGTTAGAATTAGGGTTAGGATTATTTTATAAAGATGGTGGCAGTTAATGCATAGAGTGAAACCAAAATGATTTGAATTTATTTCTGACGATGAACCATAAAAGATATTGAATTTAAACTCAATTTTATCATCTTTTTGACACAATATCATTTCTTTGTCCGAAATTACATTTTAATTATCAGAAGCAAAACTTTGCCTTTACAAGGATTCGAAATGTACTTTAAGATTCCGTGTGACCTTTCGGTTCACATCGCATAAAATAAAGTAATTATTATTTTCAATGTCATTCATTCATTGCCGTAAATGCATTCACGCCGACGGATATGAAATATGATTTATAAAATACTGCTTTGAAGAAGAAGAAGAAAATAAAAATTCATATCTTTGTCTATGTGTACGCATATATATATATGTATATATATATACATATACATATATATATACGTGTATATATACATATATATATGTATATATATATGTATATATATGTATGTATGTATATATATATGTATATATATATGTGTGTGTGTGTGTGTACGCGTATTTATAAGCACGTAGATGTCTGCCTTTAATAATTGGTCGATCTCTTTTGCGATCTAATAAATTAATTGACTTTTCTTTGTCTTTTTCTTTTTCTACTTCCGATGATGATGATGATGAAGATAATCATGATGATGATGATGATGCTGATGATGATGATGGTGGTGGTGGTGGTGTTGTCCTATTTGTTCTTCTTTTTCTACTTCTTCTTCCAATGATGATGATGATAATCATGATGATGATGATGATGATGATGATGATGATGATGCTGATGATGATGATGACGACGACGACGACGACGACGACGACGACGACGACGACGACGACGACGACGGTGGTGCTTGTCTTATTTGTTCTTTTTTTTCTACTTCTTCTTCCGATGATGCTTACGTAATTTTTATTCCTTTCGGCCAATCTTATAAGACCAACAAGTCTATCTCCAATGATATCCCCCCACCCATATCATGACGTTACCACCCTTTGGTTGTCGTCTCAAACAATGGTGACTCTCATCTCCGGAATAAACCAATCATTTTGCCCAGTCATTTTGTCCATCAAGGGTTGCCTGGGTTTCATTAGTGAAAAGAACCTTACTCATACACATCTTCATTCCATTCTCAAATTTGTGTGTCTTTGTGCAAGAGGAGGCTTTGAAAGTGGAACTTTCCCAGAAGCCATTGTTTGAAGAATTTGCATTACTTGTTGATTTTGGTACGCCAAGACACCCAGCAGCGTAAGATTAATTTGCTTCATTGGCCAGGTTTTCTACGGAGTTGACGACCAATATTCCTCAAATCCATGTTTGTGACAGTCTTGGATATTCCAGAATCTGATCGTTTCTTCCTTCTTCTTCTTTCGTGTGAATTAGATGATTCTGGTGTTGGCATTAGTTTCACCGATGTTTTTCTAGTTAGAAATCTTTTCTGGAAACCCATCGGGTACTTACGGGAAGGACCACGAGAAGGTTGCCAACATCCCTAAGTGAAAGTGGTGCTGTGGAACCGACTGGATTCGAACTTGGAACACCCAGGTCTTCAGTCCGTGTCGATATCCACTTAACCACCGTCACCTCCCGTTTCTTCCTTGATGAAGGTTTTCTTCAGAAATCTTTTTACAGTATCCAAATGGCGACTTATTTTTCGGGAAAATACACCGGGGGGGGGTCCCTTTAGCCATTTCATTTATTATAATTTCCTTTTCTTCCTCAGTTAGTGATTTTAAACACCCCATTGTTATTAAGAAGTTTTTTTTTAAGCTATTATCTCTGGCCACCCTCAAATGAGAAAAACAACGTTAATGACTGTACAAACTATTCACACCTATATGCGAATCAATCACATAATCTTATCAGAATGTGCCAGAATTTCCGTAAAACAATTGCTGAAATTGGTTAACAGAATGATAGGTAAATTTAATTTTTATTTTTTATTAGAAATCTATTATTGCTGGTCGCAGTGTATATATATATATATATATATAGAGAGAGAGAGAGAGAGGGAGAGAGAGAGAGGGAGAGAGAGAGAGAAAGAGGGGAGACGGACAGACAGACAGTTAAAGGATAGAAATAAAGTTGTAAATATCAAAATCTATTATATCTTCAGTTGTTCAAAACAAAGGATTTATTTTTCCTTAAACCATGGCTTTTCAAAGAATTGAATTATCATCATCAGAGGAATACAAATGGATAAGTTGGTAAAAGAATTACCAACGTCAAAATTTGAAACGATGACAAGATAAAATGTTATTTGAAAAAAATGTTATGGGTGGAAAAATGTTACGGGTGGAAAAATGTTGCGGGTGGAAAAATGTTACGGGTGGAAAAATGTTGAAGAAAAAATGAAGATGTTATAGATCTTGTATTCTTACAACTTTTATTCTCATCCTTTAATTGTCAATATAATTGCTCTATCTCGTATATTGAGCATCACTTTTTTTACATGTTAGGTTCTATTTTAAAGATATACATTATAGCTTTATTTTCTTATTTCATATATATATATATATATATATTATATATATATGTATATAATTAAAATGATCCACTTAAAATTAAATAAATTAAATTTAAATGATCCAATTAAAATTTTTAAGGTTCAAATTAAGATTTTGAAAATTACAAGAACAAAACTTCAATTTAAAGAATCCCAGGTTTTATTAAAATATTTCAACTTCTAATAAAATGAATTTTTAAAAAACTACAAAGGCTGAACATCAAATTAAAAACCTCGATATTTACTAAAAACCTCAGCTTTTAATAAAAGAGTAAAAACCCTACAAAGGCTAAGTGTCAAATTAAAAAAGCTCAACTTTTACTAAATAATCTCAACTTGAAATCAAAAGAAAACAATTAAAAAGGCTGAACGTCAAATTAAAAACCTCAACATTTACTAAAAAACCTCAACTTCTAATAAAAGACTAAAAAAAACATAAAGTCTAAATATCAAATTAAAAGAGCTCAACTCTCACTCAAAATTATCAACTTCTAATGGATACGAAAAACATTCAAATGTTAAACGTCAAATAATAAAGTTTAACTTAAACTTGAAAAAATACCAACTTCAATTTTAAAATGTCAGCTTTAAATTATAAGAAATCTACTTAAACTTTAAAAGAAACTTAGCTGGATTCCTGCATGAATTTCAGCAGACGACAACGAAAAGAAAAACAGAAGAAAAAACAGAAGAAAAAACGACAGAACAGGAGACGAACGGAGGATAGCGATGTGTAAACGGGGATGGTTTCAGAAAAAAAGTCATAAATAAACAAAATGGTGTCACTTCCGGAAGAAAGATAGCGATTTTGCCCGCTACGCTTCGAGGAAACCTTGTTGACGGTCAATATAAATATCGGTTCGTGTTGCATCATACGATGTAAGAAGAAGAAGAAGAAGAAGAAGAAGAAGAAGAAGAAGAAGAAGAAGAAGAAGAAGAAGAAGAAGAAGAAGAAGAAGAAAGATTATGAAAAAGATAAAGTAGAATATGAAAAAGAATATGAAGAAGAAGACAATGAAGAAGTAGAAGAATATGAAAAAAATAAAGAAGAAGAAGAAGAATATAAAAAGATAAAGAAGAAGAATATTAAGAAAAACATGAAAAAGAAGAAGAAAAAAAATGAAGAAGAAGAAGAAGAAGAAGAAGAAGAAGAAGAAGAAAGAAGAAGAAGAAGAAGAAGAAGAAGAAGAAGAAGAATGTGAAGAAGAAAAAGAAGAAGAATGTGAAGAAGAATATGAAGAAGAAGAAGAAGAAGAAAAAGAAAAAGAAGAAGAAAAAGAATATGAAATAGAATATGAAGAAGAACAAGAAGAAGAAGAAGAAAAAGAAGAAGAAGAAGAAAAAGAAAAAGAATATGGTGAAGAAGAAGAAGAAAAAGAAGAAGAACAACTACAATAACAAAAAGAAGAAGAATAAGAAGAAGAAGAAGAATAAGAAGAAGAAGAAGAATAAGAAGAAGAAGAAGAAGAAGAAGAAGAAGAAGAAGAAGAAGAGTCGTTCAATAAAGAAACCCGCGTGTTGTTTCGTGACTATCAAGATTCGTTTGTTTGGCTTCGTGCGCAAACGCCATAAAATCACAGTTGTTATGTTGTGGAGATTCCCTTGATGGCGTCCAATGAAACGCAATGTTGTTGTATCAAACCATAAAACAAGTGCACTCAGAAAGCGACGACATCCGCCTCGTAAAATACACACGTCATAATTACGTTGACACACCGGTTCTTGTTAGATCACACAAGTTAAACGACGTTGACAATTTTTAAAAGCGGTCGAAATATGCCGGTCTTCTCGAAAGATTTGTGTTTCAATCGATGGCCGTAGAGACGAGTGGAGTGATCGGCCCCGCCATGCACGCCTTCTTCAACAGTCTGGTCTGTTAATGGCGCGCCACACCGGGGACAATCGTGAATTGACTTGGCTTTACGAGCGCTTCTCCATCGCCATTATTCGTGGAAACGCCTTGAGCCTGCTCTCGGCCCGCCAAGCCAGCCGGACATTTGATGAAACTTCCTGATGCGTGCATGCTGGTTTCGAAAAGTGGCATTTTAATTATCAATTATTATTTGCCTTCCCATTTTCCTTCTTAATATTTAATTTGACTATTATAGTTCGTGTTTCACAAATTCTTTTTTTTGTGGCGGGGGGGGGGTAATGTATTTATAAACCATTGTTCTTTTATATGTTAAGAAACCAGATAAACGATGCAGGATTTTTTTTTTTAATTAATAAATTATTTATTAAAAACACAATTTTTTATTTAAATTAAAAACTTATTTTTAAGCCACGAAATTGGGAAGGAATGAAGAAGAAAGGAATTAAGAAGAAAGGAATTACTATGTGTCTTTTATAGTCACGTGGTATTCTAGCACCGTTCTCTTCATTGTTAAAAAGCGCCAGTTGGTGGAGAAGGGCGGGTTCACTTCTACTCGGCGAACGAGCCGCAACAGGATATTTTTTTTTGCTGAAACTCTTAACTTCTCGTTCCGGTTGTCTGAAACTTACGACGTATCGCTAAAAAATGCAATATCTTGTCCGTAACATATGAGTAAACATTTGGGAATAACATATATGGGAGAACAATGACACCTACCTGCTAAAATAAAGGTCGCCAAAATTGTTATGTATACCTCCCCTCTGAGGGGAGGTCTAATTTTTCACAAGTCACAATCAATTAAAATACATAAACATTCATAATATAACTTGATGGCCGTTCGCTCTGGAACGCGTCTCTTACTATGATCTTGCCTGACCAAGGAAATGCCGCCTCCAACAAGTTCATTCATAGCCCTAAAATGACGACCAAAGAAAGGACAACGGTTGAAGGCAAGAAGAGGTTTATTCGCCTGGGGTCGTATGTTCTCAATCACTTATCAGCGATGAGGAGATGCAAATAGGTAATTACGGGTTAATCACATTTTAACAGGATATTTCACATGACTTGTGCGATAGTTTTAATATTTCCTCTTAATTATCAAAAGATTTCTTCAGAAATTACTCAATAAATCGCCAATCGTTTCCCGAACAAAGCACTATATCAAACAACGAATTGGGTTCTATCACATCACGCATATTTTCGGTTTACTTCTTTGAAAATACCATAAATCTAAACACATATCCTCTACCTCGACATCGATTATTATAACATACTACAGTTTTGTTTTCTTTCCATGATTTCAATTTCCCTTTGTGGTGTGGGCCTGTTTAGGGTCAGGAATGAAAACACGAACACGGGGTTGAGCAAAAACAAGTATATTGAAGAAACGTATAATACAACGGAGGAACAAGAATAGGTGTACGTCAGTAAAAACTGCCAGTATAGACTGAAGTCTACTTAGTATTTTATTCCTTCCCACCGCAGGAATATGTGGCACAGGGCCGGAAAGTGGGGGAGAGTCAAGCCAGCGCCCCTAAAGGAGGAGAACTCTGGCCTATAAAAAAATGCCTGGGCAGCCCCGTCCGCATTCCCCGGTCAATGCGCTTCAGGCAGTAAGCAATAAACTTACTCCACACAAAAGAGGGGAGGCAAAGCCTGGGAGGGTGGACCTCCTAGGACTACCCAGGACTAAACCCCTCAACCCGACAGACAAAAGGCCACCGAAATGGCCCAGTCCCTGCCGGACCGACTGTCGAGAATGAATCCTCGACATGTGTTACCCAGTCATTGAAGTTTACTCGGGTATTTAATTCCTTAGCACCGCAGGAATATGTGACACAAGGCCGGAAGGTGGGAGCAGAGTCAAGTCAGCACCCCTAAAGGACGAGCACTCTGGGCTGGCAAAAATAGCCTGGGCAACCCCGTCGGCATTCCCCGGTAAGGGCACCTCAGGCAGCAAGCAATAAACTCACTCCTCCCCAAAGAGAGGAGGCAAGGCCTGGGAAGGTGCACCTCCTAGGAAAACCCAGGATAATATACCTAAGCCCGGCAGATAAAAGGCCACCGAAATGGTCCAGTTCCTGCCGGACTGATTGTCGAGAACGAATCCTCAACAGGTGTTACCCAGTCCGAAGACTGAAGTTTACTCAACACTGAGAAACATATGCTTCCAGTATTTATTGTGAATGGAAGAGTCCAAAGTTCGTTATAGGTATGGCACCCTAACCCCCTTTTTACTCTAATCGTTTTGTTTTTTTCGCCAATTCACAGATACGTAAATATCCAATTCACTTTCTTGTTCTTTAAGCTCATGTTATTTTTTTTTTATTTCCAGTTACAACAAATAAACAGTAAAAGCTTACTAGAGACATCCATGCCAAACACATAAGATTCTCTACATTTTTTCTCTTTCTTCTCTCTCTCTCTCTTTTCTTCTATAATTTATTCGCCCATATCACCATGTAAATTTAAAAATAACATTAACTTCTCTTGCGTCCATTCCCCTTTTTTCTGTAAATTTGCTACGTTTACATCTTGTGCCATACATGAAAGTTCATAAACATAGATTGTTAGTTGCTTGCTCTTGCACGCGTCATTTATTGTGATCTTGCCAGACCGAAGGAAAGTCCGCCTGCAAAAAAGTTCGTCCATACCCCGAACAAATGGGCCAAGAAGAGACATACGGTTGAAGACAAGAATAGGTTTATTCGCCTGGGATCTTTTGTTCTCAATCACTAACCAGTGGGGAGGGGGGTCATTAATTACTGGCTAATCACATTTTAACATGACATTTCTCAACGCACGGTTGAAATATAGTCCCTTGTTTTTTAAACAATGTTAATTTGAAATTATTTTTAAGCGGACAGATACTTTCACGTCATTGTTTAGTTTCTAAATTCAAAATCACTTAAAATTCACGATGTTTCAAAAAAGAGGGACTATATTTCAAGTTTTAATATCACATCCAATATGCAACCACACAGACAGACTTTTAATCTCGCGCCTTTCATTGAAGAAGAAAAACATGTCTTCGATAAGTAGAAAATTGGTGCTTGTATAATAAAAATTCGAAAAAAGTTTTTTTTGTCTTTTAGTGTTGGAGAGGTAAATAAGGGGCAGGTAACTCTTCACAACAGCTCTAGCTTTCGAACAATATTTTTCTAACCTTAACCCTAACCCTACCCCTAACCCTAACCCTAACCCTAAACCCTAACCCTAACCCTAACCCTAACCCTAAACCCTAACCGTAACCCTAAATGGTTAGGGTTAGAGTTAAGGTTAGGGTTAGGTTTAAGGTTAGGGTTACGGTTAGGGTAGGGTTAGGTTTAGGTTTAGGGTTAGGGTAAGGGCTAGGTTAAAGGTCAGGGTTAGTGTTAGGGTTAGGTTTAGGGTTAAGATTAGGGTTATGCCCCGAGGAGTAACTAAGTCAATCCTGGCTGAAGTCTTAAATACAGTAAATGGGGTTGCTAGAATTATTTTTATTACTTGATGCGAAACGTCCATGCCACATATCGTCTGTTTTTTTCCTGTCCGACCTTCAAGGAGCACTGAGATGCTTCTAAAATGTTCCAAATGTTTTAATCCGGCGCGAATCATCATGAACTTGCAAGATTCCGGTGCTTTCCAGTCGCCCATGATCTCCAGCTCTCAAATCCACCAATAGTACACAGGAACAGCTATCCATTGCACTTTACCGCAATTAAATGTTTCAAACTGTTCTGAAATTAAAGAATATAAAAACGAACAACTTGTATAAATAGTCATCTATATATGTTGTAGATAAAAGCTCTGACCGTCGAAGAACGATCGGGTTTCATTCTCAGTCTGGAGCACCTATCCTTTCTAGCCACACTGAAGG
>OY744547.1:6889807-6909807 GCA_963556195.1 Sepiola atlantica | reverse complement strand
AAAACTTAATCAATAAGCGGACACCAGATACATTGAAGAATCTTTTTTTCTTTTTTTCTTTATCGTTATGATTATTGCATTTATAATGATAATAATGCTGGTGTCCAGACCTTGGAAAGTATTTCCCCCTGAATTTCGTGTTTTTCGCTAGAATCAATGGCGGAACCCGAAACAACGACATAACGGATTTTTATTTTTTATTAAAATTCTACTTGATAGTTTTTGCTAATTTTTGGTGTACAAACTTATTTTTGCTGGATACATAAGTATATCAAAGAGTTTTCCGGTTAATTTAATTAAAACTGCGATTTTCACCGGTGTAACTGCATTTTTTTTTTATCAACCCTCATCTGTAGAAGCACCGAAATAGTATATGATTATTGCATTTATAATGATAATAATGCTGGTGTCCAGACCTTGGAAAGTATTTGAAATTGAGATCATTAAATATCTTTGTAAGAAGATTTGCAAAAAGAAGGATAATATTACATCAAACAGGATACGCACTAAATTCCATTTAAAACGTGTTTCCCCGGGTTTAAAACAATGACTTTCGTGACATTTGAAAATTTTTAAATAGCTTAATGAAAAAAAAAACATGTAAATTATAGGTGTTCATATTTTTTTTTATATATTTCAGACAGTCCTCTGTCCTTTATTAAAAAAATAAAAACATAAAAAATGAATGCAAAATTTAATCAATAACCGGACACCAGATATATTGAAAAGTCTTCTTTTTTTTGAAGAGTTATTTTTTCTTTTTTTCCTTTTTTCACCAGATATATTGAAGAATTATTTTTTTTCCTTTTTTTTCCTTTTTTTTTTGTAAACGATGAATAACACGCATGTCCGGCGGCTTTACATTAAATTGTATGTTTGAATTATAGAGAATTTCTCTACTATTACCGTTGAATATGTTATTCACCTCCTCCCCAGCAGGTTAGACACAAGGTCAAGTGTGGGTCTTGATGAAAGTATTTCTGTGGAACATTCTGGATTCGAACCCTAACCCTCCGTGCCGTTAACCATCTAACTACTGTGCCATCTCCAAGTAGTTTATTTCCCTCCTCTCCAGGAGGTTAGAGGAAAAGTCAGGTGTAGGTTTTGATGAAAGTGTTTCTGTGAAACGAACTGGATTCGAACCCGACACACCCACGTCATCACAGTCCGTGTCGTTAGCCCTCCCCTCTTTATCATTCTTTTCATAAGCATAACATAAAATGTTCCTTAATTAAAACGATTAATTAAAACGAACACCATTACAAAAATTATACATAAAACTACACATCCGAAACAAGAATAGGTTTAAGGCTCCTAAACTCCGTACTAGAATTGTCCGCAAGCGCAACGGATAAAAGTGCTATGTGACAAGCTTCTGAAGGTTGAAGGTTCAATCCTCAGTACGAGCGATGCTAAGCATATAATAATGAATTAATTAAGACTTCTACGCGGCTGACGGGACGAGAACAATCCACCCTCGTGAATTAAATCAAGCGTTTCGTTCGAAATTCCGTACAGATTTCCGAGTCAGGCCTAAAGATTCCCGAGTTCGACAAGACGCACCTTAAGAAGTTCGGAGGTTACATCGGCCAAGACGTTGTGAGAACAGTAGAGAACAGAAAAGTTTTCACATTTATACAAAGAACGCAATTTGGAAAAAAAAAAACATTTCTTTCTTTCTCCCTTTCTACTGTTTATTACACGTGACTATTTTTTTCTTTCCAAATTGCGTTCTTTGTATAAATTTGAAAACTTTTCTGTTTTTAATTAAAGTTCTGCTACCGATTGATGATGATTGTATTTTAATAATCGAAATATTATGGTAGAACTATTCAATGTGTGTTTTTGACTTTATTTTTGCTAGTTGTTGATTTGCTTATCCTTTATTCCCTTTTTATTTTTACATTTTGTCTGAAACATTGTTTCTTTTATTCCTCATATATATGTATATATATATATATATATATATATATATATATATATATATATATATATATATATATATATAGTAAGCTATGAAAATATATTTATGGCAATTAATAAATATATTTTCATAGCTTACTACCTAGCTCTACTTACGTATCGAGCACTGTTGAAGTAAATACTGAAAACTGATACATAAAAAATTATATCTCCTTATAAAGTTTTATGTGGATACATGAAATATATATATATATATATATATATATATATATATATATATATATATATATTAATTATTTATTACCTACAGACATCGGTGTTTCATGCTAACGCAATCTTCAGTGTAAGAAATTAATTTCCGACGGTCAGCGGGCTCGAACTCCGATCACAAATCGCCACTGATTCCCCCGTTGGCCACCGCAAATTAGCTAATAATTAAGGTGGAACTTTTATATATATATATATTTTTTTTTTTTTTTTTTTTTTTCACTCCTCACCAAGTACGGACGTCCACCCAGTAGTGGCCATTATTTTCTTTCCTTTTTCCCAATATGTCAACACTACATGTGTTTGTACATGCATGACATTTTTCTCTATATTATCATCCTGATGAAGTCTTATAAATAAAGACGAAACGTTGATGTACACATAAAAAAACATCCATTTTTTGGTTTTTCCTTTTTCATTTTCCCATATATATATATATATATATATATATATATATATATATATATATATATATATATATATATATATATATATAACAATATTATAGTCTACGCCAATCAACCAGCGTTTCGATGTTCTCACATCTCTTCAAAGACTGAATAAAAATAAAAAGTGAAAATCCCGCATTGGAAGTGGCACCAGTCAAAGGAGGAGATAATTCTGTTTTCTTAATACGTCAGCTTTGACTTTTACTTTGAATATTACTAATCTCCATTCGAGTAAAAAATGGCGATGACATAACGCATTTTCCTAAATCCTATTTACAAAGTACATTAAATATATTCAGATCGATTTTCATCCGGGCCTTTTTTATGATAATATGTCTTCATCCTGGCAAAACCCAGGGTGGTTTAAAATAGGTTTTAATCTCGAAAGTATTTCGAAAAAAACAAATTCACAAAATTCTAAAATACAAAATTCTAACAAACAAATTTACTTTATTTTATTCTGAAATTTGATATTTGCATCATTTGCAAAATAAAAAAAAAGTTATATGGGGTTCAGGTTTGGGAGAAGGAGTTTCTTCGGTTACTCACTTTTACCCGTCTTGGCGGGTCGGCTATTATATATACAGTAAAGCACATATTATTACTCATTATTGACTATATATATATATATATATATATATATAGAGAGAGAGAGAGAGAGAGAGAGAGAGAGAGAGAGAGTGTGTGTGAGAGAGAGAGAGAGATAGAGCGAGAGAGAGATAGATACATAGATAGATAGATAGATAGATAGATAGATAGAAAGAGAGAGAGAGAAAAAGAGAGAGATAGAGAGAGAGATATAAAGACATATATATATATATATATATATATATATATATATATATAGATAGATAGATGAATAGATAGAGAGAGATATAATGATAGATAGATAGAGAGAGAGACATAAACAGATAGATAGATAGATAGATAGATAGATAGATAGATAGATAGAGAGAGAGAGAGAGAGGGGGGGAGATAAAGATATATATATAGATAGATAGATATATATAGAGAGAGATAGATATATAGATAGATAGATAGATAGATAGATACATACATACATACATACATACATACATACATACATACATACATACATACATAATACATAGATAGATAGATAGATATATAAATAGATAGATAGATACATACATACATACATACATACATACATACATACATACATAGATAGATAGATAGATAGATAGATAGATAGATAGATAGATAGATAGACATGAACAGACTGTGATATAGATAGTTAGATAGATAGATAGATAGATGCATACATACATAATACATACATACATACATACATACATAGATAGATAGATAGATAGATAGATAGATAGCCAATTAAAATCGAACACCTTCAAATGAATGACATAATATGGCCGAATAGAACCGGAGAGGTCTTGGCGGCCGTCTGGGCGACGTAGGTAGAGGGGCAAGCTGACTTAACGCCAAATGCAAAAGTGCGGGTGATCAGGTCCGACCGACCGACCGACACATTGGTGAAGACCGATCGATCGACAGACGGAAACAAAATGGCGCGGACGAATAGACAATATCGGTGACGAGCAAACAGAGACAGACAGTTGGATAAAACGTAGAAAAAAACTTTTTAAAACTAATATAAATAAAAAAAAAACAGATCAATAACAATAACAACGTCTTTTACTAATGGAGATTTGGTATCTGTCTGTCTGAATGTGAAACTATAATATTATTGCTGTTAAAGTACTGTGGGGTGGGGGTATTTACCTCCCCGGGGGGTTAGGCACAAGGACAGTTTTATCTTACTCCCACAGGGTAAGATGTGACTCAAGGTCGGGTCGGGAAAGTGGGACTTGAAAAGCTAGCGCCCGAGAAGGTGAGCACTCTGGCCATTAAAAATTGCCTAGGCAGCCCCGTCGGCATTCCCCGGTAGGGGCGCCTCAGGCAGTAAGCAATAAGCTTACTCTTCCCCAATGAGGGGAGGCGAAGCCTGGGAGGGTGGATCTCCTAGAACTGCACAGGACAGACCCATAGACCGGCGTAAATCAAGCCCCGAAGGCCAAGACGATACCAGTTTATGGGGTGTAGTATCCATCGGAACAGATACTACACTTTGATCTTAGCCAAAAGGCCAGGTAATTTCCAATACAGTTGACTATACTATTTCAGCCTAATGTACTATCGTCTACTGCTCAATTCCTCAATTCAGTGTATAATCTTTCTCTCAGGCATTACCTCCTCCTTTTTTGACGAGTCGGTAATGTAGTATCACTACCAGGAGAGTAAAAAAGCGGACCTTGCATTTACTTTCGGTAACTCTCGCTTCCCTTGTTTTGTCCTTTAGTCCTCACATTCCATGAGCGATGTTTTTGACAAAGGGGGGAGAATTGCTGTTTTCTGAGTCGAGTCTATCAATCTAACAATTAACGTTGGTTAGTTCTTGACCTGATGTAGTATTTACGCTCCTTACATCAAGTGGCTTCATGCCTTGTCTAGAGCGATTTCCATAAAAACAAGTATCTCTTCTGTTTTCATGATAGCATCCTCCCAGACATAACCCCCTTCTTTGGGGTTGTGTAGTATATGTTCGTTCGTAATGATAACATCCTTCCAGGCGTTACCTCCTCCTTTAGGACGGCATCATAGTATATGTTCGCTCGTCATGATACTATTTTTCCTAGGCGTTACCGCCTCTTTTCGAAGGTCGAAGGTCGAAGGGGGGGGTATCTGTTCTGTGATCATAATACCATTCTCCTCGGGATTACCTTCTCCTTTGTTTACTAGTAATAATGATAAGTGTGGAGTCAAGCCCACACATGCAGGTAACACCGACTAACCACAGTCTGAATCAAAAATCTGAATCAAAAGTCTGAATCAAAAGTCTGAATCAAAAGTCTGAATCAAAAGTCTGAATCAAAAGTCTGAATCAAAAGCCTGAATCAAAAGTCTGAATCAAAAGTCTGAATCAAAAGTCTGAATCAAAAGCCTGAATCAAAAGTCTGAATCAAAAGTCTGAATCAAAAGTCTGAATCAAAAGTCTGAATCAAAAGCCTGAATCAAAAGTCTGAATGTTTGCGTCATGCCAACACACAACACGTAGCAGACTTGTATTATTGTGCTGATTTTAAAGTCATTTGTCAGATATATTCTCTAAGTTTAATGAGATTAATTTTCAGAGGAACTGATGGCAAACTTATCAAAATCAAATTTACCATCTTCATTTTCCTGTCTAACTTACACAGTTATTTAAACGAAACTCAGCCCGTCATGAACAGCTCCCAAGCCTTTCTGCATTTGATAAAGAGAAGAGCATATCAGATGAATCTAATATAACGAGCACTTTCTCTGTCTGTCTGTCTGTCTGTCTGTCTGTCTGTCTGTCTGTCTGCCTGTCAGTCTGTCTGTCTGTCCGTCCTGGAGAATTTTTGTAAACGTAAGAGAGGAGGGCTGGTAATTACTATTTAATTAATTAATTTTTTCAAGTCAGCGTTGATAAACTTTGTATACCTTTAGAATTTGGAAACTATTAATTAATCAATTTAGATTAAATAACATTAAATAGATTCATCCACGGGTTTTTACCCCGCCTAATGGTTGGTGCACTAGTTCAGATATGGCAACAATACTCTATGCACGGGCGAATGGTGGCTTTATACAGATATTGATTAAGTAAGATTCTTAACACTTTGTCTGTTCGAATCGCAGTCCCGTCTTGAAATTTCTTTCTACTTTATTCAATGTTATATAATGTTCTATTTATCTTCCTTCCACAAGGTAAGATGTGACACAAGGTCGGGAAAGTGGGAAAGAACCAGCGCTCGAGAATTTGAGCATTCTGGCTGTTTTAAAAATTGCCGGGGCGCCTCATACAGTAAGTAATAAACTTACTCCACCGCAAAGAGGGGAGGCAAAGTCTGGGAGGGGGCACCTCCTAGAACTGCACAGGACCGACAACCCCCAATAGACCGGCGTAAATCGAGACCCAAAGGCCCGGACGAAAACCAAATGAAATGGTTTATTAAATTAATTATTATTTCATAAATACATATTTTGTTTTTCATATTGTTGCTTTCATGTTTCGGAATTTTAAATTGTAAACGTTCTACTGGAACTACACAGGTGTGTTGTTTTGTCATCTAACGACTTCACATACGGCATTCTCGGCTGTTTTTTTTGGGGTTTTTTTATTCTTTTCTCCAGCTTTTTGTTCATTTGTTTTTATCACCTGAAGATTATTCGACGTAGAATCGAAAGTGCTCGTGATACTTATGATGGAAGATTCATTAATTATTTTGTTTATTTTTACACAAAAAAGACTATGTGAATGTTTTAAAATAAAAGAAGGTATAACCAAGCAGTATAATTTTTTATGTTTAACAATGTTGGCTTATATATATATATATATATATATATATATATATATATATATATATATATATATATATATATATATATATATATATATATATATATGAAATTAAAATCGAATAAGCGGAAGACCTAAAAAGCTCAACGTTTCGCCCAAATGTTATATGGGATTTGTCAAGAACGAACGAAAAAAATGCAAAAAATGACAAAAGTCGAAAAAGTCTATGAATTATGAGTAATATATATATAGTGGTAGGGTTCATGTAGAGAGGGAAGATATGCAAATATGTATAGTCAAAGATGAATAAAAAGCAAAAAAAAAATATATTTCTCATAATTTATAGACTTTCTCGTCTTTTGTCATTTTTTGCATTTTTTTCGTTCGCTCTTGACAAAGCCCATATAACATTTGGGCGAAACGTTGAGCTTTTTAGGTCTTCCGCTTATTCCATTTTAATTTCATACCGTCGGATTACTTTATCCGTTTATCTATTCATATATATATATATATATATATATATATATATATATATATATATATATATATATATATATATATAAGAAATAAAAAAGGAAAAACCAAAAAGGATGTTTTTTTTATATATTCATCAACGTTTCATCTTTATTAGTAAGACTTCCTCAGGATGATAATTTTATTTTAAGAAAAATGTCATGCAAGTACGTGAAAATATTGGGTTTACATGATGGGTTGATAACAAAAAGTAGTAGCCACTATTGCGTTCGCAGGACCGAGGTCCGGGCTTAGTGAAGTCAGTAGCATGGAATGAAATTAATGAGGATGGTTCTGAGTGAAAAAGAGGAGGGTGAACAGAAATAATGTGGATGGCTGTTAGTGAAGAAGTGGAGGGGTGGGGAAAGAGGAGGGGAGAGGGAGGCTCTGTGATTTTGGTGTGTGGGTAAAGATTTGAAAAAAATGAGGGTGTTTGAAAGTGGGAGGGGTGGGTGGATAAGAGTGTGAGAGAAGTAGTCTCCACATACACACCCACACACACACCCACACACACATTTTCATTCACCACGAATCCAAACCTTCTAACTTACTCATTCCACACATTCTTGACATAGCCAGCTGGTCAAACACTACTACTCTCCAAAAATTTCACACCTAACCACAACAAAATCTCTCATCTCCCCCCCCCCCTCATCCATTTCATCCTTTCGACTAAAAGTGAGAGCTAAAATACAAATTATTTATTTCAAAACTATATGTTACGCATTTCAGAGACGCACCGCGGTTTCATCGAGATGGACTGATCTCTTGTTAATTAAAAAGTCGTTATTGTCCATTCACATCATCAGCGACTCACGAAATGAAAACAACACGAAGAATGGAGTTCAAAAATATCCGTTAATCCGGATTATTTGCTCACGCGTCCCTTTTAGAGGAAGTACCGAGTCAATGATGCGGACCGTATGTTTATATATGGGCTTAATCGTAATTAAGTTTTATTTAGAATAATTTAATTATTAATAACGGATACTGTATGTTAGACTGCTTCACTTATATATTTATGTTAAGGGGTAATTGTGTGGTGTAGTTTATTGGTCGGTGAATGGGTTCGATTCTGGGTGGGATTGATTTCTGTTATTAGGGGGTTTAGTGTTATATTTATATTAATTCTTTATTATATTTTTATTTTTATATCATTCATTTATTTTTTTTTTCATATATTTATGGGGTGCTTATATTTGAGTGTAAAGCTGGTATTATTATAGTAGATTATAAGCTATGTTGTGGTTGGGTGTTGAAGGAGGGCGTATCTTTATCAGTGAAACGGTTACGTAAGGGATATCAAAATGGGGTTTACTATCATATGTAATATGCATTCGGGTGGGATCCTTGTGTTTCATTTATTCTGTTAGTGTTGTCTAATAAGGTTTACGAGCCTATCATAAGGTACGTGTGAGTATATATATATATATATATATATATATATATATATATATATATATATATATATATATATATATATATAAATTAGGAAAGTTCATTTTATAAAGCATCTTTTGAAAGTTAATATAACTATAGAGGCAAAAATGCCTTCAAAAACCATGTATTAAATGCGAGTAATAAATCAAAAGAAAAAGAAAAATATTTCGAAACATTTAACAAAATATTTCAAAATACCTTCCGTTTTTTTTCTTCATCTTGATTTTTTGTCAACTGAAATATTAGCTAAAAAAATCAAGATGAAAAAAAAACGGAAGGTATTTTGAAATATTTTGTTAAATGTTTCGAAATATTTTTCTTTTTCTTTTGATTTAATTACTCGCATCTAATACATGGTTTTTGAAGGCATTTTTGCCTCTCTCTCTCTCTCTCTCTCTCTCTCTCTCTCTCTATATATATATATATATATATATATATATATATATATATATATATATATATATATATATATATATATATATATATATATATATATATTTCACCCCAAAATGAACCACTGTATAGAGTAGGTTTTTTCAAGACACTTTAATCCAAGAACTTTTTTACTCTTTATGAATTTTTCTGGTGATTTTGTAATGTTGCAGAGACGATATTAACATAAAAATGTTGTTTGGCACAAGACAAATGAAACGGACCGTAAAAATATATCTCACAGAAATGTCATGTTGTTTGGTAATGTGAAAAAATAAAAAATAAACATGATAAAATAAAAACATGGTTATTGGAATATAATATGAACCTGACTTATATATATATAAATTTAAAGAAGGAAAGATGGAGATAAAAAATTGCATAAAATGACATAAAATTGATACAAATTTTATTACATCGAAAGTTCAGATGCAATGAGTTACACTAATCCTTAAACCATGGTTTTTCAAAGATAAAACTCTTCTCATCAGAGGATAAAAATCGGTAATGTCATATTTATAATAAATAAATATTACCTGTGCTATTTCACTTTGAAAATTGAAGAAGAAATAACAGAAAAAGTTGGGGATAAAGAAATAAATGGCCGAGAGGGAGAATGGTAGCAGTATTGAGTAGCCATTGCCGAAGACAAAAGGGGACGTTATGGTGCAGATAGCAAAATAGTAAAAGTTTGTAGATTTGGAGAATATATATATATATATATATATATATATATATATATATATATATATATATATATATAACATTTTTATTTAGTTTTAAGTCACAACAAAATGTAGGAAAAGGCAAATCCACATCTTTTCAGAAAATTGTTTTTATTATTTTCGACATACAATTGTTTCAGCTGATACCAGGAATTATCAAATATTCAGAAAAATACTTTTAAAACTCCAGTGGTATGCATATCGTCAGTGCCGTATACAAAATAAAGAAAAGTCAACGAAAACCGATGGCAGATAAAGCCTTAATTTCAAACCGTACGCAATTATCGTTATCCTGATATGATAATCAGAAAAATGATAACAAGAAATTAATTGATCGAAATTAAAATTAATTAAATATTAGAAAAAAAAATTAATTGAACACCGCTCTTGGCTGTTATCCCTACCTTCCCCCCTCCGAATAAACAAAAAATGTTTTCTTCTTTCTTTTTTTCTTCTCTTTTTTGCTCTTCTTTTCCTTTTTATTTTTTATATAAATATGTGACACTTCATCGGTGGGTTCAAATATAAAATATTCAGAAAAAATAAAAAATTAAATAAGTAATTAAAATCATTAAAAAAAATCAGTTATAGTTTTAGTTTTATTACGTTTGCTGTGGATATTAATATTTACTGCGTTATAAGCAATATTGCCATCCACACGGTTTTTGAGATTTGAAACACCTACCATTTGACAAAGAGGTCTTCCTCGAAATATATTATGGAACACGGTCACACACATTACATCACAGTGTTGAAGTATTGCCTAATCAAGTAAGATTTGCTATATAGAAGAAAAAAAATTATTTTTAAAAGTTTTTGAAAAAATATATAATTAAAATCACTTGTTTTTGTCTTACTTCTCAACGCCGACATATTTCCATTTGTTGCATTGTGATAGCCTTCTAATACTCCTCTATATATGTATTACACACAATGCTTCAAGCAAACTACCTCTCCTTATATATATATATATATATATATATATATATATATATATATATATATATATATATATATATATATATATATATTGTGATAGCCTTCTAATACTCCTCTATATAAAATTAATTACTTATCATTAATAATGGCGTAAGTAATTATACATTATTCAGTTATTGTCATGTTAATTATCTGGTTTAGAATTGTTACAAAGAGTGCAGTTCACACACACACACACATATATGGGAGTTTGAATTACCTACTGGGGAGTTTGAATCACCTACTAGACATTATCCTCGAGTGGCTTCGGTATCTCATTACAAGGGTTTGTCAGTACAATCTGACATGAAGACACTTACCCCTACAAGTAAACCCTGACCAAATATTCAAAATAACATAGTATTCAAAGCCCAAATAATATCACCTCGGCACGGCTATACACTGGCTCATACGAGGAATGGTGCACCTTCTTCTAGTGATGTTACATCATGTAACAGAACTTAGCTGGATACTCCACCAGACTAGATGAATTATTGTCCTGAGATCCGATAAAACCAAGAGACCACAAGAAAGATATACTATAACATAGTCAACTGGTCAATTAGGGAGAGGAAAATTAATATTCTTAACTTCTTTACTAACTCAGCGTTTGAGAAATAAAAGGAGAACTTTAATAGAATATTCGAATATCTATGGATCTCATATAGATATCAAGTGTTAGACTCAGGAAGGGGCCCCTTGATTTCTGAGAACTTCAACTAAAGTAAAATGAAACAATAAAAAAAATACATATATATATATATATATATATATATATATATATATATAAATACATACACACGTTCGCGCGGGTTTATTTATGCTTGTATGTACGCAGTATGTACGCATGCGTGTGTTGATTGGTGTGTGTGTATGTGCGTAAGGACGATTGTGAGTGCATTTGGCGAATGTCAGTGTAGATTTGCATGGCAAAGACTTGCAGGAACCAAAGTGATGTAAGGGGAGGGGCGGGGAGGGAAATATAGAGGAGGAGAAGGTGGAGGAGGAGAAGGAGGAGGGATGGGAAGAGGGGGAGGAGGAGGGTTTGAAGAAAAAGAAAAACGAAAAGAAAAACGAAAAAGAAAATCGATATCCTATCGAACTGGCTCCGGCTACCGATTTCGTATCGTTGTATTGCGAGTCTAGTGCCACCACGAAAATATCGATCGATGGGCGCGCGCGCTCTCGCGCCAAAGCGAATGCAGCAATTGATCACATTCGGCTCGGGTCGGAATGACCGTGAATACTCGCGTAGACTACGCAGCATCGCCACTCTTAGACAGACATATCCCCAATCTCTCCCCTCTCTCTCTCTCTCTCTCTCTCTCTCTCTCTCTCTCTCTCTCTCTCTCTCTCTCTCTCTTACTCTCTTCCCTCTCCCTTTCTCTCTCTCTCCCTTTCTCTCTCTCTCTTTCTTTCTCTCTCCCTTTCTCTCTCTCCCTCTTTCTCTCCCTCTGTCTCTCTCTCTCTCATTCTTACTCTCCGCCTCTCCCTTTCTCTCTCTCTCTCTCTCTTTTTCTCTTTCTCAATGTATATTTCTATATATCTGTTTCTCTGTATCTTTCAGTCTACCTGCCTCTCCCCCAATCTCTTTCTCCCAATCTCTCTCTCTCTCTCACTCTCTCTCTCTCTCTCTCTCTCACACACACTCTCTCTCTCTCTCACACTCTCTCTCTCTCTCTCTCTCTCTCTCTCTCTCTCTCTCTCTCTCTCTCTCTCTCTCTCTCTCTCTCCATAAAATAATTCAAATAAAAAATTAACCGTAGCGAAAGCAATTTCTGACAATTTTCTACCGGGGTCATCGAACCTGACAAAACGTTGGGACATGTTCGATAACTTTAAGATATATATATATATATATATATATATATATATATATATATATATATATATATATATAGAGAGAGAGAGAGAGAGAGAGAGAGAGAGAGAGAGAGAGAGAGAGAGACAGACAGACAGACAGACAGACAGACAGACAGACAGACAGAGAGAGAAGACAGACAGACAGACAGACAGACAGAGGAAGGACGGAAGGAAGAGATGAAGAGAGAAAGCATGAACAGCAATCGACCGTAAATAAATAAAATTCTAATCAGTGCAAGCAAATGTATCAATTATTATGTAATAGTAGCGATTTGACGCTGATGCCTTCTTATACAGAGACATAAATAATAGAATATATATTTATAGTTAGAAGGTAAGCGCGAAGAAGAGAAAAATATGTATGCCTATAATATATATATATAAAAACACATATATATATACATATATATATATATATACACACACAAATTTATATATATATACACATATATATACATATATATACATATATATACACACACACAAATATATATATATATATATATATATATATATATATATATATATATATATATATATATATATATATATATAAAGTAAGTGTAAGTAAAGAAAGTTAAGACATTATTTATATCAGTTCCAAGAATTCAAACACAACGAATATTTGGCGTACGATCGTTTCAAAAACAATTTTGAAATGTTTATTTATTTTATTTATCTTAATGTTTACTTTTGATTATTCCAAAAGATTCTTCATCAGCGCCTCTTATAACATTACCTAACCCTAACCCTAACCCTAACCCTAACCCATATAATATCACCTAACCCTAACCCTAACCCAAACCCTTATAACATCACCTAACCCTAACCCTTATAACATCACCTAACGCTAACCCTTATAACATCACCTAACCCGAACCCTAGCCCTAATGCTTATAACCTCACATATAGAAGTCAAGCAAGACAAACATCAAATTTTTTTTAAAACACACACATATCCAGTGAATATGGGAAACAGAACGTCTTATGATGTAATTTCACACTACTCCATTTGTAAGAGCAATGCTCATAATAGTAATGAAAATGAAATGATACAGCGAATACAACTATTTGAATGCAGAATAAACAAAGTAGAAAATATGAAAATAATAAAATAATAATAATGATCATAATAAATGTTAATAATAAAAATAATAAAAATATAATAATAAAAATAAAAATAATAATAATAATGATGATAGAAAATAAATGTTAATAATAAATCACAAATCAAATAAAGTATATATATATATATACTTTATATATATATATATATATATATATATATATATATATATATATATATATATAGACAAACATTATTGGTTACATATGTGCATACATGTTTCGGTAGTACTATTCAAAGAGAATCAACCTCTTCTTTGGTCTGAAGAGGTTGACTCTCTGTGAAGAGTACAACCGACACATGTATGCACATATGTAACCAATAATGTTTGTATAAATAAAAATGTATACTTAAGAACAGCTCTACTTGTTATTGAGCACTTTTTATAAACACTGGAGTTTCAACGGATGTACATTTACAGAAACTAATACAATACGTGTACTATATATATATATATATATATATATATATATATATATATATATATATATATATATATATACTAGCAAAAAAATATCCTCTTTCCGGTCGCATATTTCTACTAGGTTGGGAGAATTATATAATGATGTACTAACTAAATACACTGACCCCTAAAGAAGGAGGTAATGACTGGGAGGATATCACGAACATATACTACACTACTCCGAAAATGAGGAGGTAATCCATGGTAGGATTGTATAATGACAACAGAACAGATACTACAATGCCCTCTCTCCAGATATTAAGGAGGTAATAACTGGGAAGATCTCCCCATACAAAGAGAAGATAATGCTTGCGACTATGGTATCGTGGCAACAGAAAAGATACTACACTACCCTCCTTCAAAAAAGGGGAAGGTATTCCCTAGGAATATGGTCTCATGGCAACAGAAAAGATACTATATCATTCCTCTCCTAAAGGAGGATGTAATACCTGGGCAGATTTCCCCACCCTCTTTAAACGAGGGGGTTTATTGCTATGTATGTGTAATAAACGAAAGAATATAAGAATATTGCTATTTACTTTAAATAGTGAAATTTGCTGTTGATAGGAAATGAAAGGGGGTTAATGCCAGAAAGATGGATTTAAAATTAATGCTTTTAAAGACTCGCTAACTGAATGATAGGGTTAGTGTTAGGGTTAGAAATTTGATGTTGATAGGTTAGGGTAAGAGTGTGGGGTAGGGTTAGTGTTAGGGTTAGAAATTTGCTGTTGATAGGCTAGGGTTAGGGTTAGGGTTAGGGTTAGGGTTAGAAATTTGCTGTTGATAGGTTAGGGTTAGTGTTAGGGTTGTTAGGGTTAGAAATTTGATGTTGATAGGTTAGGGTTAGTGTTAGGGTTGTTAGGGTTAGAAATTTGATGTTGATAGGTTAGGGTTAGTGTTAGGGTTGTTAGGGTTAGAAATTTGCTGTTGATAGGCCAGGGTTAGTGTTAGGGTTAGAAATTTGTTGCTGATAAGTTAGGGTTAGAGTTAGGGTTAGGGTTATTGTTAGGGTTAGAAATTTGCTGTTGATACGTTAGGGTTAGTGTTAGGGTTAGTGTTAGGGTTAGAAATTTTTTGCTGATAAGTTAGGGTTAGAGTTAGGGTTAGGGTTATTGTTAGGGTTAGAAATTTGCTGTTGATACGTTAGGGTTAGTGTTAGGGTTAGTGTTAGGGTTAGAAATTTTTTGCTGATAAGTTAGGGTTAGAGTTAGGGGTAGGGTTATTGTTAGGGTTAGAAATTTGCTGTTGATACGTTAGGGTTAGTGTTAGGGTTGTTAGGGTTAGAAATTTGATGTTGATAGGTTAGGGTTAGTGTTAGGGTTGTTAGGGTTAGAAATTTGATGTTGATAGGTTAGGGTTAGTGTTAGGGTTGTTAGGGTTAGAAATTTGCTGTTGATAGGCCAGGGTTAGTGTTAGGGTTAGAAATTTGTTGCTGATAAGTTAGGGTTAGAGTTAGGGTTAGGGTTATTGTTAGGGTTAGAAATTTGCTGTTGATACGTTAGGGTTAGTGTTAGGGTTAGTGTTAGGGTTAGAAATTTTTTGCTGATAAGTTAGGGTTAGAGTTAGGGTTAGGGTTATTGTTAGGGTTAGAAATTTGCTGTTGATACGTTAGGGTTAGTGTTAGGGTTAGTGTTAGGGTTAGAAATTTTTTGCTGATAAGTTAGGGTTAGAGTTAGGGGTAGGGTTATTGTTAGGGTTAGAAATTTGCTTTTGATACGTTAGGGTTAGTGTTATGGTTAGAACTTTGCTGTTGATAGGTTAGGGTTAGGGTTAGGTTAGTGTTATGAATAGAAATTTGCTGTTGATAAGTTAGGGTTAGGGTTAGGGTTAGGATTAGGGATAAAAATTTGCTGTTGATAGCACGAATAAAATATTAATTTTGTAGGACGGCAGCTATCGATGATAAACTTCGACCGGTTTAATTTTAGTCCGCTTTACAGCTGGGCCCTTTAAGAGAAATATGAGTAAACTGCCAAATAAAAAGTTTAAATGCTAGTTCCGTCAATTGGAGATATTGAACACTGTGTACCAGCTTACTATATGTTCGCTTGATCAAACATAAATAGACTGTATTTCTCCTCTTTCCGCATAGCTATTAGGTTAACCGCATGGACTAACGGGTTCTCGACTGGAGTTAAAAGTCGACTCGTGTCCGGGGTTCGAACCGTGCGACCGACAAAACAGTTATCTCCACTCTGACGATTCTCTAAAAAGAGTGAAACATATATGTATATGGATAATAATTAAAAATATTTGTTAATATATCTGTGCCCCTTTGTATATCCATTTTAACCGTTTTGTACACTGTAAGAACTGGTTTGTTTCATTCATATCCCCACCCTCACCCATGCTTCCTATATAATTTGCTGTATAATGGTCTGCATGCTAAATGTTGGCTTCTAAGTTTGTTTCTGATGAAGAGACTCGATACCAATAAAAACTCATATCATCTCAGAAACGATTGTACACAAACTGTTGTTTTTGTCGAATTCTTGAAGCATGAATAAAATGTCATGTCGTAATTAAGTTTACCTAAGATCTCTCTCTCTCTCTCTCTCTCTCTCTCTCTCTCTCTCTCTCTCTCTAATCCTAACACTAACCCTAACCCTAACCCTAACCTTAACCTATCAACAGCAAAGTTCTAACCATAACACTAATCCTAACTTATCAACAGCAAATTTCTATCCCTATATATATGCATATGAGAAAGGAAGGATGAAGGTAATCCGACGTAATGGGAAATGAAAAAGGAAAAACCAAAACGGATGTTTTTTTAATATATTCATCAACGTTTCGTCTTTATTTGTAAGACTTCCTCAGGATGATAATTTTAAGAAAAATGTCATGCAAGTACGTAAACATATTAGTGAAGTTAGTACTGACTTCACTAAGCCCGGATCTCGGGTCTGCGCACCCAGTAATGGCTACTATTTTTTCTCACCAACCCATCATGTCAACCCAATATTTTCACGTACTTGCATGACATTTTTCTTAAAATTATCATCCTGAGGAAGTCTTACAAATAAAGACGAGACGTTGATGAATATATTAAAAAAAAACATCCTTTTTGGTTTTTCCTTTTTCATTTCCACCATATATATATATATATATATATATATATATATATATATATATATATATATATATATATATATATATATTTATATATATATATATATATGTAGAGAGAGAGAGAGAGAGAGAGAGAGAGTGTGTGTGTGTGTGTAGTATATACACAGCATGACGTCACTAGCTTTAAATGCATAGTTCCTTCCATTAAAAAAGTAGAACGCTCTCAGACGTTAAGCCGCCGATAAAGTGTTAAAATTATCACAGTTTATTCGCTATTCAAAGTTGGCCGAGTGGTTAAGGCGTCGGATCACAGTTGCATAATACTCATAATCCGGTGTTTCGAATCGCATGACCGGTAGTGAACAGTCATGTGTTAAAGTGAATCATTTTTATAAAAATTCCAAGTAAGAGAGCTCAATGTAGAAAACAGAGCATAAAATAGAATATAGAAATAAATAATTCACAAACACATTGCAACTGTCAGCAGTTATAATTTATTTCGACTTCCCAGAATACTAACGTGACAGTTACATATTGGAAAGATATATATAAGTGTCCCGTTAGCATTCTGAGAAGACTGAGAAGTTGAAATAAATTATAAATGCTGACAGTTGCAATGTGTTTGTGAATTTTTTATTCTCTCTCTCTCTCTCTCTCTCTCTCTCTCTCTCTCTCTCTCTCTCTCTCTCTCTATCTCTCTCTATCTATCTATCTATCTATATATATATATATATATATATATATATATATATATATATATATATATATATATCTGGTGGGAAAAGATTACTTATTTTTCGTTCTGCTAGCGAGATGAGATTGGGATTCAGGCTTTTTTTGCTCAATTCGGATTTAACGGGTTTTCTAATTAAACAACGAACTTTGATTTGACTTGGGTTGCACATTTCGGGATTTTGGAACTTTGATTGGACTTTCTATATTATTTGATTTATTTATCATTAACATTGAATATTGACACATTTCGGGACTGGATAACTTGTCGGCACCTTCAATTACATGTATTTGGACTGCTGTTTGTAACTTGGAGTAATTGTCTTTCCTGATTATGCTTCTCAATATGTATGAACTGGATGGACTATATAGATTCAACAAAAAGTATGTTTTGGGGTTGATATGTTTTGATGTTATGTATTTTTGTGTATTTATGTATATAATTTTATATATTTTCAAAGCGTAATTTTATTACCTGTAGTAGTATAACTGCGGTAATGGTCCTCTGAAGAGAAGAATTATCTTTGAAAACTCATGAGCTAAGGACTTAAGAATACTTTGCTTGAACTTTGAATTGTAATAAAATTTGATTGACACCTTATTTTATTACCTCATTTTATATTATAATATTAATGCTCTATCCAGTATATTGAGCTTCAGTTTTTATCCGGATGTTTCACTAATTATAAGATATTAGTTGACGCTTATATCTTTTGTTGGATTACTTTATATATATATATATATATATATATATATATATATATATATATATATATATATATATATATATATATATATATATATAAACAGAACTGGAAAATAAAGATATAATGTATACCTTTAAAGTAGAGCCTATCATGAAAGATTGATGCTCAGTATACGAGATAGAGCAATTATATAGACAAGTAAAAGATGCGAATAAAAGATGAGAATAAAGATTGTAAAAATACAATATCTATTACGTCATCAGTTGTCAAAACAAGTTCTTTTTTAATGCCATGGCTTAAGGAAGAAAAAATAAATTCCTTTTATTTGAAACCCCTTGTTTTGAACAACCGATGAATGACTTAATAGATATTGTATTTTTACTTGTTTATATATGTTTAAGTATATATATATATATATATATATATATATATATATATATATATATATATATATATATATATATTAACTTGTTACAAATATCCAGGGGGTATGAATCCGAAGGAAGTTGAAACCGGGTTTATGAGAGTGCTCAATGAAAATTCAGAGCAAAATATATATTTTTTGATTTTATTCCATTAGTTGCGACAAAACAAGTTTTGTTTCATTGGTGCAAATAGCGACCAACTCATCGGGCGGGCGAAGGAATTCAAATGGCATAAATTTTAACTTCAACTTTAACGGGAGATTGAAAATTGAAAATACATTGGAGGGGGAGGGGGACAGAGTTGGGGCTTTGTCTATAACGGTGACATGGGACATGAGAGGGGAGGGGGGAGGACCCCAACAAGTCGTGTTTCAAATTATTACGTGGGAGGTTTTTCACGTGTCTGTGCTGTGATGATCTCAATTTCGGCCGGGGTGGGAGGAAGGGAGATGGAGCGACGGCCAGAGTGAGTTAAATTTAAAATGAGTTGGTCGCCCGATGAGTTGGTCGCTATTTGCACCAATG
>OY744547.1:6879807-6882307 GCA_963556195.1 Sepiola atlantica | reverse complement strand
TAACCCTAACCATACCTCATTTTAATATTTCAAAAGTCTAATCCTAACCATACCTCATTTTAATATTTCAAAAGTCTAACGCTAACCATACCTCATTTTAATATTTCAAAAGTCTAACCCTAACCATACCTCATTTTAATATTTCAAAAGTCTAACCCTAACCATACCTCATTTTAATATTTCAAAAGTCTAACCCTAACCATACCTCATTTTAATATTTCAAAAGTCTAACCCTAACCATACCTCATTTTAATATTTCAAAAGTCTAACCCTAACCATACCTCATTTTAATATTTCAAAAGTCTTACCCTTACCCTTACCATACCTCATTTTAATATTTCAAAAGTCTAACCTTAACCCTAACCCTAACCTCATTTTAATATTTCAAAAGTCTAACCTAACCCTAACCCTAACCTCATTTTAGAATTTCAAAAGCCTTCCTCGAAATAAACAATGAGAATGCACTTTAATCACAAGTTTATAAATTTTAATTTAACATTTTCGATTTAAATTACGATTTTGGATTTTAGCTTCAAGCACTAGCCACACTGAAAGGTGTGATAAAGAGAAACAGTCTCTCTGTTGATATATATATATATATATATATATATATATATATATATATATATATATATATATATATATATATATATATATATAATATAATTTATTTAGATACTGTATATTACATATTTCAGCAATGTACCGCGGTTTCATCCAAAAGGGCAGATTTAGACATTTTAGTAAATCTCTGTGCCCAGTGGAATCATCGGCAAGCTGAAACGATTGTAGGCCTTTCAAACACGAACTAACATCGAACTCTCTTAAGTCTTAGTTAATCACTATCCCACATCGGATTTTTTCGGGGACCCCCTCAGAGATACACCGTTTTCTGTCATTGTTGACGCCATTCCCTATCGGGCCGTGACTACAATCGTTTCAGCTTGCCGATGATTCCACTGGGCACAGAGATTTACTAAAGATGTCTAAATCTGCTCTTTTGGATGAAATCGCGGTACATTGCTGAAATATGTAATATACAGTATTTAAATAAGTTATATTAGGTCTCTTATATGATCGATCACTTTATTTGATTTCTTTTCATATACAACCTGACACTATATATATATATATATATATATATATATATATATATATATATATATATATATATATATATATATATATATATATATAAGGTGAGTCAATGAAAAATAGTTAGACCTGTAAATGGAAACAGATCGATATCTTCAGTTGTTCAGAACAAGGAGCATTTAGTAGATAAAAATATTTCTTCTTCTTCTTTCAATTGTATTCTCCGTGTTTGGTGAATTTCATTTACACACCCGTTTGAACTTTTAAAAACTTTTTTAAAAGAACTTTTTTTAAAAAGAACTTTTTTAAAAAACCTTTTTCCACATTTTGAATTTTGACTGTTCTTATCTGTCAACTTATCAATCACTACTTCCTCTGATGATAAGATTTTGATCTTTGAAAAGCCGTGCTTAAGGAATACAATTGAAAGAGAAGAGGAATAAATATTTTTATTTACTAAATGCTCATTGTTCTGAACAACTGAAGATATTGATCTGTTTCCATTTACAGGTCTAACTATTTTTCATTGACTCACCTTATTTTTGCTCTATCCAGTATATTGAGCTTTCCTCATCTCACAATAGGTCTAATTCTCTAAAAGTTATCTTTTAGTTATAAACCTTCATATATATATATATATATATATATATATATATATATATATATATATATATATATATATATATATATATATATATATATATCAAAACATGCATGGTGTTTCGCTATTATTCGACTATGTTCGTGTCAATATTGTGTATATATCATATATGCATGTTTCTTAGAAATCTCAGAAATCAAGGTGCTTCTTCCTAGGGCTACCAATTGATCTCTATCATATGTATGTATGTGCGTGTTTTAGAACGTGTGTGTTTGTATGTTTGTGTGTGCGTACTTGTGTGTGTTTGTAATTGTGTATGTATATGTGTATGTGTAAGTTTGTGCGTGTGTGTGCGTGTGTACTAAAGAGTGTGTTACTGTACTAATGATACGTACAAAGTCATTAGTCTATAGATGTTGATTATCATGTCATTTGTGAAGGTGTGTTTGCTAATGCAACAGCCAGCTCAAAAACTATTCACATATAGTTGTGTAATAGCTCATAACAATATATATATATAAAGACATATATGTATATATATATATATATATATATTGTTATATAACAATATATATATATATAATATATATATAACAATATATATATATATATTGTTATATAACAATATATATAATATATATATAACAATATATATATATAGGTTTATATAACAATATATATATAACAATATATATATAACAATATATATATAACAATATATATATATAACAATATATATATTGTTATATAACAATATATATATATAATATATATATAACAATATATATATATATTGTTATATAA
>OY744547.1:6857307-6874807 GCA_963556195.1 Sepiola atlantica | reverse complement strand
TTCGAATACGCAGACAAATGGTACAAACATAAACCAGAAACAGTAAAAACACAAAATCATCTGGGATATGGATATACAAACAGACAAACTCATATAAGCCAGGAGACCGGAGTTTATAATAATCAATAAGAAGGAAAAATCTTGCAAAATCGTAGACTTCGCCGTACCAGTAGACCACAGAGTGAAAATCAAAGAAACGGAAAAACGAAGCAAATGCACGGAACTAGCCAGAGAACTGAAAGGAATATGGAGCATGAAGAAAGTCAGTATAATACCAATAATCGTAAAAAAACTGGAAAAAAGACTGCGAGAAATTGGAATCGAAGGGATCATTGGAGCTATACAAAGGACAGCAATGATCAACACAGCTACAATCTTAAGAAAAATCATTGAATGCGGAAACTAACCTGCATAAGCTACGAAGGGTCACACGGAATCTACTACAGGAAGAAAACAAACCCACAGAAAGAACACATCACAAACAAAGAAACAGAAAATGCAAGAAACATCACTTTATAAGCTTACCCCCACCCCCAATAAATTACACCGGCCTCAACTGACACGACACAAAAATGAACCAATGAACAGAAATAGCAAGAAACACCATCAACTCTTCCCCACCCACAAAAAAATAAATAAATAAAAAATAATCAGCTCCCCCCCCCCCCCCAAAAAAAAAAAATTAAAATAAAATAAAAAAAAATTTTTTTTAATTTTAAATTTTAAAAAAAATGGTACCAGCTTAGGCTGACACCACACAAAATATTTGCATAGGGTCAAGGAGGATGAGAAAACCGAGGAGGGACAGCACAAACCAGACCTCCACTGGAAGTGCAGAGACTGCTGGGACCTTGGGGTGGCTTATTGCCACCCACAAACCCAGAGAAGACCAATGGTCCTTACCAGCGAGAAATCAATGGTAAACGGCTGTTGTGATACTGCAAGTTTATTTGCGGTAGCTATCGAAAAGAGGTGGAAAAAACTGGAAATCTGGGGAGACTTGTTGTTACTCATACTCCAGGGAATACCACCGGTTGTCGGTGAGCAATCACTGATGACCTGTGTGAGAACTCCTAGTGAATAAATAATAATAATAATAATAATAATAATAATAATAATAATAAACGTGGTGATGACAGCATCGGCATGTGCCAAGGAAAATGGGCATGAAAGGTCTAAGAGGATGGAAAGACATAAGTGGGAGAGCACCATCCAGACCTCCACTGGAAAGTGAGGTGGAATGCTGAGGAGGCTTATTGTCACTCAAATTCCAGAGAAACCCAATGTCTATTATTAGCAATAACTTAATGGTAAACAGCTATTGCGAGAATGCTAAGTAATTAACAACGATGTTCGAAAGATGCGGAGAATGCTGGTAATATGGGAACACTTGTCACTCAGACTCCATGGAACACCACCTGTTACTGCCAGTGAATGATCACTGTTAATGATTCGTTTGAGAACTCCTATTGAGTACGCGATAACAATAAGCCACACAGCCAAATGACACTGAAATATTAACAAAATCCTAGAGTGCGGAAACCAATCGACGTGGCACTGACCGACCACAGTTAAGTTGAAATAAAATACCATTTCGTAAACAACCATAAATAAAGCTGAAACATGAAAAGACGATCCCAAAGGAACTGATACTGCCAGGGTATATGTAACACGCCACTCAATAAGTCCCGGGCCTGACATAAAGATTGCGCCATTAATAAAAAATGGATATATCTTTTATAAAGTACTAACCTTCAAATAGCACCAGTCAAAATTTGAGCACAATCGGATTTGTAGAACCATGTGCTGCCCCACTCGACGACCATCAACCCCAACGTTGTGTGTTCGTGGCCTTCTTCTTGTCTTCATCGTCTAGCCGAGTCGTCTATCCACTGACGAATCGTCGAGGGCACAGCACTGGTCCACAAGTTAAATAAAAGAAACACAACTCTCGAGAACAAACACAAACACATATATACGTTGTGTATAACTTAGTTTGAACTATGAGTGTGTGTGTGTGACACCGTCGCGGACTGTCGAGACCCCTATTGCCGTTTCTCAAGTCGTCAGCTCACCTTATCGGTTTCCGGTCCGATCCGCTCTCTGTGGAGGTTCGATCCCTAACGGCTCGGCTTCTCTCCGAAACCCAAACTCGTTAACTGTTTGCCATAAACCTTACTGTCGTCAAACTGTCGTAAAACTAACTTACCTTACTGTCGTCAAACTGTCGTAAAACGTTGTCACTCATAAATGTCGTGTCCGGTATTCTTGTCTGAGTCACCTGTCTTAAACAATGGAAACTGACCACTCCCGCTTTTTCATTTGTCTCTGTTGATGAGTCACTTTCCTATCCTCGCGGCTTTCATTGTATCACAGATTCTTAGTTTACAAATTACAATAATTTAAGTGAAGCTGCTGTTGCATATTTTCAAAACAATGAAAAAATCTAAATTTCGGTTGCTGATAAAAGCATTGCTTTAAATTTCGGTTGCTAATAAAAGCATTGCTTTAAATTTCGGTTGCTGATAAAAGCATTGCTTTAAATTTCGGTTGCTGATAAAAGCATTGCTTTCTGATGGGAAAAATACTGTTCAAGCAAAGCAATGGCTTGATAAGTGTTATTCCGAATCTGCTCGGTCGGAAACAATTATGTAGTATGTCGTACAAACGCGAATGATGCTGACCGTTCAGGTTGGCCAAATTCGGCAGTTGTCCCTGATATATTTTTTTTTCTTTTCATTCCACTCGTTTTTTTTCTTTTCATTCAACTCGTTTTCTTTTTCGTTGCATTCCACTCGTTATTTTTCTTTTCATTCCACTCGTTTTTTTTTCTTTTCATTCCACTCGTTTTTTTTCTTTTCATTCCACTCGTTTTTTCTTTTCTTTTCATTCCACTCGTTTTTTCTTTTCTTTTCATTCCACTCGTTTTTTCTTTTCTTTTCATTCCACTCGTTTTTTTTCTTTTCATTCCACTCGTTTTTTCTTTTCTTTTCATTCCACTCGTTTTTTTCTTTTCATTTCACTCGTTTTTTCTTTTCTTTTCATTCCACTCGTTTTTTCTTTTCATTCCACTCGTTTTCTTTTTCGTTGCATTCCACTCGTTTTTTTTTCTTTTCACTCGACTTGTTTTTTTTCTTTTCATTCCACTCGTTTTTTTTTCTTTTCACTCGACTTGTTTTTTTTCTTTTCATTCCACTCGTTTTTTTTTTTTCATTTTCATTCCACTCGTTTCTTTTCATTCCACTCGTTTTTGTCAGTCGTAAATTGAAGTTTCCTCAGATAGCAGAGTAGTTCAAGATATCACAAGGCAGCCTGTTCACTATTTTGCTTGAACATTTGTCAATAAAAAAAGCTGTATTCAAAGTGGGTGCCGCGTTTGTTCACAATCGATCAAAAGCAACAATGTGTCAACGATTCAGAGCGTTGTTCGCAACGCATCAAAAGGAAGTTTTTTCGTCAATATATGACAATGGATAAAATATATATTTATCACTTCACCCCGAAGCCAAATCGTCAGTCGATTGAGTAGACAGCAAATCGTTCTATAACAACGGCATTGGGTTATAAGCGAAGCGTTGGAATCAGTGAATCAATTCAGAATGAGACTATGTTGATGAATTAAGTCGAATTTTTCCTAAAATCCTTGTTTTAGTAGTTATGCCCGGGACTTAATGAGTGATGTGTTATAAAAACAAAACACTATAATTTAGCCCCTTCCCATAATCCGGCCCCCGAAATAAAAACGCAGTTGAACCAACATCTGTTGATATTACAGAGTGTGACTCTAGACAGAGAAAGAATAACACCACGCAGACCTCGACTGGAATGAGTGCAGAGCGTGTTAGAATTCTGACAAGGTTTACTTTAACTCAAATTCCGGAGAGGGCTATCAACAACCGTTATCGACGAGAACACGGTGATAAACGGCTGGTGCGAGAACGCAAAATCATAATATTTAGGCTGGAAAACTTATAACACTGATGAAACTAATAAAAAGAGTAAAATGTTACATTTACAAGAAGAGATTGGACACTTTAGGATTAACAACTTTACTAAACAGATAAATGGGAGTGGATTTAATTGAAACTTTCAAAATAATTAATGGTTTTTTATTCATTAAAAGTTGATTTAATGGAAACTTTCAAAACAATTAATTACATTTTTACTCATTAAAAGTTGATTTAATTGAAACTTTTAAAGTAATTAATGGCTTTTTTACTCATTAAAACGTGGTTTAATTTAAACCTTCAAAATAATTAATGACATTTTTACTCATTAAAAGTCGATTTCATTGAAACTTTAAAAATAATTAATGGCATTTTTACTAATTAAAAAGTGATTTAATTGAAACATTAAGAATTATTAATGGCATTTTTACTCATTAAAAGGTGATTTAATTGAAACCTTGAAAATAATTAATAGCCTTTTTACTCAAGCAAAAGTTTATTTCATTGAAACTTTCAAAATAATTAATGGCATCTTTACTCATTAAAATGTGATTTAATTTAAACTTTAAAAATTATTAATATCATTTTTACTCATTAAAAGGTGATTTAATTGAAACCTTGAAAATAATTAATAGCATTTTTACTCAAGCAAAAGTTTATTTCATTGAAACTTTCAAAATAATTAATGGCATTTTTACTAATTAAAAAGTGATTTAATTGAAACATTAAGAATTATTAATGCATTTTTACTCATTAAAAGGTGATTTAATTGAAACTTTCAAAATAATTAATGCATTTTTACTCATTAAAAGTTGATTTAATTGAAACTTTCAAAATAATTAATGCATTTTTACTCATTAAAAGTTTATTTCATTGAAACTTTCAAAATAATTAATGGCATTTTTACTAATTAAAAAGTGATTTAATTGAAACATTAAGAATTATTAATGCATTTTTACTCATTAAAAGGTGATTTAATTGAAACTTTCAAAATAATTAATGCATTTTTACTCATTAAAAGTTGATTTAATTGAAACTTTCAAAATAATTAATGCATTTTTACTCATTAAAAGTTTATTTCATTGAAACTTTCAAAATAATTAATGGCATTTTTACTAATTAAAAAGTGATTTAATTGAAACATTAAGAATTATTAATGCATTTTTACTCATTAAAAGGTGATTTAATTGAAACTTTCAAAATAATTAATGCATTTTTACTCATTAAAAGTTTATTTCATTGAAACTTTCAAAATAATTAATGGCATTTTTACTCATTAAAAAGTGATTTAATTGAAACATTAAGAATTATTAATGCATTTTTACTCATTAAAAGTTGATTTAATTGAAACTTTCAAAATAATTAATGCATTTTTACTCATTAAAAGTTGATTTAATTGAAACTTTCAAAATAATTAATGCATTTTTACTCATTAAAAGTTTATTTCATTGAAACTTTCAAAATAATTAATGGCATTTTTACTAATTAAAAAGTGATTTAATTGAAACATTAAGAATTATTAATGCATTTTTACTCATTAAAAGGTGATTTAATTGAAACTTTCAAAATAATTAATGCCTTTTTACTCATTAAAAGTTTATTTCATTGAAACTTTCAAAATAATTAATGGCATTTTTACTCATTAAAAAGTGATTTAATTGAAACATTAAGAATTATTAATGCATTTTTACTCATTAAAAGGTGATTTAATTGAAACTTTCAAAATAATTAATGCATTTTTACTCATTAAAAGTTGATTTAATTGAAACTTTCAAAATAATTAATGCATTTTTACTCATTAAAAGTTGATTTAATTGAAACTTTCAAAATAATTAATGCATTTTTACTCATTAAAAGTTTATTTCATTGAAACTTTCAAAATAATTAATGGCATTTTTACTAATTAAAAAGTGATTTAATTGAAACATTAAGAATTATTAATGCATTTTTACTCATTAAAAGGTGATTTAATTGAAACTTTCAAAATAATTAATGGCATTTTTACTCATTAAAAAGTGATTTAATTGAAACATTAAGAATTATTAATGCATTTTTACTCATTAAAAGGTGATTTAATTGAAACTTTCAAAATAATTAATGCATTTTTACTCATTAAAAGTTTATTTCATTGAAACTTTCAAAATAATTAATGCATTTTTACTCATTAAAAGTTGATTTAATTGAAACTTTCAAAATAATTAATGCATTTTTACTCATTAAAAGTTGATTTAATTGAAACTTTCAAAATAATTAATGCATTTTTACTCATTAAAAGTTTATTTCATTGAAACTTTCAAAATAATTAATGGCATTTTTACTAATTAAAAAGTGATTTAATTGAAACATTAAGAATTATTAATGCATTTTTACTCATTAAAAGTTGATTTAATTGAAACTTTCAAAATAATTAATGCATTTTTACTCATTAAAAGTTTATTTCATTGAAACTTTCAAAATAATTAATGGCATTTTTACTAATTAAAAAGTGATTTAATTGAAACATTAAGAATTATTAATGCATTTTTACTCATTAAAAGGTGATTTAATTGAAACTTTCAAAATAATTAATGCATTTTTACTCATTAAAAGTTTATTTCATTGAAACTTTCAAAATAATTAATGGCATTTTTACTCATTAAAAAGTGATTTAATTGAAACATTAAGAATTATTAATGCATTTTTACTCATTAAAAGGTGATTTAATTGAAACTTTCAAAATAATTAATGCATTTTTACTCATTAAAAGTTGATTTAATTGAAACTTTCAAAATAATTAATGCATTTTTACTCATTAAAAGTTGATTTAATTGAAACTTTCAAAATAATTAATGCATTTTTACTCATTAAAAGTTTATTTCATTGAAACTTTCAAAATAATTAATGGCATTTTTACTAATTAAAAAGTGATTTAATTGAAACATTAAGAATTATTAATGCATTTTTACTCATTAAAAGGTGATTTAATTGAAACTTTCAAAATAATTAATGCATTTTTACTCATTAAAAGTTGATTTAATTGAAACTTTCAAAATAATTAATGCATTTTTACTCATTAAAAGTTTATTTCATTGAAACTTTCAAAATAATTAATGGCATTTTTACTAATTAAAAAGTGATTTAATTGAAACATTAAGAATTATTAATGCATTTTTACTCATTAAAAGTTGATTTAATTGAAACTTTCAAAATAATTAATGGTTTTTTATTCATTAAAAGTTGATTTAATTGAAACTTTTAAAGTAATTAATTACATTTTTATTCATTAAAAGTTTATTTAATTGTAACTTTTAAAGTAATTAATTACATTTTTATTCATTAAAAGTTTATTTAATTGTAACTTTCAAAACAATTAATGACATTTTTACTCATTAAAAGTTGATTTGATTGAAACTTTTAAAGTAATTAATGACATTTTTACTCATTAAAAGTTGGTTTAATTAAAACTTTAACAATAATTAATGACATTTTTACTCATTAAAAGTTGATTTAATTGAAACTTTTAAAGTAATTAATTACATTTTTATTCATTAAAAGTTTATTTCATTGAAACTTTCAAAACAATTAATGACATTTTACTCATTAAAAGTTGATTTAATTGAAACTTTAAAAATAATTAATGACATTTTTACTCATTAAAAGTTGGTTTAATTAAAACTTTAACAATAATTAATGACATTTTTACTCATTAAAAGTTGATTTAATTGAAACTGTAAAAATTATTAATAGCATTTTTACTCATTAAAAGGTGATTTAATTGAAACCTTGAAAATAAGTAATAGCATTTTTACTCATTAAAAAGTTTATTTAATTGAAACTTTCAAAATAATTAATAACATTTTTACTCATTAAAAGGTGATTTAATTGAAACTTTAAAAAGTATTAATGGCATTTTTAATCATTAAAAGGTGATTAAATTGAAACCTTCAAAATAATTAATGTTATTTCTAACTATTGTGGACATTTTTATATATATTTTTCTCGATTTATCAAAGTAAAGTTTTAAAAAACGTAGATCTATTAAGCGAATTTTATTTGCTAATGGTGTAATACATTTTATGGGAAAAGTTGTCAAATCAGATTAAGAGGAGCAATAGTGTAGAATATTTTAAGATGGAATTCAGAAATAATGAAAAAAGAGGAATTAAGGGGTCATTTCTGGGGAACTATCGGATGAAATATTTACCACAATTGTATCCCTATATTGCACTAGAAAGATAAATGAAAGGCTAGCTAGTGGCTTTAAAAGAAAATATACTTCACAGATAACCAAATATTTCATCAATAACTCAAAATATACACCGCCCCCACAACAAATGCTGGCATCTACTCGAGTCCTTGTAAAAAATGTAACAAAGCCTCCATCGGTGAAACACAATACAAACTTAGATAAAAGAACTTACAAGCAAAAAAGAGGCATTAAATTAAACGATTACCAAAACACCCTTTTCTTCCATATATCAGATTTCAAACATACTTTCAACTTTATTATACATATGTTACATAGCAAAAGCATTTAGTTCGGGTGGAGATAATGATTTACGGATTGGGGTTTAAAAAAATGACCACAGCGGGTAACCGGACGTTAAGAATATCACATGATTTCTAGAAAAGTGATTTTTGGTCTCAACCGGTGCAGCCACGAATAATCTGCTCCCCCTCAAGAAGAAGAAGCCCAGTGGGGCGGGTGTGCGATATAAACTAGCATAGCATGGCGGGCGAAGCCGACTCTGTATATCTATTTCCTCTCAGTACAGTGACCAACCTCTTAAAGTGTATCTCTCTCTCTCTCTCTCTCTCTCTCTCTCTCTCTCTCTCTCTCTCTCTCTCTCTCTCTCTCTCTCTGATCACTGTAATTTGTCACTCTGTCTAAAGCTAATAAAACATATATTGAAAAGAACCTCACGTGCCCGTGTGAATATATGAGACGACGATCAAAACTAGAAATGGTGTCAGCCGTGGTGTGTATAATCTTATTATACACGCCTCAGAGACGCAAGAAAAGAGACAGCAAATCTCCGTCCGGAAGTCACTTGTTTCAATCGACTTCCGTCCTGGGGTCACCTTTGACCCTTAAGGTGTCACTTTTCCATTCAAACACGGTCTTCGTTATGTTGACCTGATTTATACCCTAACCCTAACCCTAACCCTAACCTTGACCTGATTAATACCCATTTCAAAACCGTTCGCACTTTCTGCTTACACCTGTAGTTGAAAAGTGTTATAATTTTATTGATTAAATTTATCGATATTAAAGTATTTTGTCGCATTCGTCTCTTTGTTTGTTTCTGTTTTTGGCCTTGTTTTTTTTTCTTTGTTTTGTTTTAGCCGTTTTGGGGTCATTTAATGCCCGATTCAGTGATGTAAGTAAAATTTAAATATGTTTCCCATGATTTATTTTGTAAAATAAATTGTATAAAAAAACGATACATTTTAGCAGATACTAGTATTTTCATAAACCACAACTTTCTGTTAACTAAAATGTGTCTATTTTCAGGACGTTTAATTAAATGATAAATATATGGTATTCATAATTCGTAAGGTTGTCCTCGATGGCCGTTCATCTAAACAACATGACATAAATGTTGGTGTACCCCGAGGATCTATCCTTGGACCTTTGTTGTTCCTCATCTATATAAACAATCTCCCTGATGACATAGAGTCTCGGATTGGTTTATTTGCTGACGACACCACGCTTTACTCTCGCCATGTTGGCAAAACAGACGCGATTATATCTGAGGCAATGGCTGAATCCTTAGAAAATTACCTCCAGGCTGTAGTGGATTGCGGTCATAAATGGTTGGTAACTTTTAATGCCACAAAGACGAAGCTACTTTCCTTCAATAACTACAAGAAACCTCTCCAACCACCGATTGTCATGGCTAATAACACCCTACCTGAGAGTTCATCATTCAAACTCCTCGGCCTAACCTTCACAAGTAAATTGGAACAAATACATTGAAGACATTGCCAAGGCAGCCGCAAAGACGGTTGGCTCCCTCTACCGTGCTAGTAAACTCCTCACACCTGACATTATCCTGTATCTCTACAAAACCACCATCCGCCCATGCATGGAGTATTGTTGCCACATCTGGGCTGGTGCATCATCTACTAATCTCTCCCTCCTTCAAAAGGTCCAAAAAAGAGTCGCAAACCTAATAGGTCCCTCACTGTCAACCAAGCTCCAGTCCCTGTCCCATCGCCGCAATGTAGCATATTTGTGCTTGTTTTACAAATACTTCAATGGATTATGCTCCGATGAATTGGCTACTCTAGTGCCCCCTCGACGTAAAATTACTAGACGAACTCGACAATCGACTAAATCCCATCCATTCACTGTGGAGGTCCCCAGATGCCGGAGAGCTTTCTACTCAAATAGCTTCTTTCCTCATGCTGCTAGCCTCTGGAACTCCCTCCCTGTCCCCTGTTTCCCCGTCAGTACTGACATGCAGAACTTTAAAACTAATGTAAACAGTCATCTCGCTGCGCAGATCTCAGTTTAGGTTGACCCCCCCCAACCTTCTCCCCTTTTCTTTCTTCTCAGTAGTCCCTTACGTCTACAGTGGCGGCCTGCCTTGTTTAGGGTTAACTACGTTAAAAAAATATACAGTTGAAGTTAAGTAAGTAAAGTTTTAAAAAATAATCTCAACGCGATTAACAGCCACAATCGCCATTTTGTTTATTTTACTAAGTGTTACAATTAACAGATTAATTTGCAACAACTGCGAATGGACGACTTTTTTGAATGATCGAAATTTGAGGCTATAATTATTAATGGCGTCGGTTTACGAGACCGGAGGATAACATAATTTAATTAATCAGTATTAATTAATAGTAATTGGTAATAAATTAGGATGACAATGGATGTCGGGTTATTAATAGTGGTGGTGTGGGGCGCGCGGGAAGAGTGGATGTCAGCGAAGTTAATGAGCGTGACACCTGGAGACGCGAAACGGTGCGAGATTGACTTCAACCGAGATCCACTTGTTGGTTGAGGTTAATAGTAAGGGGGTGGACCAGTCGGTCGAAGCATCGGCGGTCTTGTAGAAAAGCGGGTGGAATCATTACGCAATTATAGATTCAACAGAGAAAACAAAACAAAAATGAAGGAAAGAAGAAAGTGGAAAATGGCGGATTTTTGGGAAAACGGTAAAATGTAAAACCGGAATATTTTCAAGAGAAACGAGGATTTTTGTCTGATTTATTTGAATGAGGATTTACATTTATTTTTTTTTTAATATTTTTCTACAGACTTTTGTCGTCGCCAATGTGGGTACTCTCTCTCTCTCTCTCTCTCTCTCTCTCTCTCTCTCTCTATCTATCTATCTATCTATCTATCTCTATTTATCTCTCTATCTCTCCCTTCTCCTCTCTACTTTCGCTCTCTCTCTTTATATATATATATATATGTATATCAATTTCCAACTCGCCCTCCCTATCTCTCCTTCTCTCTTTCTCTCTCTCCATCTCTCTCTCTCTTTCTCTCTCTTCATTCCTCTCTCTTTCTATCTATCTACCTCTCTCTATACATATATATATATATATATATATATATATCCCTCTCTATTTATCTCTCTATCTCTCTCCTTTCTCTCTCTCTCTCTCTCTCTCTCTCTCTTTATCCCTCTCTCTTTCTATCTCTCTCTCTATCTCTCTCTCTATATATATATATATATATATCCCTCTCTATTTATCTCTCTATCTCTCTCCTTTCTCTCTCTCTCTCTCTCTCTCTCTCTCTCTCCTCTTTTTCCACGACTGTACCAACATGCGGAAATTTAAATGTAGTGTAAACAAACACCATGCTAGTGCTAGTCCTTTGGCTCGCTTCAATCTCCGTCATGGACGTGGACCAACGGTTCAATGACTGAAGTCAATGACAAGCTTCCTCCGCCATGTCTAACCCCTAACAACATCTCAGGAAGAGACCAGACTACAGCTGTGGACAAGACGGCTGTATAAAGCCCCCCTCTCCTACTGACATAAGAATTCTTCCTTTTGAGACCCTCCTTCCCGGTTCAGAGGCCCTTCCTGGCTCCAGTGGGAAACACTTCACTGCCTGAAAACAGGAATGGGGCGATCAAAAGTTACTATGAGTAGATGAGGCTGCAAGACTGACCCAACCATCTGTGAATGTGAAGAGGGAAACAATACGATGCAACACTGCAATAATACAAAGAACTGCGTAAAAAAGTGGGAAACTGTTGTATGACCACATGACACTTCAAAGACACGCAAAGAAGAAGAAAAAAAGAAGAAGAAGACATCATGCTGTTTAGCTTTTAAAAACATTGAGTATTCATTTAGTATTCATTTAGTATTCATTTAGCATTTATTCATTTAGTATTCATTTAGTATTTATTTATTTGGTATTTATTCATTTAGTATTTATTAATTAACTATTCATTTAGTATTCATTTAGTATTCATTTAGCATTTATTCATTTAGTATTCATTTAGTATTTATTTATTTGGTATTTATTCATTTAGTATTTATTAATTAACTATTCATTTAGTATTCATTTAGTATTCATTTAGCATTTATTCATTTAGTATTCATTTAGTATTCATTTAGTATTCATTTAGTATTTATTAATTTGGTATTTATTCATTTAGTATTTATTAATTAACTATTCATTTAGTATTCATTTAGTATTCATTTAGTATTCATGTATTTATTTAGTATCTATTTAGTATTTATTAATTTAGAATTTATTCATTTAGTATTCATTTACTATTCCTTTACTATTTATTCATTTAGTATTTATTCATTTAGTATACATTAAGTATTCATTTATTATTCATTTAGTATTTATTCATTTAGCATTTATTCATTTAGTATTCATTTAGTATTCATTTAGTATTTATTAATTTAGCATTTATTCATTTACTATTCATTTACTATTCATTTACTATTTATTAATTTAGTATTTATTCATTTAGTATTCATTAAGTATTCATTTATTATTCATTTAGTATTTATTCATTTAGCATTTATTCATTTAGTATTCATTTAGTATTCATTTAGTATTTATTCATTTAGTATTTATTAATTAACTATTCATTTAGTATTCATTTAGTATTCATTTAGTATTTATTTAGTATTCATTTAGTATTTATTAATTTAGCATTTATTCATTTAGTATTCATTTAGTATTTATTTATTTAGTATTCATTAAGTATTCATTTATTATTCATTTAGTATTTATTCATTTAGTATTTATTCATTTAGTATTCATTTAGTATTTATTTAGTATTTATTCATTTAGTATTTATTCATTTAGTATTCATTAAGTATTCATTTAGTATTTATTCATTTAGTATTTATTCATTTAGTATTCATTAAGTATTCATTTATTATTCATTTAGTATTTATTCATTTAGCATTTATTCATTTAGTATTCATTTAGTATTCATTTAGTATTTATTCATTTAGTATTTATTAATTAACTATTCATTTAGTATTCATTTAGTATTCATTTAGTATTTATTTAGTATTCATTTAGTATTTATTAATTTAGCATTTATTCATTTAGTATTCATTTACTATTCCTTTACTATTTATTCATTTAGTATTTATTCATTTAGTATACATTAAGTATTCATTTATTATTCATTTAGTATTTATTAATTTAGCATTTATTCATTTAGTATTCATTTACTATTCCTTTACTATTTATTCATTTAGTATTTATTCATTTAGTATTCATTAAGAATTCATTTATAATTCATTTAGTATTTATTCATTTAGCATTTATTCATTTAGTATTCATTTAGTATTCATTTAGTATTTATTCATTTAGTATTTATTAATTAACTATTCATTTAGTATTCATTTAGTATTCATTTAGTATTTATTTAGTATTCATTTAGTATTTATTAATTTAGCATTTATTCATTTAGTATTCATTTACTATTCCTTTACTAATTATTCATTTAGTATTTATTCATTTAGTATTCATTAAGTATTCATTTATTATTAATTTAGTATTTATTAATTTAGTATTTATTCATTTAGTATTCATTTAGTATTTATTTAGTATTCATTTAGTATTTATTCATTTAGCATTTATTCATTTAGTATTCATTTAGTATTCATTTAGTATTTATTCATTTAGTATTTATTTATTTAGTATTCATTTAGTATTCATTTACTATTCATTTACTATTCATTTACTATTCATTCATTTACTATTTATTCTTTTAGTATTCATTAAGTATTCATTTAGTATTTATTCATTTAGCATTTATTCATTTAGTATTCATTTAGTATTCATTTAGTATTTATTCATTTAGTATTTATTCATTTAGCATTTATTCATTTAGTATTCATTTAGTATTCATTTAGTATGTATTCATTTAATATTTATTAATTTAGTATTTATTCATTTAGTATTCGCTTAGTATTTATTCATTTAGTATTCATTTAATATTCATTTAGTATTTATTCATTTAGTATTCATTTAGTATTCAAAACCATTTGATCACAACATCTCGTTTTCCATACGTTTTATCACGCAAATACAAATACCCTCGACTAGCTTGATGAACCGAGGTCGCTTGCCTGATCCAGCCCACGGGCCGTAGTTTGGTGACTTCTGTCATAAAGAGATTCCCGGAATAGGACCAAAGGCTTTCTTAACTGCTAGTGCGCTTACTGCGCATTCAGACACCGTACATACATACGTACAGCTCCCTTCGTGATTCAGGTGGCACAATGCCTATTCTTGGTGGCCATTTTCACATCTACTAGCTCGTGTATCGTTTCATTTCTTACTGGCGTTTTATAGACGAACCCAATTAATCCTTAAACGTTTCCTTGTTTTCTCAGCTTTCATCATTTTTTTATTCAGAATCTCGTTCTTTGTCTTTTTTCACGCGTGATTTTTTTTGCTTTACACGCGAGATTTGAAACACACGTTCAATCGATGCCCCCCGCATTTGGTAACAGCTAATGCACAATGCGAATCTAATCTGATTTTATCGCAATAAGATTAGCGAAAAACTCACCAATGGCGACATGTTGGCCATTAAACAAAAAAAAAGAGTTCCTATTGAAAACGAACATCGGAAACGTTGGTGATTATCGAAGGGTGAATATTATCAGAATTGTGTGAGGTTAAATATATAAGATCTCTGTTAATTTTATTATTAAATATTTATATTAGTTTTAAATATATATAAAAAATAAAAAAATAAAAATTCAATTGAAGGAATTTAATAAACAAAGCGAATAATTGAAGCGATGTGTAATTAACTCGTTTTTTTATTTCTCTCTCTTTTTATATATATATATATATATATATATATATATATATATATATATATATGATTGTTTTTATTTACACAGACATGTACAAAATATGCGACACTGGCATGTCGATGTTATATTATAAACTGAGATCTCATCAGGCAGAGTTAGAATCCGATCTTAACCTTAGATCATATTTGGAAAGAATGAAATGGAGAAAAAAAGAAGAAGAAAAGAAATTTAAAATTTCAAAATTTGGGAAGTCACGTGGTTGGGGCCGTTAAGAATCAAAATGCTAAAATCAAAAAATAATTTTAAAAAATACTAATATATATATAGTCATCCACATACAGACTGTTTCGCAGCTCATCAGTGCGGATATATATATATATATATATATATATATATATATATATAAATACCTACAGACGCTAGCGTTTCAAGTTTATTGCTCTCATCAGGGTAGGAAAGTAACGATTTCAGACGGCCGGGAGGCGCGAACCCGGTTCACAGAGTCAGCCTAGAATCTACAAGCAGTCGCCATATCCACTCGGCCAATAGAAACTGTCACGTAATTAAAGGAAATAAAGATCTAGAAGCGGACACAGATAGAAGACTAGTCGAGAGTGTTCTTCGAACGTATTCGGAACATTATAGCTTTTTGACAGTCTATTTTTAACATCCCCGAGAGTGCTCAACTGTAATTTCTTAAAGGGGCTTAGTATTATATATATATATATATATATATATATATATATATATATATATATATATATATATATATATATATATATATATATATAGTATTGTCAAAAATATATGTTTTAGCATATACCTTCCATTTTTATGGATGCAAACCTCTTCCGATTGAAAGCTCGATAATAGTCTACTTGTAACACCAGAGCATATATAAGTAAACAAGATTGTGTTACATTCCAAAGACCAAGATTTTATTTATCTTACTGAACATTTTTTTGAAAACAAACACTTTTGGTACAATATACGGTTCCGTCTCGTCCAGTAGGAACCAGACGACATTTGTATGTCAATATCGGATCTTTCCTTTCTGAATATATATATATATATATAAAGTATTTTTAAAATGGCCCGATTTCTCAAAATTAATTCCGAATAAGTGCGCTCAACCTACGATTTGAACTCAACATCTCACTATTGGATTTACTTCATTCTTGAACTCTTTTCCATGCTGCCTTAACGAAAACCATTTTTTTCCATCTGTAAATTTCCTTTCATTGGACATCTCATCAACGGGCAAGTACCAACTGGACTTCCCCCATATCTTTTTTTTCACGAACCTTTTATTTTTTTTCACTCTCCATTACTTAATATTTTTTCAAATTTTGAATTTTGGCTTTTCCACTGCCAACTTATCTATCTATGTAATTCCTCTGATGATAAGATTTTGATCTTTGAAAAGCCTTGGCTTAAGGAAAGAATAATAAACTATTACCGAGTATACCTTGCATTAAACAATCGAAGTTGAAATAAATTTTTCATTCGTACATGTTTGTCTCTCTTCTTTCATCTATATATATATATATATATATATATATATATATATATATATATATATATATATATATATATATAGGATATATATATATATATATATATATATATATATATATAGGATATATATATATGATATATATATATGATATATGTATATGATATATATATGATATATATATATGATATATATAGAGAGAGAGAGAAAGAAGGAGAGGAAGAAAGAGAGAGAGAGAGAAAAGGGCAGTGCAGTTCGAACGAGAGAAAAATGTATATTTAAAGAAGCGAGGCTACAAGCATTTGTTAATTGTTATTTGAAACTTGCGTGACAGACAGACCGATGGACATTTAATGTTATAGAATATCCGAAATGAGATGCGCTTTCAGCGATGATCAAAGTGTAGTATCTGTTCCGATTGATACTGCACCCCATAGAACGGTATTGTCTTGGCCTTCGGGGCTTGCTTTACGCCGGTCTATGGGTTTGTCCTGTGCAGTTCTAGGAGGTCCACCCTCCTAGGTTTTGCCTCCCCTCTTTGGGGAGGAGTAAGTTTATTGCTTACTGCCTGAGGCGCCCCTACCGGGGAATGCCTTCGGGGCTGCCCAGGCAATTTTTAATGGCCAGAGTGCTCACCTTCTCGGGCGCTGGCTGTTCAAATCCCACTTTCCCGACCTTGTGTCACATATTACCGCTGTGGGAGGAAGATAAAAAAAATTTTTTTTAATTTTTGAGCGATTAAAACGCTATTTTAATCTTGAACGACGGACAGAGGCTC
>OY744547.1:6797307-6854807 GCA_963556195.1 Sepiola atlantica | reverse complement strand
ACTTAATTCCCTTACTTTACGTGGTAATTTCTCTTTCTCGTTTGGTTAGAGCGCTGGTCTGCGGAGTCTAGGGTGATTCTGTAACTGGGTTCGAATCTCGCGACCGTCTGAAATTATCATCTCCTACACTGATGTTAACATAAGCTTGAAACGCCGGCGTATGTAGGTAAAATAATTTAATATTTACTTTAATATATATATATATATATATATATATATATATATATATATATATATATGGCCCAAGACACAACATTAGGCGCCATGATCCATCAATTGATACCAGAAACCCGACGAAAGATCATAAAGAGGGAGAACTCCTTGGTCTTCAACGACACATGTCTAATAAACGACTTGCTGCCGAAATATATATATATATATATATATATATATATATATATATATATATATATATATATATATATATATATATATATATAAAGTAATCCAACAAAAGATATAAGCGTCAACTAATATCTTATAATTAGTGAAACATCCGGATAAAAACTGAAGCTCAATATACTGGATAGAGCATTAATATTATAATATAAAATGAGGTAATAAAATAAGGTGTCAATCAAATTTTATTAGAATTCAAAGTTCAAGCAAAGTATTCTTAAGTCCTTAGCTCATGAGTTTTCAAAGATAATTCTTCTCTTCATATATATATATATATATATATATATATATATATATATATATATATATATATATATATATAAATATATATATATATATATATACGGGAAAGTTACACATGGCGGCATTAAATATAATGGTGAAGGTACGAAAAATATAGGTGTACTCTTCATCAGTTGATGGTCTTTTTTGTGGCTAAAATATCCTTCCTTTACAGACTTGGCATCATACCTTGACGACTCAATGCTTTTCCGGTAGACAAATAAATTGAATACATTGCCAAGGATGCTGCAAAGAGAGTGAGCTCCTTCTATTGCGCTATTAAACTTCTCACACCTGACATTATCCTATATCTCTACAAAGCCACCATCCGCCCATGCATGAGGTATTGTTGTCACATCTGGGCTGGTGCACCATCCATTAGTCTTTCGCCTTCTTAGACAAGTTCCAAAAAAGAGTCGCTAATGTAAAAGGTCCTTCATTATCTACCAAGCTCCAACCCCTGTCCCATCGCCTCAATGTTGCATCCTTGTGCCTGTTTTACAAGTACTTTAGTGGACTATGCTCCGATGAACTTCTTGCTCTAGTGCCCCCTCGACGTAAATACACTAGACCAACCCGACAATCAGCTAAATCCAATCAATTCATTGTAGAGGTACCCTGATGCCGGGGAGTCTTCTACAAAAATAGCTTCTTTACATCGTGTTGCCGTTCTCTGGAACCCCCTCCCTGCTCCCTGTTTACCTGACTGTACAGACATGCAGAACTTTAAAACTAATGTAAACAGGCATCTCGTTGCACAGCTTCCAACTTAATATGATCCCCGAAACTTACACCCTAACTCTCAAGTAGCCCCTTACGTCTACAATGGCGGCCTGCCTTGTTTGGGGGTGAATTATGATTTTTTTTTTAAATTTAAATACTGATCTAAAATCGAAAATGTCGACGCTGAAGCGAAAAGAAAGTTTTACAGATCACTTGAAGAACGATTTTAAAAACTCCACAAATTCTCTTAAAAAAGAAGATCAAAATAAATAAAAAGATCAAAAAAGATATAAAAGATATAAAACAAAAAAAAATAAATGAAAACGCTTCGAATACGGCGGCGCTGAAACGTCATAAAAATGCAATCTTCTTATTTGATTTCGCTCCGCATCCTAGCGAGATAAATATCCATTTCATTTATATTATTGCCTTTTTAAGGCCACGTAGAACCGACTTGATGCTTTTCCCTATTTTACGTTCGCGCCATTTTTTTTTGTAATGGCTATAGCGAATTTATTGCTTAACAATTGCCCCAAAAAAGAAAAGGGACGTAATTTTGCAATTGGTTCGCTGCTCGTCGCTGTAACGCTCCCGTGGAATATTTAGATGCGGGTGTTTAAAAGTAAGATTTAAAAAATCGAAAACGTTTCAACGGAGAATGAAAAATTACATTTAGAAGTTAAAAGCTTAGAATAAGAACTATGTGGCAGGATATGACGTATTGGGAAGAAGTACGTGGACGAAAAGTGCGAGCGATTCTGCCTATGGTAACATGATGTGGAAGTGATCAAATGTGGGTTTCGAGTTTTCACTCTACCCTACGAGGGTTTGAAAGGGGTAGGTGCAGGTCAGCTTGAAAAAAGTAATCCACGTGTTGGTGCATCAGCTATTGCGTAGGGAGAAATCAGTACAAAGTAAGTCATAAACTGGATGTATTGTAAGCAAGGGGCAGCAGGGTTTGAGTAGTTGGCCTTTGACGGCAGATAACCCCAGCATGAAAACAGTGGGTTTGGCAGACGGGCTTAAAATTTAGCAGAGAATGGAACATTATATTTAGAACTTAAGTTTAGATGCGGGTGTTTAAAAGTAAAATTAAAATCGGAAACATTTCAACATAGGTTTTAAATTACGCAGAGAATAAAAAAAATTAAATTTAGAAGTTAAAAGCTTAGAATTATGACTACGTGGCAGGATATGACGTCATAGGGAAGTGCGTGGAAGAAAAGTGAGAATGATTCTTCCTATGGGAATATAACATGGGCGTGATCAAATGTGGGTTTCAAGTGCTTGAAAAAGAAAGGTGCACTTCAGCTTGAAGTGTTAACCCCCCCCAAAAAAAAGTGTCAACGTGTTGGATATTGGTTGGTGCATCAGCTATTACGTAGGGAGAAAGTAACACAAAGTCAGTCATAAACTGAATGTATTGTAGGCAAGGGGCAGCAGGGTTCAGGCGGTTTGCCCTTTGTAGCAGATAGACCCAGCGTGGAAACAACGGGTTTCGCAGAAAGTGCGCAAGACGATTGATTTGAAAGCAGTGTAAATATAACATCCGGAGTGAGCAGAAATATCTTTTAAGCGCACTCTCTCACTCTCTCACACAGACTGTCACTTTCCCGACCCGCCTCCCTGATCGTGTGGATCAGCAAGCCTCACTTCTCAACCTATTCTTGTCCTCACTGCCCGAGGCTTTTGCGACGAATGCCATAGCCTGCTCGGAAACGCTTATAACCTTGAAGTAATGATTGATGTCACCCTAAAACTTCGTCCCAAAACTGATGAGCCGGTGCTCAAGGTGACTAGATACTTCAAGCGGGCTGATTGGGAAATCTCCGAGATAACATAAAAGACGCCTTATGGAGTGAAGCTTTTTCTCTCCCTGCTTATCAGTGCGCAAATGAGGTAACTGAATGGGTCAAAGCAGGCAGTGAAACACATGTCCTCATGCCAAAAATCTTACAGCAAGCCCTTACTCACCACAATGGTTCACCTGGAACTGTGCAGTTATTATTGCTCAGAGGCAGCAAGCATTCCGACAATTCAACCGCCATAAGTCAACCACAAATAGACAGAAACTTATAGCGTCAAGAAATCATTCTAAGACTGTTTTAGATGAAGCGAAGAGAAGGTACAGAGACGACCAGAAAACGCATCGAGTGACAGAATCTAAATACTCGTGATTTCTGGAAAATTTTCTAATAGTGTAGCAAATAATGGGAAATTAACAATTCCCCCGCTATCCAACCACAATGATGTCGTTTGCAATACAACTGACAATGTTGAACTACTTGTCCAGCGTTTCGCCACAAACGTGACGATAGCATATTCAGAGATAATACAAGTTTCCACATTTAAAAATTATACTGGTCGGTAGAAAAAAACAATATTTTTAATTAAAAAAAAAAAAATTTTTAATCAAAAATATTGTTTTTAATGAAAAAAAAAATTTTTTTAATCAAAAATATTGTTTTTAATAATTTAATAAAAATTTCATTTATTTGACAAAATCTCGCGTCAAGTTGTTCGGTTCTCAATTTTCAAAGTTTATCATTTCAACTGCGTTTCTAACTGTAGTAACACTCATCTCATTAAAATTGTCTTAGTCTAGAAAGGTTTGTCTTCACTGATCGAGGACAGAAAAGATGATGTGTAGTATCAGAACAGATACTACACTTTGCTCCTCGACAAAAAAAAATCCGCACGGATCTGCGTGGTACGGTTTTTTTTTTTTGCTGGCTTAATTATGTCGTTGGTATTGACTCCCCCGCCCGCTTTTTTTCCTTTAGCATCAGGTACTCACAGCAAGGACCACGTGAAGGTTGCCAACATCCATAAATTAAAGTGGTGCTATAGAACCAGCTGGGTTCGAACTTGGTACACCTAGTTTATAGAGATCTGTCTTCCGCTACGGATGCTTTATTTTCCTCATGATCTGTTTTTTTGTTTTCATTATATTAAACAGAAAAGATGTTTTCTTTAAATTCTTTCGATTTCTTCTCGTTGTTGTTTCGCCCGGGTTTTTTTTTATGGCTGATGACGTCATAGTCGCCATTGTTCTTTTATCTACTTACTCAAATCTTCCTTTATTCTTTCTAACTGTTCAGCGCCTTTCTTTAAATAAAACAAAACTGGCTCCCCTTCTGTGGTGTTTTTCTTTCGCATCGTCGTTCCAAGATAAATCTAATTCAATAAACCGAACAACAAAAAACGGATCTTGCATGATTTAAAAGAGCGAGAGAACGGTTCGCAGGTTTCAATGCGCGCCGACTCCCCGTCTCGTCGCGTCTAAAAGACAGCATTCGTTTTTAATTACGACATCTGCACCGATTTGCAAAATGTTTATTGTTTACAATTGCACTCGTTCGCTTACGTTTTCGGTTGTTTGTCTTTTTTGACGCTTTCTTTTGCTTACGAAGCCTTTGGTTTTGTTTGAAATTCTTTAATAGAAAACGCAAAAGAAGATGGTGCCACTAATTGAGGCTGGGTTACGTAATACATTGTTCGCATCAGCCAGTCAGCTTCCATATTACACAACTGCAGAGAACAAGTGTCGTCATTTTTCGGATGAAGATGGCGCTTATCAATTCGATTGCGCAATCAGCCTCATCTGATATTTACAACCCACCCTTTCGTTATTGCATCCGCGCAGATTCTCGATGATGAAGAAGCAGACCCAGCTTCGCAAATAAGTTTCATAGATACGCATATATAGGCAATTTTGATAGATACTAGTCCTCTCGTGACCCGTTGGGTCGTTATTTGTTTATATATATATATATATATATATATATATATATACATATATATATATATATATATATATATATATATATATATATATATATATATATATATATATAGTCTAAAGAAGCTTTGACTTATTTTAAACAAAGAAAGAAAATGCAGTTTAAATTCCAAGAGAAACTAACTAAATCCAAGATATCGCAGACTTAGCACTTGCATAAGCCGACCCATATATATATATATATATATATATATATATATATATATATATATATATATATATATATATATATATATATATATATATATACCACAAACACTCATTCGTAAATCCAGAACTTAAGAACAAAACGGAGTTAGCGAAACAATGGTGGCTACTAAAAGATTAAAACCGAACACCGGTGGTTTCTTGGGCGATTTTATGTTATTCTAACATTCCGAATGGATTTAGGCAATAATGCAATTTGTGTGTTGGAGGAAAAAATAAGGATCCTGAAATACGAACACGGTAATCTTCTAAACAGAAGAGATGAACTAATGGCGAAGCGCAGACATAAATGTAAATTTAAAATAACCAGTAACTAATAATCAGAGATCCATTGAGATTCGTAGCGGTGGATATACTAGATTATTCTTATCCGTTATCCTTTAATTCCCTTCATGATTCTTTATTTCTTTATCTATGTATCTCTTTATTTCATCATTACTAAACTATAATTATCATTATTATTATTAAGGTCTCCATTATTATATGTTTTGATTTTTATAGCTTTTATATATTTATATACTTTTATATTTTTTATAGATATTAACAATATTGTCAATATTTTCTTAAATTTTATTATTATTATTATTATTATTATTATTATTATTATTATTATTATTATTATTATTACTACCATATAATCAAATTATTTATTTATTGAAAATGGCATGGGCTAACGATTGCTTTCATAGAAAGCGCGTTGACCTTAGGGTAAATTGAATTGTTTTATATTTAAATTGATATATATTAGATTGAAGTGTCTAATATATATATATATATATATATATATATATATATATATATATATATATATATATATATATATATATATATATTGTCTGGTAATCTATTTTCGGGTTGTTTCTCTACCTCTCTTCCTCCGACTTACTTTTTCCCCTCCCTACTCCCTCCTAACTGATTTATCAATCGCCAGACGGATAATTTGAATTTCTGGCTCTCAGAGACGATTTAAAAGAACTTGGGGTTAAGCAGTTGGAGGAGGACTTAGACAAACTAGGTTTTAGTTTATTAAGTTTTTCGGTTTTAGCTTAGTTTAGTGTTTTATTTATTTATTTATTATGTATTGTTAACCTAAGGTAAATTTTATTCGGTGCAGGCAGTTGTTTGCCATTTCATTTCTATAGTTTAATAGGATTTGGGGGTCTTTAAAGTTTAGAATTTCAAATTTCTCATTCAGACATAATCTACACGGATCGTCTAAATTTCTACATGTACTGGCCTGTCGTATTATTTTCCATTCAATTATTGGTCATCGTCCGTTTTCTTTGAGCTTCCAAAAATGGTTTGCTAGTGCTGTTTTAATTCGGCGTTGTTGTTGTCGTGATATCTGGTTTTAAAATATAAGAAGGGCATACCCACGTAGTACTTCTTATTATTATTTGGCATATATTGTGGTTTCGTAAACAATTCTTTTGGTTAGGCATTTATTTTGTAGTGGGCAAAGTGTACGATTTATGCAGTTGCATTTTTTCTCTTCATTAATAACATTTTCATTTCTATTTGGGTGATTACTATTGTGGTTTTGGTAATTACTAGTTGTAGTGCTTCTATTTGTGTTCTTCTTAGTATTATTTTTGCTATATTGGTCACTTTTTATGCAATTTGGGTATATATATATATATATATATATATATATATATATATATGTGTGTATATATATATATATATATATACATATATATATATACATATATATATATATATATATGTATAAATATATATATATATATATATATATATATATATATATATATATATATATATATATATATATATACAGGGTGGGCCAAAATAAGGGTCCTATCTTTAAATTTGAATAACTTGAATTTGAATAACTTCCACAAAATAAAAGTTAAACTCACCAAACTTTATGTGTGTGTAGACTGACCCTTCCGAGATTTTTTGAAATAAACAAAACAAATTTTAGCCGAAAAACACTTCTTAAAACTTACAAAAACTAAAGTATTGTTTTTTACACTGTTTTGAGTTTTTTAAGCAAAAATAATGTTTTCTAAATGAGGGTACGTTCCTTAGGGCTAATACGGCTCATGCTTGCTTCGGAAGGGGTCCTTTACTTATTCTAAAAAAAATCATTAATAAAAATCAATAAATAAAAAAGTTATGAATTTTTAAAAATAGGACACTTATTTTTGCCCACCCTGTATATATATATATATATATATATATATATATATATATATATATATATAAAGATATATGGACGAAGAGTGATAAACATGCACGAATGTCCAAATGTATTTCAAACTTCGATTGTTCAATGCAAGGTATATTCTGTAATAAAAGTATGTGTATTATTCTTTGGAAAGAATAATAAACATAATTTTATTACAGAATATACCTTGCATTGAACAATCGAAGTTTGCAATAAATTTAGACATTCGTACATGTTTATCACTCGTCGTCCATCTATCTTCATAATTGCTCTATCTCGTATATTGAGCTTTTACCATTTCACTATAGGTTCTTTCTACAAAAAGTTTACTTTTAGTTTCACATTTATTATATATATATATATATATATATATATATATATATATATATATATATATATATATATATATATAACAAAATGTGACCCATCGGGTCACGTATTCAGCTCGGGTTAGATTGTTTGAATCAGGTTAAAGTCAGTTTGCAAAATCAGTTTAATATAAAATAATAAAAAGACAAATTCCCAAATTAGTCACTTGATACTCGCTATATATATTTTCTCTATCTCTCTCTTTCTCTATTTCTCTCCCTTTCTCCTTCCCTCTCTCTCTCTCTCTCTCTCTCTCTCTCTCTCTCTCTGAAATATTGTCATCTAAAAATCCTTTTAACTTGATGAAAGCCCTGGAGAATTTAGTGACTGAAAAAAAGTTTTCCATGCACAGCGATCTGACAAGCTGCTAGACGATGCTCGAATGGTTCTAATAGCTGTGGAATATCCTTATTTCGACGATCAGAAGAAATAATTATCGGTTCTGCCCAAGGGCGCCATTTTGTTTTGTAATATCGAATGACCTTGGTAGAGAAAATGGCGGCAATTTTAATTCTCTCTCATCAGCAGTCAAGCAGTTTGCCTCAAGGTGAATTCGGAGATTTTAAGAATGAAATTCATGACTCGACGGAAGGGTATCAACCTCACACACACACACACACATACATATATATATATATATATATATATATATATATATATATATATATATATATATATATATATATATATATATATATATATTGTACTAAGCGAGAAGAATACTCGTCATAGGACGCGTAAAATTAATTCATCATAGAAAAGAACGTAGCACCACATTTATGACCCCTCACGAATATTAAAATCAAGATATAATGCAACTATACGTTATGTCTAGAATCCTTATTCCAATCTTGTACAAAATTTAAAACAATATTTTGATACTATAAAATTTCTAAAATGAAAGATTTAAATTTAAAGGTCTTAAGAGGAAATTGAAATTCAGGGTATCTATCTTAAAACTGTTTAACTGAAATTTGTGGGATATTTATTAATTGATGTCTAATCTAATACCTATCATCAAAATTTCACCAAAATCGTAAGTATCTGAATTTTCACGAAGGGCTTCTGCCCCTTCTTTGCATAAAACTAAATTTAATTAGATATAGCTCACTAATTATTTATATACTCTACCCTACCATAAATTTCATCCTTACTTCCTTTTTTCACCCACTCACTTATACGAACCCCCTATTCTCTGCATTCTTACTAATCTATTCCACGATTCATCTCGGCGGTGCAGTTTCATGCCAATGTAACGTTGTCGTATTAATAAGCGACTTGTAACATTGCCTGAAGAGTCCTTTTCTGGCCTCATTATGAATAACCGATCGGTGTTATGCTGTGAACAGGATCGGCTGTTCGTCACTCACGTTGACACGTTAGTAGTTGCTCAGTGAAAAGTGACGTTTCCTAAGGTGTGTTGTTGTTGTTGTTGTTGTTGTTGTTGTTGTTGTTTTAACTAATGAGCCACCACTTATCAAGGCCCAGGGCCATTCGAGGGTGAGAGTTAAAGAGATCGTCAGTGGGGCGATGGTCGCCTCCACAGGAGGACCGGATGTTGGAGAATGGACGTATCTGTTGGAAATCGTTGGTTTGACTTGAGCGAATTAGTGCGGGTGGACCCGTGAAGTCGAGTGCAGAATAAGGGCTGTTCTCACGGTCGGAGCTCACAAGTGCTGTCAGAGCAAACGTTGACGAACACCGGGTCAAGAGGTCAGAGAACATGAGTGAAGGAAATGTTTGCGCATGAGTGTCGCACGTGCGCATCCGTGACGTAACTTGTTCTTCGTGATAAGCGAGTTTAGCAATCTGGGTTTTGGAGGCGAACCTATCAGACGTGATTTAGGATGTAGTCCGCAATTTGATTAAGAGAATTCTTTCCCTAAGAAAATACAGGCGAAAGATCTCTTTCCCCCCCCCCCTCCACGAATGGTTAAGACTTAATTGTTAAGTAATTACGAAAGCAGTAATTTCCTCGCTCGCTCTCTCTCTCTCTCTCTCTCTCTCTCTCTCTCTCTCTCTCGACGTTGGTGAATATCTCCAAGCCGATAGATAACTAACGCCTGTAATAAAAAGAATTGAAGGTTTAAAAGATTGTTTGTCTCGTGAGTCGGTTATAGAGGTTTTATTGCAGACGACGGACGGCGTGGTTCACGGCAGAAAGAAAGAAGAAATAATTCAACCACGGGACGACACAGCCCTCCACGCGACGAGGAAAGGAAAGATTGAAGGTGCGAGAAATTTAAAGGTATGCAAACTATATGACTTATGGTGTTAAAAATGACGAGTGATAAAACGAGAACTGCCACGGCCCGTTCCGGGACGAGTATACAAAATGAGAACTGCCGCGGCCCAAGCGGGGCGCTATGCAACACGGAAACAATAGGTGGGATTGACCACAGATGGGATGTTCTGAGAAATAAACCTTGTTCATGGAAGTTTCGTTTAGTTTTGGGTAGAGATTGAGGTTCTTGGTAAAGAGAAATGAACGTTGTTGTGGTTGTAGCTAGACGAGTTCTTTCTGAATGCTTTACAGGTAGTACAAAGAAATTGGAGCTCAGCCGAGTACCATGTACGATGTACATGAAGATACAGTAGTGATAGGCTAACGACATCTCTTCTGTGTGAAAGAGGCTGTAGGGACGAGAAGAGATCACCCCTCACTAGATGGCGAAGTTGATTTTGTATTCGGCCAAGACAGAACCCCCCCCCCAGCATTACTTCATCTTAACAGAAAATGGTGCCCCGAGCAGAACCTCCCCAGGGTCATCTTAGGACTATCTGGCTTTTATGCGGGTAAAGGAATGTTACAGTTAGAGATAGGTTGTTCTTTACTTCTGTTTTCCTCTTGTGGCTGGAATAATAGAAGTAATTAAAAATAACTACAAATAACACCATTACTTGCTCTAGGGGAACCTGTTTGCAATTTTGTATTTATGTTAGCTCAATTCATAGTGACGTCTCTCTGTTGTGGTGTCAGTAGCAGTCGTATAGATATTGTCCTTTCCCTCTTTTCTCATCGTGTGGCTGGAATAATAGAAGTTATTAAAAGAAACTACAAATAACACCATTACTTGCTCTGGGGGAACCTGTTTGCAATTTTGTATTTATGTTAGCTCAATTCATAGTGACGTCTCTCTGTTGTGGTGTCAGTAGCAGTCGTATAGATATTGTCCTTTCCCTCTGTTCTCTTCGTGTGGCTGGAATAATAGAAGTAATTAAAAGGAACTATAAATAATACCATTACTTGCTCTGGGGGAACCTGTTTGCAATTTTGTATTTATGTTAGCTCAATTGATAGTGACGTCTCTCTGTTGTGGTGTCAGTAGAAGTCGTATAGATATTGTCCTTTCCCTCTGTTCTCTTCGTGTGGCTGGAATAATAGAAGTAATTAAAAAGAACTACAAATACAACCATTACTTGCTCTGGGGGAACCTGTTTGCAATTTGGTATTTATGTTAGCTCAATTCATAGTGACGTCTCTCTGTTGTGGTGACAGTAGCAGTCGTATAGATATTGTCCTTTCCCTCTGTTCTCTTCGTGTGGCTGGAATAATAGAAGTAATTAAAAATAACTACAAATAACACCATTACTTGCTCTGGGGGAACCTGTTTGCAATTTTGTATTTATGTTAGCTCAATTGATAGTGACGTCTCTCTGTTGTGGTGTCAGTAGCAGTCGTATAGATATTGTCCTTTCCCTCTTTTCTCTTCGTGTGGCTGGAATAATAAAAGTAATTAAAAAGAACTACAATAACACCATTACTTGCTCTGGGGGAACCTGTTTGCAATTTTGTATTTATGTTATCTCAATTGATAGTGACGTCTCTCTGTTGTGGTGTCAGTAGCAGTCGTATAGATATTGTCCTTTCCCTCTGTTCTCTTCGTGTGGCTGGAATAATAGAAGTAATTAAAAATAACTACAAATAACACCATTACTTGCTCTGGGGGAACCTGTTTGCAATTTTGTATTTATGTTAGCTCAATTCATAGTGACGTCTCTCTGTTGTGGTGTCAGTAGCAGTCGTATAGATATTGTCCTTTCCCTCTTTTCTCTTCGTGTGGCTGGAATAATAGAAGTAATTAAAAAGAACTACAAATAACACCATTACTTGCTCTAGGGGAACCTGTTTGCAATTTTGTATTTATGTTAGCTCAATTCATAGTGACGTCTCTCTGTTGTGGTGTCAGTAGAAGTCGTATAGATATTGTCCTTCCCCTCTGTTCTCTTCGTGTGGCTGGAATAATAGAAGTAATTAAAAGGAACTACAAATAACACCATTACTTGCTCTGGGGGAACCTGTTTGCAATTTTGTATTTATGTTAGCTCAATTGATAGTGACGTCTCTCTGTTGTGGTGTCAGTAGCAGTCGTATAGATATTGTCCTTTCCCTCTTTTCTCTTCGTGTGGCTGGAATAATAGAAGTAATTAAAAAGAACTACAAATAACACCATTACTTGCTCTGGGGGAACCTGTTTGCAATTTTGTATTTATGTTAGCTCAATTCATAGTGACGTCTCTCTGTTGTGGTGTCAGTAGCAGTCGTATAGATATTGTCCTTTCTCTCTGTTCTCTTCGTGTGGCTGGAATAATAGAAGTAATTAAAAAGAACTACAAATAACACCATTACTTGCTCTGGGGGAACCTGTTTGCAATTTTGTATTTATGTTAGCTCAATTTATAGTGACGTCTCTCTGTTGTGGTGACAGTAGCAGTCGTATAGATATTGTCCTTTCCATCTTTTCTCTTCGTGTGGCTGGAATAATAGAAGTAATTAAAAGGAATTATAAATAACACCATTACTTGCTCTGGGGGAACCTGTTTGCAATTTTGTATTTATGTTAGCTCAATTCATAGTGACGTCTCTCTGTTGTGGTGACAGTAGCAGTCGTATAGATATTGTCCTTTCCCTCTTTTCTCTTCGTGTGGCTGGAATAATAAAAGTAATTAAAAGGAACTACAAATAACACCATTACTTGCTCTGGGGAACCTGTTTGCAATTTTGTATTTATGTTAGCTCAATTGATAGTTACGTATATCTGTTGTGGTGACAGTAGCAGTCGTATAGATATTGTTCTTTTACTCTGTTCCTTTCGTGTGGATGGAATAATAAAAGTAATTAAAAAGAACTACAAATAACACCATTACTTGCTCTGGGGGTAACCTGAACAGTCGTATAGATATTGTTTTTTTCTCTTCGTGTGGCTGGAATAATAGAAGTAATTAAAAAGAACTACAAATAACACCATTACTTGCTCTGGGGGAACCTGTTTGCAATTTTGTATTATTTGCTCTGGGATTAGATGTACTTCATACAGCGAATTAACTGCATCTTCCCAACCAACCCTCGTAGGGTGATGTAAATCTCAAAATTCGCGTCCAATCACTCAGAGGCATGAACCCTCTAACCTCTCTACTGCGTACTTCTACCGATGACGCAAGTTCCTGTAGACGTAGCTCTATCTTCTAAAGGAAAATTTAATCTTTTTGCTTTAACTAATTTTATGGAGAACTTTCTATTTTTGAATTTATTTTTACACACTCTAGATGCTACAGGATTAGCATAAAATGACGGGTAACCCCACTTTGGAACAGAGTATCCATTGAAACAGTTTGAAATAGAATTTTCATCGGTCTCCGTCGGTCCGTCATGCTAAAGTAGAAATAGCATTTTCGTCGGTCTGTCACGCTTAACTTTTAAATAGTATTTCAATCAGTCTGTTATACTTATGTTTGAAATAGAATTTTCATTCTGTCACGCTTACGCTTGAAATGGCATTTTCATCTGTCTGTCACATTTAATTTTAAATAGAATTTTCGTCAATCTCTCATGGCTTATTTTGAACGAGCATTCACAATGAACGTTCGAAGGCAATTCTTTTTTTTTTAAAACACGTCAATGTGCCGGAGAAATTTCTAACGCACTTGATGTCAGTATCGCAACTGTTTCCGATAATCAAAAGACACTTTTTGAGAGGTGAGAGAAAAAATGATAAATGAGTTCCGTTTGAACTCAATGAATAAATGATTGTTTCTGAAATCGGTGATTATTTTCCGAAAAACTCAATGTTGTAAGAGGCTCATATTTTCAGATGGGGAGGGGGGGCATACAAGGGAGGCAACTCACGTATTCATGATCTCACGAAGTGAGTTTTTTTTTTAAATTTCATCGAAGGGCAGAAGCTCGCATGGGCGTTCAGTGAAAGATAGGGAAATGTATTTTATGTTGATTCTTACGTAGACTTATATATGTCACGTGCTATTTCAATCATTCATTATCTTTTCCTCGATTTCGAAATCGCTTCCGAGCAGAAAAAAGAAAAAACGATCCGGTTACTAAAAAAATGAAAGCCAGTCAGACAACCTGAAAACGCACATGATATATATATATATATATATATATATATATATATATATATATATATATATATATATATATAACACCATTCCGAACACGTCCGTGCATATACGGAAACGAAAGACGGATTTATACTTACGTCACATCGGAAAAGTCGGAGGGGGGGGGGGTAGGTATGCATGAAATAAAAAATATATGAACACAATGTTACGTTAAAAATATCTGAATAATTATATAATAAAGATATCGAAAAACAACAAAAGCAAAATATCAGATATCTGATACGTATACATGTATGCATATCACACCTGTAACACACACACACGCACACATCATCATCATCATCATCATCATCATCATCATCATCTGAGTTTTTGATCACTCCTGGAGGAGGAACTTCTCCCTGGTTTCCGTTAACCTTATTGGTGAGTGCTATTCAGAGTTGTTTCTTTACCATAGTCGCCATATATACATATATATATATATATATATATATATATATATATATATATATATATATATATATATATTATATATATATATATACATATATATATATACATATATATATATATATATATATATATATATATATATATGTGTGTGTGTGGGTGTGTGTGTGTGTGTATCTTGACAGCATCTTTTCTTGTATACAAGTATCATTAAAAATAACGGACATCTTGTGTCTGGTTATTTTTTCTAAGATCCTTTCCGTTTTTCTGATTAGGTTCTTAGTACTAATATACTCAAATGCCTATAAATTTAAATTAAACACAGTCCTTTATTTTCCCGCCTAAATAGAATATATATTCACTCCTAGGTCTATGCCTGGTTAACATTGCTCTACTGGCGATGGACCTGGAAGGGTCCGAAAGCGCTTTGGGAAGCTATGGCAATTTTATCAGCCAGTTTCCGTCTGAAACTAAGAACCTAATCAGAAAAACGGAAAGGATCTTAGAAAAAATAACCAGACACAAGATGTCCGTTATTTTTAATGATACTTGTATATATATATATATATATATATATATATATATATATATATATATATATATATATACATATATATATATATATGGGAAATGAAAAAGGAAAAACCAAAAGATGTTTTTTTATTTATTTATTTTTTTTATGTATTCATCAACGTTTCGTCTTTATTTGTAAGACTTCCTCAAGATGATAATTTTAAGAAAAATATCATGCAAGTACATAGAAATATTAGGTTGACATGATTGGTTAATGAGAAGAAGTAGTAGCCACACCTCACCACAACAAAGACCTAAGCACCTCCTCCCCTCTCTCCCACCCTAAGACAAATTCACTAACACTCCCACCTTTCCTCTTTTTCACTCACAGCCATCCACATTCATTTCACTCCTTGGCACCGACTTCTCTCAGCCCGGACCTCGGTCCTGCGCTCCCAGTAGTTGCTACTACTTCTTCTCATTAACCCATCACGTCAACCCAATATTTCTATGTACTTGCATGACATTTTTTCTTAAAATTATCATCCTGAGGAAGTCTTACAAATAAAGACGAAACGTTGATGAATACATAAAAAAACACCTTTTGGTTTTTCCTTTTCATTTCCCATATATATATATATATATATATATATAGAGAGAGAGAGAGAGAGAGAGAGATAGATAGATAGATAGATAGATAGATAGATAGATAGATAGATAGATAGATAGAGAGATAGATAGATAGATAGATAGATAGATAGATAGATAGAGAGATAGATAGATAGATAGATAGATAGATAGATAGATTAATTCCAATCATCATGTAAAATCAATTCAAAAACATAATTTCCGTAAGTTCCTTAGTTTTTTTGTTTTTTTTACAATTTTTAATTTTATTTTATTTCTGTAAGAAGTATAACATTGAAAATTTACATTTTTTACAATATACATTTATCAGGTTGAGAAAGAAAGTCATGTCGTTTTTTATCCAACACATTTATTTCATCTGAAACATTCACATTAGAGCATTTTTAATCTTTACAATAATTTCCCTCATTTCCTATGACTTCTCTCCAACGATCTTCTTGATGCCTTCTTCAAAAAAAATTTCTGATTTTTGAGAGAAAAACAAATTTAGATCATTTTTCAGTTGGTCGTCATTTTCATAAATTTTGCTGTTTAAGTAGTGCTGCAACGACCGGAAAAGATGGTAATCGGATGGAGCAATGTCAGGTGAACAAGGCGGATGCAGCAAAACCTCCCAAATGAAACTCATGACTTTTTCCTGAGTAAGTTTTGCTAGACCAGCGTCCCTTCGTTATTGTTCGGAAGACAAGATACACCAGCCGACGGAGACGAAACCCGGGTACCCACGAGAAGGTAAGCAAAGAATGTAACAACTATATTCATTTGCATATGTTTAAAAAAAAAATTTCATTTAATGCGTTGTAACTAATCCTATATTCAATAGAATGCAGTTAATTGTCCACCATGATTGGTCGAGTTTAAGTATTATTTACTCCTCTCCAGGAGTTAGGCACAAGGCCAGTTTTATCTTACTCCCACAAGTAAGATGTGACAAGGTCGGGTCGGAAAGTGAAGGTTGAAAAGCCAGCGCTCGAGAGGTGAGCACTCTGACCATCAAAAATTGCCTGGGCAGCCCCGTCGGCATTCCCCGGTAGGGGCGCCTCAAGCAGTAAGCAATAAACTTACTCCTCCCCAAAGAGGGGAGGCAAAGCCTGGGAGGGTGGACCTCCTAGAACTGCACAGGGCAATCCCATAGACCGGCGTAAATCAAGTCCCGAAGGACAAGACAATACCAGTCTATGGGGTGCAGTATCCATCGGAACAGATACTACACTTATATCTTAGCCAAGTTTAAGTAGAAGTGTATTGCTACAGCATTTTCTTTCAGAAAAGTTTCACATGGATTCATTTCCGAGTAAAACGCAACATTAAAAAATTGGTATATATTTTAAGTTAGAAGTTATCGCCACTTTTACGTCTACTTTCGTTTATTTATTTCGATATAAGTTTTCTGCATTCGTAATGCGTTTTGTAGCGAAAGTATTCGTCGCACAAAACATTTGCGTCGCTTCCACGAAACCGATTAGTTTCGGAATTCTCCATTAGTAGACATTCTTGCATTAACCGCCAATGACATCTTGTCATTGCGTGATTACATTCGGAAATTAAAAACGGGAAATAGACGTCGTTTTCTCAGTAGCAGATGTACACAAGATACAAGATACAAGATACAAAGAAAAAAAACACAGAAAAAAACATGGGGAAAAGCTCATACATTATTTTCATTTAAAAAAAAGTAATTTTGCTAAGATATGGATGACGTTGTAGAAGGGAAAGCGAGGTTGTAACTATATAAGCTTTATACAACTATTTATGTAGTACAGTTACAGAATGATATCTGAGAGATACCTATATATATATATATATATATATATATATATATATATATATATATATATATATATATAGAGAAGATAAGATACATATACACACATATATATACACATGTATACACATACAAATTAGATCCTATAGAAAACCCTTAATGAGTTCGCTATAAAGATCTATCATCAGTTTGCAAAAAAACAGCCGCTCAATATTCCGTAATATATATATATATATATATATATATATATATATATATATATATATATATATATATATATATATATATATATATATATATATAGGGTGAGCAAAAATAAGGGTTCTATTTTTAAAAATTCATAACTTTTTTATTTATTGATTTTTTTAATTTTTTGTTTTAGAATAAGTAAAGGACCCCTTCCGAAGCAAGCATGAGCCGTATTAGCCCTAAGGAACGTACCCTCATTTAGAAAACATTATTTTTGCTTAAAAAACTCAAAACAGTGTAAAAAACAATACTTTAGTTTTTGTAAGTTTTAAGAAGTGTTTTTCGGCTAAAATTTGTTTTGTTTATTTCAAAAAATCTCGGAAGGGTCAGTCTACACACACATAAAGTTTGGTGAGTTTAACTTTTATTTTGTGGAAGTTATTCAAATTCAAGTTATTCAAATTTAAAGATAGGACCCTTATTTTGGCCCACCCTGTATATATATATATATATATATATATATATATATATATATATATATATATATATATATATATATATATATATATATATATATATATATATGAAGGGTTCGAATGCAAAAACGCGATAAACGCCATTTACAAAATTACAGAGTTATCACTACAAAAAATTTAAACAAATTGGATTTATCGTGTTTGGCATTCGAACTCTTCATATATATAACTTTAGGAAAGGGAAAAAAAGAAATGGGTGAGTGAATGAATGAATAAATAAATATGTATTTAGATATTTACACTTTATGTATGTATATGTGTGCATGTATATATTTTTTTTTTTTTATTTGTTTTTTGTTTTTTTTATTATCCCTAGTATTCCCCCTTCCCCAACGTCTCTTTTATTCCCCCCCTTCCCCTGTTCCAACGGTTCCTTCCTACCTCCTTGGCATTGATCCATTCCACAATTCAAATTCCTTCTCAAATTTCAAATCTCATTTCTAAGTATATTTTTCCATAAGTTATCCCCCTTTGATGACGCATATTACAATAATAACAGCCCACACGTAAATTTAAATTTGAATTGAATAAAGAAAAAGAGAAAAATTAATTAATAAATCGTACAAAATAAATTATAATAAAATTATAATAATTAGTATATTAATAAGCAAATGTTTATAATATTTAAACTTTAGTTTATGATTGCTTAATGGAATTTTGACATTTTCTGCGTTCCTACTTCCAATTGTCTGCTGCCGTATTTCGATGTTTTGACACCGGTTTTTCCCGTTTTTTTCGACCCACTCGGTCTTTTATTGTTGTCTTCTGAAAATGAAAGTTTTTCTTTCGAAAATTTAAGATTATCTTTGCAGAACTGTTACTTACCAGAAAGTATTTACTATTTTGGTATTTAATCAGTTTCTCTCTTTCTCTCTTCGTTTATTTCTTTTCACTTTTCCACCTTACGGCAACTACACCGCATTGCTATAGCCTCGGACGATTAATCTGCACTTATATATATATATATATATATATATATATATATATATATATATATATATATATATATACATATATATATATATATATATATATATATATATATATATATATATACATATATATATATATATATATATATATATATTTGCTATAGAAAACAGAACGATAGAATAGGAAATAGGAACTAAAATCAACAGAACCTTTGTTTGGTAGAAGCCCAACGATTGGCTAAGAGAACAACAAAGAAACGGGGATGAGTCATCCTATAGGAAACAGAACAATATAATAGGAAATAGGAAGTAAAATCAACCGAACATTTGTTCGTGAGAAGCCTAACGATTTGCTAATAGAAACAACAAAGAATATGATTGGTTAACAAGCTAGATGTGTCTATAAAAACACCCGGCAAAACTAACTCCATGCATTTTAGCCTGACGATTCCTTCCGGGGATGAAACGCGGAAGCCTCCGTGAAGCTTAATTGCGATAAATATACTTTTATAACTTACAATATATATATATATATAGAGAGAGAGAGAGAGAGAGAGAGAGAGAGAGAGAGAAAAGAAAAAAGAGTGATAAAAATGCGACGATTGTCCAAATTTATTTCAAATTTCAATTGTTCAATGCAAGGTATATTCAGTAATAAACTAGTGTTTATTATTCTTTCCTTAAGTCAAGGCTTTTCAAAGATCGAAATCTTATCTTCAGAGGAGAAATACAGATGGATAAGTTGGCTTTCGAAAAAAACAAAGTTCAAATATTTGAAAAATATGAAAATTATTATTAAAGGAATTTTTGTTAAAAAAACGCAGTGAATGAAAAGAAAAATTCCGTGAAAAATATATGCAGATTGTCCGGGTGGTAAATTTTCGTTAAATTTCCGCATATATATATATATATATATATATATATATATATATATATATATATATATATATATATCATCATTAATAGGTCCACGCTGTGGCGTATCATGTATACACCAAGGCGGTTTAAGAAGTCCCGCGTGGCGAGGCCGATCGCTCCACCCCTCTCCACGGCGAACGGTAGGAATACAAAGAATATTTTTTATTTAAAACGTTTTAAAGTTCAAAAAGGAGAGTAGAAAGTGACTAACATTGGGTTTACTTTCGGCAGGCTCGTAACCTTCGCTTCCTTTATTTTGTATTTTAGTCCTCACATTCCATGAGTGATGTTTCTGACAAACGGGGAAGAATTGCTGCTTTCTGGGTTGGAATCTATCCATGTAACACTTATTGTTGGCTAGTTTTTGACGTTGAAGTATATATATATATATATATATATATATATAGTGTGTGTGTGTCAGGTTGTATATGAAAAGAAATCAAATAAAGTGCTCGATCATATAAGAGAGCTAATATAATTTATTTAGATACTGTATATTACATATTTCAGCAATGTACCGCGGTTTCATCCAAAAGGGCAGATTTAGACATCTTTAGTAAATCTCTGTGCCCAGTGGAATCATCGGCAAGCTGAAACGATTGCAGTCACGTCCCGATAAGGAATGGCGTCAACAATCGGGACGTGACTACAATCGTTTCAGCTTGCCGATGATTCCACTGGACACAGAGATTTACTAAAGATGTCTAAATCTGCCCTTTTGGATGAAACCGCGGTACATTGCTGAAATATGTCAGATACAGCATCTAAATAAATGATATATATATATATATATATATATATATATATATATATATATATATATATATATATATATATATATATATATATGTTTAGCTCTTTACATCAAGTGGCTTCATGCCTTGTCTGGAGCGACTTCCATAAAAAATAAAATTAATTAAGAAAACGTGTACATCCCCATTCCGTTAATAAATATACTTTAGTTTGCTGATAAAAAGCATTAAAAAGATATTAATTATCGGGGTTTCCTCAACTCTCCAATACAAATTAAAAACGACCCTGGTTATCTCCCTTTTACTATTACTCTTTAGAAACCTCAAACAATATGTAGCCGTTTGTGTGACGACATATTGGAACAGTACTGCATAAGTAACTGAATAAAGCTTCTTTTTTTCCGTATTCTATATTTATTACGTTTTGTTTCTTTGTTTGTTTTTGTTTTTTTGTAAAAGTATTTTTCGACCCCGGCATTTGCCGTTCTTTCCCAAAACCGATTCGGCTCCCCATGGACGACCGACCCTCTACGCTTGTTCTCTTTTATCGTGGCTCCTACAATCTGTGATTAGTTTGGGAATTCTCTATTTGCAGACATTCTTCCATTTAACCGCAATGACATATGTTCGTTGTGAAATTACATTCGTGAAAAGAAAACGGCGGGAAAGACGCCGTCGACTCATCAGCAAATTGAAAAGAAAACAAAAACTCTATTAATTTATTAGATGGGCCAAGCATTTCGACGATTTTTGGGGCGGTCGGTCGAGCACTTCCATTGTCAAACAAGTAGATTTAATGGACGGATCTAATTCTAGATAAGTCAGTTGGTCTGTCACGGTTAACTTTGAAATAGCATTTTCGTTGGTCTGTCACGGTTAACTTTGAAATAGCATTTTCGTTGGTCTGTCACGGTTAACTTTGAAATAGCATTTTCGTTGGTCTGTCACGGTTAACTTTGAAATAGAATTTTCGTTGGTCTGTCACGGTTAAGTTTGAAATAGAATTTTCGTTGGTCTGTCACGGTTAAGTTTGAAATAGAATTTTCGTTGGTCTGTCACGGTTAACTTTGAAATAGCATTTTCGTTGGTCTGTCACGGTTAACTTTGAAATAGCATTTTCGTTGGTCTGTCACGGTTAACTTTGAAATAGAATTTTCGTCGGTTTATCAAGCTTCAGTTTGTAAATAGCATTTTTGTTGATCTGTCACTCTTAACTTTAAAATAGCATTTTTGTTGATCTGTCACTCTTAGCTTTAAAATAGCATTTTTGTTGATCTGTCACGCTTAAGTTTTAAATAGTATTCTTGTGGGTTTGTTTCGATCTGCATTTTCATTGTTTTGTGGAGCTTAAGTTGGAAATAGCATTTTCGTTTATCGAACACGCTCAAGTTTGAGATAGCAAATCACTTTTACAACTGCTCTTGTTAAAAAGACGGAGACAAGAAGAACGGAAAAGAAGAAAAGAGATAGAACGAAATACCTAAACCTAACCCTAACCCTAACCCTAACCCCTAACCCCTAAACCTAACCCTAACCCTAACCCTAACCCTAACCTCTAAACGCTAACCCTAACCCTAACCCCTAACCCCTAACCCTAAACCCTAACCTTAAACCTTAACCTTAACCTTAAACCTTAACCCTAACCCTAACCCTAAACCTAAACCCTAACCCTAACCCTAACCCTAACCCTAACCCTAAACCCTAACCCTAACACTAACCCTAACCCTAACCCTGACCCCTAAACTCTAATCCTAACCCTGACCCTAACTCTAAACCTAACCCTAACACTGTTCTCCCCAAAGGGAAGTCATCACCATGTCCTTTAGAATTCTGACCAGTCAAAAAGACACAACTTTGCCTTAAGAGCTTTTTTATGCTTCTACAAAACAGAAAGCTAATTCCCTTAAATAAAAAAAACGTACATTTAATCTTTTGTGAGTTTTTCTGTCAAATTCTGAAATACATTACCGGTTAGTCACTTCCAACTCTTCTTTGGCCCTCATATTTCTATGCAATTAACCCGTTAATTCAGTCCAAGTATAACGATAATTGGTTAATGCTGCGCCATTCCCCATTGTGCGGGTTTAGCCGGCTTCCTTCGAAGAAGGAAGTTTCTAGGGAATGTTAAATTCACAAGCGGTCTGGCTTCATGTTTAGGGTTAGGTTTAGGGTAAGGGTCAGTCGTATCCTGGGCAGGGGAGATGACAACGTAAGTATTTGCATTTTTTTTTTTTGCAGGAAGGTTCGCTGTTTTCCCACATACATAGCATGTCAAAATGCAGCCGGTTGCATTTTTTAAGTGGTGCATATGAATGGCAGACGTTGCAAGTGTTAGATGCTCGGCCAAAGGAAAGAAGTGTGGGGGGGGGGGTACCTAAGAAAGTGAAAATATCTTTGGTTTTAGATTGGGCCACCCAGAAGTTTATTTCACTTTGAAATTAGGTAAGTGCTTCGTAAAGGCGAGGACTCATGCTGTGATGTTCACAGATCGTTTCCTGATAATCCTCTTTCTGACAGTTATCTCCAGGGATATCTCAAGTGGTCAGTGCATGTGTGGTCCGGTGATGACCAGTGAAAAAAACTCGGTCAGGCGTAAAGAGATAAGAAGGGAGCACTTCGCCAACTGGGCACGACAGGAAGTTATTTTTTTTTTGGCAAAGCTACACGGAGTTCAATCTGGGTGCCTTTCGAGGCAAGGTGTGTCCTTTTACTTCAGACATATTTTAACGTCGCTTTACAGACTAATTCATCCGGTTACTAATCAAGAAAACATTAGTAAAAGCGAGTTATTTCCCTTTATTTTAAACATATTTTAACATCGCTTAAAAGACTAATTCTTCCGGTTTCTAATCAAGAAAACATTAGTAAAAGCGATTTTTCCATTTAGGGCTGTTTGCAAAAGGACTGTGTGGAACTTATATTTTATTTCGCTGGGATAGAGAAATCTCATTTGCAAGTCTGCCATTCAACCCGGGAACACGAGTTTCATGTATAACCTCGAACAAATAAATATGTTACTTGTTGGTAAACTGGGCTCATTGTTTTTACTTGGCTTGAAAGTCTTTCTTGTAGCACTGAGTGAGTCGAGCAACAATTTTGGATCGGCACTACGTGTAGGACGATCGCGGACAGTGCAGGTTCACAAGCCTGGTATTCCCAAATGGTCAGCCATCTGGTACTGACCAGGCTCAACTCTGCTTTACTTCGTTGATCAAACTAGAACCGGTGTCTCAACATGATTCTGCCGTACTAGAGTGGTGATAGTCCAAATGTGGCACAAGACGAAGCTATAATGCGACACAGTGACAAAGCCGAAATAAAAATAATCACCCGAGTACAAATAAAAAATATATATATATATTTAAAAATTAAAAAAATAAAACAAACAAAATAGAAAAAAAAACTAACATGATTTTTTTTTTAAAAGCAACAAAGCCTACAAAAAGACAAACTGCCCCCTAAAAAAAAATAACTCAAAACGGAGACAAAAAAAACAATAAAATATATGCAATAGGGACAACAAAGGAAAGAACACCTCCCCCCTTCAACCCCCAAAATATATATATGAAAAATAAATTATCAAACTAATGTACTGACAAAACAGACATTTATTTTATTTCTATGTTATATGCGACCCATTTTTAGACTTTTTATACGCATGCGCACAAAGCTACTTCCGTCTATCGAAGCAGAAACGCATAACTCTTAATAGCATAGAAATACGTAAAACACAAAATACGAAGTAAACCAAGATGTCGTCTGTTTTGATATCAAACGAATAACAACTGTAAAAAAAATGGCGGCTCGACAGAAACTGTTTCGTCAAATTGACGATGAAAGATCGGAAAATGCAGAGTCACAAAAAATGACTCCATTTTCTTTCTTTTTTTTAGTCTAAAAAGAAAACATGAATTATTTATCCATTTGAAGCTTCGATAACACAAAATGTGGTCCGTCCATTTTGAAATAGCATTTTCCTTGCTAAGCGCGCAGATTAAATGGACGCATCCTAAGAAAAGCCGATCTTGCTGTTAGATGCGTCCTACATTTCTATACGAGTCTGGTTGATCGCTATGTCATGCTTCAATTTGAAATAGAACTAGACCGCTCATGACCCGTTGAGTCGGCATTTGTTTTATATATAAACAACTGTGTACCATACACACGCAGATATAAATAAAAGTAGGCGGGGTGGGTGGGTAAGAGTGTGAAAGACGTAGTTGAAAGGGTGAGATGGGTGAGGGGGATTTTGTTGTGGTTAGGTGTGAAATGTTTGGAGCGTAGGGGTATTGACCAGCTAGCTATGTCAGGAATGTGTGAATATAAGTAAGTTAGAAGGAAAGTGTTGAAATGTGCTGTGAATATGACAATGAGGGGATGAAAATAAAAAAGAAAGAGAAGGAGAAAAATGATATTAATTTTAGTGAGAAATTAGGTGAAATGTAGTTTTGTGCGGGCAGTGTTGATGGTTTGAAATTAAATTGAGGGCAAAAAGGGTTTAAATATCTAAATATTTGTGAGGGTGTCTAGATTGTGTTCATTGGTGAGGCTGTTATTTGTGGTTAAGTGGTTTGGATTCGTGCTAAGTGAAAATGTATGTGAGGAGGGGTTTGTGCGTGAGTGTGTATGCGGGGACTAGAATATAAGTGCAATTGAGAACGGATAGAAGAAAGGTTAGCCATGATATATATATATATAGTCTCGGAAGTTTCTCAACCATTAAAACTATATTAAAAAAAAAAAAATTTTAAACTTAAAAAAAAATTATAGTCCCAAGTCTTTCAGTGGAAAATCACTTATGTAAGTCAATTTATTTTTTACAGTTATTATATTAGTTTGTTTCTAACACTATTTTAAGGGATCATCAGTTGTTTACCATGAAAAACTGTTTCGGGAATTTATATATATATATATATATATATATATATATATATATATATGAAAAAGGAAGGATGAGAGTAATCCGACGTAATGGGAAATGAAAAGGGAAGAACCAAAAGATGTTTTTTTATGCATTCATCAACGTTTCGTCTTTATTTGTAAGACTTCCTCAGGATGATAATTTTAAGAAAAATATCATGCAAGTACATAGAGATAATGGGTTGACATGATAAGTTTATGAGAAGAAGTAGTAGCCACTACTGGGAGCGCAGGACCAAGGTCCGGGCTGAGAGAAGTCGGTGCCAAGGAGTGAAATGACTGTGGATGGATGTGAGTGAAAAAAGGGAGGTGTGGAGTTGTTAGTGAATTTGTCTTAGGGTGGGAGAGAGGGGAGGGGGTGCTGAGGTCTTTGTTGTGGTGAGGTGTGACTACTACTTCCTCTCATTAACCCATCATGTCAACCTAATATTTCTATGTACTTGCATGACATTTTTCTTAAAATTATCATCCTGAGGAAGTCTTACAAATAAAGACGAAACGTTGATGAATACATAAAAAAATTAATTAAAAAACATCTTTTAGTGTTTCCTTTTTCATTTCCCATATATATGTATATATATATATATATATATATATATATATATATATATATATATATATATATATATATATATGAGAAAGAAAGGATGAAAGTAATCCGACGTAATGGGAAATGAAAAGGAAGAACTAAATGATGTATTTTTTATGTATTCATCAACGTTTCGTCTTTATTTGTAAGACTTCCTCAGGATGATAATTTTAAGAAAAATGTCATGCAAGTATATAGAGATATTGGGTTGACATGATGGGTTGATGAGAAGAAGTAGTAGTCCTTTTTCACTCACAGCCATCCACATTCATTTCACTCTCTGCCACCGACTTCCCTCAGCCCGGACTTTGGCCCAGCGCTCTTAGTAGCCACGGCTACTACTTCTTCTCACCAACCCATCATGTCAACCCAATATATCTATTTACTTGCATGACATTTTTCTTAAAATTATCATCCTGAGGAAGTCTTACAATAAAGACGAAACGTTGATGAATACATAAAAAAAACATCTTTTGGTTTTTCTTTTTTTCATTTCCAATATATATATATATATTGAAAAGTCACACAATTTGAAGCGTTGGGTGGGTGGCAATAATAACGAAGATATTTTTTTATAAAATATTTAGAAAACCTTGCACAACGCAGATTATTTGTTTTTAAAAATAAATTATTTATTCATCTTAAAAACATTTTTTTTTTTTTTTATAAACTTGAGTACTTTCGGTAAATCTACCATCTTCAGAAGAATATTTCTTCTTTTTCTTTTTTTTACTTTTTTCCTCTTGGTTGAGACATTCTCGTGGTCAAGTTGAAAACGCCGACCACGTGACACACAGCCATATCAACATTTTTCTTTCTTCGTCAAAACACCTAGACGGATTTTCAACTTGACCACGAGAATGTCTCAACCAAGAGGAAAAAAGAAAAAAAAGAAAAAGAAGAAATATTCTTCTGAAGATGGTAGATTTACCGAAAGTACTCAAGTTTATAAAAAAAAAAAAAAAATGTTTTTAAGATGAATAAATAATTTATTTTTAAAAACAAATAATCTGCGTTGTGCAAGGTTTTCTAAATATTTTATAAAAAAATATCTTCGTTATTATATATATATATATATATATATATATATATATATATATATATATATAGTAAGTTATGAAAATATAATTATGGCAAGTATTTTCATAATTTACTACCTAGCTTTGCTTACGTATCGAGTACTGTTGAAGTAAATACTGAAAATTGATGCATGAAAAAATATATCCCCTTTTAACATTTTATGTGGATACATTAAATAGTATTATATATATATATATATATATATATATATATATATATATATATATATATATATATATATATATATATATATCGTTGAGAATTAGCTTCCTGCACTGAAGATTGCGTTAGCATGAAACATCGATGTCTGTAGGTATTAAAATAATTAATATTTATTTATAAATATTATTATTAACTACCTTCGCCAAAGGCCGGGCATTCTGAGTGACTTTAATAACAAGCAGTACTAATAGCTGCATGCACGATCCGAATACGTTTGTTGATCACTTTAAAACTGCTTGTGTAAATTTAGCCGCCGATTCGCTATTTACAAAGTTAAATTCCTCACTAATTATTAACAAATTCCCTGTGACCGAGGGGTTTAGACTCTTGACTGCAAATCAATGGCGATTTGTGATCGGGGTTCGCGCCCGCCGACCGTTGAGAATTAGCTTCCTGCACTGAAGATTGCAATATATAAATAAATAGTAATTATCTTAATACCTACAGACACCGATGTTTTTATTTATTTATTTATATATATATATATATATATATATATATATATATTTAAAAGTGGTGCACAATGTGAGAAAAAAAGGTGAATTTTATCTCATTCCGATCTTCAAGCAATTTTCGTTCTTCGTTTTTTTTGTTGTAATTTCGTTATCATCTCGTTCGTAATGTTCCACTTAAATGCTCGTCACAAGGACGGTTAGCTTCAATATTAGGGTTTATGTGAAGTGCGCGTTCGGTATCATAAAGTCGCTCATAAAACGACACAATTTCAAGAGATGAAAAATATATCACTTCGAAGGGATTTTAAAACGGAAATGAGATTTTCTCGATGAAAGAGAAGTTAAAACCTATAGATATTAAATCTTTATATCCATTTCGCTCTATAGTGGATATATATACGCATACACATCTATGTGCATATATATATATATATATATATATATATATATATATATATATATATATATATATATATATATGCTCTCTCTCTCTTTCTCTCTCTCTATCTATCTATCTATCTAATATTTACATATATATGTAGTATTTTGAAGATTTAAATTATTTTCTAATCATCTTCCAAATAAAGAGTACACACAATGCTATCAAAGTCGATTACAGCTGTTTCCCGGCGATGTTTATTTTCAGTTATGCGATATAACATAGGAGAAGTTAAAACAAAAATACCTATCTATAGCTTTTTAATCTAAATTTCACTCTATGGAATACACACACACACACACACACACACACACACATATATATATATATATATATATATATATATATATATATATATATATATATATATATATATATATATATATATAAGGAGATTGTAGTTTGCTTGAAGCATTGCTGGTAAATATAAGTGCAGGTTTACTACAGCCTCGGATTACAAACCTGCACTTATATATATATATATATATATATATATATATATATATATATATATATATATATATATATATATATATATAGTACACGTATTGTATTAGTTTCTGTAGATGTAAATCCGTTGAAACTCCAATGTTTATAAAAAGTGCTCAATAACAAGTAGAGCTGTTCTTTAGTTGTACAGGACGTTAAATGAAGAGCTCTAGGCGTACACTACTGATCTGCTACATAATCCTTTGTGTTCACGAAAAGAAACTTATATATATATATATATATATATATATATATATATATATATATATATATATGTTCGAGCTTCCGGCACTTGACAATGTTTACATTGAGATATCACTTACATTCAGTCAGTGTCGTATGATAGCGCAGGAGTAGAGTTTCAATCCCGGCTTGAGGCACTAACTGTGCTAGCCGCACTGAAGACCTGTGATACAGCGAAACAGTATGTATGTGGATGACTATATGAAGTTCCCTTTCTTGGGTAGAGCTTATTTGTAAGGATATCGCCAACTGTCATTAGCTTTAAGGCATAGCTCATTGGGTAAATTGAGATATCACTTACATTCAGTCAGTGTCGCATGATCGAGGCGCCGACTTTCAATCCCGGCTTGAGATACTAACTGATCTAGCCGCACTGAAGAGCTGTGATACAGCGAAACAGTCTGTATGTGGATGATTATATATATATATATATATATATATATATATATATATATATATATATATATATATATATGGGAAAATGAAAAAGGAAAACCAAAAAATGGATGTTTTTTATGTGTACATCAACGTTTCGTCTTTATTTATAAGACTTCATCAGGATGATAAAATAGAGAAAAAATGTCATGCAAGTACAGATACATGTAGGGTAGACATATTGGGAGGAAAAATAAAATGAAATAATGGCCCCTACTGGGTGGACGTCCGTACTTGTTGGAGAAATAGAAATGAATGTTGAAGAAAATGAGTGGGGAAAAAATGGCAGGATTTCTCCAACAAGTACGGACGTCCACCCAGTAGGGGCCATTATTTCATTTTATTTTTCCTCCCAATATGTCTACCCTACATGTATCTGTACTTGCATGACATTTTTTCTCTATTTTATCATCCTGATGAAGTCTTATAAATAAAGACGAAACGTTGATGTACACATAAAAAACATCCATTTTTTGGTTTTCCTTTTTCATTTTCCCCATCACGTCGGATTACCTTCATCCTTCTCTTCCCATATATGTATATATATATATATATATATATATATATATATATATATATATATATATATATATATATATATATATATATATATATATATATATATATATATATATATATATAATCATCCACATACAGGCTGTTATTTTATATTTTATATTTGGATTTGGATTTTAACATTTTGATTCTTAACGGTCCCAACCACGTGACTTCCCAAATTTTGAAATTTTAAATTTCTTTTATTCTTCTTCTTTTTTTCTCCATTTCATTCTTTCCAAATATGATCTAAGGTTAAGATCGGATTCTAACTCTGCCTGATGAGATCTCAGTTTATAATAACTGTTGATCGATAACATCGCCATGCCAGTGTCGCAGATTTTGTGCATGTCCGTGTAAATAAAAGTAATCATATATATATATATATATATATATATATATATATATATATATATATATATATATATCTGCCATCCACTTTACCCCTGCTCATCCCCCACCTCTTTCTCTTACCACCAGCCACAGTAGTCCTTGCTCACCGCATCCTTCCATATTTTTTTTTTCCCCACTCATTTTCTTCATTCATTTTTATTCTCTAACAAGTACGGACGTCCACCAAGTAGTGGCCATTATTTTCATTTTATTTTTCCTCCCAATATGTCTACCCTACATGTATCTGTACTTGCATGACATCTTTTCTCTATATCATCATCCTCATGAAGTCTTATAAATAAAGACGAAACGTTGATGTACACATAAAAAACATCCATTTTTTGGTTTTCCTTTTTCATTTTACCATCACGTCGGATTACCTTCATCCTTCTCTTCCCATATATATATATATATATATAGTAAGCAATGAAAATATATATGGCAATCAAGCTACACAGAGGCTCTGTGTAGCTTGATTGCCATATATATTTTCATTGCTTACTACCTAGCTCTACTTACGTATCGAGCACTGTTGAAGTAAATACTGAAAACTGACACATAAAAAATTATATCTCCTTATAATATGTTATGTGGATACATGAAGTACTAATATATATATATATATATATATATATATATATATATATATATAAGTTTAAATTTAAAGTATATATAGTATTTTTTTGATTCTTTCTCTTCCCATCGGTGTTATCAACTTTAAAAGTTCACATGACATCGCCAATGCATACGACAAGCTGCGACTCCATTTTGTTTTTTTGTTTTTTGGTTTCATATCTTCGTAACATTCCTCAACAACAAAAAATAAAAAACGCGCGCGAAGACAATTCGCGCGTTTTATCGCAAATTTTTTTAGTACGTTTTCTTAAATATCGGGAAGCAGAAGAGAAAAAGAGAATAATGCACAACAAATAAAAAAATATATATATTCGTTCTTTATTCCTCGCGACTTCGACGTTCATCTATGGTCGACTGTGTCTTCTTTTTATATCTAACGACAGGCTCCTAATAAAATAAGTGGACATCTAAATCCAATAACAGGAGATAATAAAGCTTATAAGAGGGGAAATTCTTTATGGAAAAATCAATAATAATTATTGCAAGACATAAAAAATAAAAATACTACTCCTATAAAAGCGAGAATGGGGGTGCTTTTTCATAATACTCTACCACCCTTTTTTCTCAACTTTTTTACTGACCGATTTTTTTTTTCTTTTTCGGTGTACAATTATCTATCATGTTGCTAGAGAATTTCATGTTTTTGGAATATTTGTTCAAATATTTAGAATTTAGGAGGGGGATCAGTTTCCTATATAAATTTAACGTAAACTGATTACCCACTTTTTGACCATGTTTTCTTTTTTCTGTGTACAATTATCTATCATGTTGCTAGAGAATATCGATGGTTTCGGAATTTTTTGTTCAAATATGTTAGATTTTATGGAGGGGGATCAGTTTCCTATATAAATTGAACGTAAACTGATCACCCACTTTTTGACCATGTTTTCTTTTTTCTGTGTACAATTATCTATCATGTTGCTAGAGAATTCCGTGTTTTGGGAATTTTTTGTTCAAATATTTTAGATTTTAGGAGTGGGGATCAGTTTCCTATATAAATTGAACGTAAACTGATCACCCACTTTTTGACCATTTTTTTTTTCTGTGTACAATTATCTATCATGTTGCTAGAGAATTCCGTGTTTTGGGAATTTTTTGTTCAAATATTTTAGATTTTAGGAGTGGGGATCAGTTTCCTATATAAATTTAACGTAAACTGATTACCAACTTTTTAACCATGTTGCAAAAAGCTAAAATATTCTTTTAAAATTTTCCAAAAAAAAACCGGAATTCTTTAGCGGCATGATAAGTAAGTGTACACACAGAAAAAGAAAACAATTGGTCTGTAAAAAAGGGGGGAAAATGGGTGGTGGTGGATTACGAACAAACAACAACATACAACATGGCCAAAAAGTGGGTGATCAGTTTACGTTAAATTTATACAGAAAACTGATCCCCCATCATAAAAACTAAAATATTTTTTTAAATAAAAAAAAAACGCGGAATTCTCTAACGACATGCTAGGTAATTGTGCGCCGAAAAAAAAATAGTAAAAAAGTTTTTTTTTAAACGGTTGGTGGAGTATTACGAACAAGCGCCAGATGGGTAAACCCTGTGTAAGTGCTTGCTCAGAAGTCTATAGTAAAGCAAGGGTGGCTCAATCCACAACCGCATCGTGGACGACTGGAAACAATGTCGGGATAAGCAACAAAAAAAAAAACAAGTGTTATTTCGGAGTTTTCCTCCAGTTGAATTTACAACTAAATAGTTTTTGATTAATCAAGTTATTAAAAGGCCGAGACATCAGTTTGGGGCTAAATTGATTTTTTTTATGGGAACTTAGTTGCCATTCGAATATAGTCATCGATCGTGAGATGTTTCGTCTTTTCAAGACTCATCAGTATGGCTAGAGGCAGATTAGAACTTCTCACATCGGTCACTGCCGATCGTGACCGCCCTAGATTTTGAAATAACGAGTCAACTTCCGTTAGTCGAGGAAATATATATATATATATATATATATATATATATATATATATATATATATATATATATATATATATATATATATATATTAAATTCCCGAAACAGTTTTTCATGGTAAACAACTGATGATCCCTTAAAATAGTGTTAGAAATAAACTAATATAATAACTGTAAAAAATAAATTGACTTACATGAGTGATTTTCCACTGGAAGACTTGGGACTATAAGCTTCTTTTTTTTTCTTTTTTTTAATATAGTTTTAATGGTTGAGAAACTTCCGAGACTATATATATATACTAAAAAATAGATGAAAGAAGAGTGATAAACAAGCACGAATGTCCAAATTTATTTCAAACTTCGATTGTTCAATGCAAGGTATATTCTGTAATAAAATTATGTTTATTATTCTTTCCTTAAGCCAAGGCTTTTCAAAGATCGAAATCTTATCATCAGAGGAATTATATAGATAGATAAGTTGGCAGTGAAAAAGCCAAAATTCAACATTTGAAAAAATATTAAGAAATGGAGAGTGAAAAAAGTACGTGTAAAAAAAGATATGGGGTTTGTCCAGTTGGTAATTGTCCGTTGATAAGGTGTCCAATGAAAGGAGATTTAGATGGAGAGGAAAAGTTTTTCGTGAAGGCAGCGTGAAAAAGCGTTCAAAAAGTTAAGTAACTCCAATAGTGAGATGTTCAACATTAGTCGAGGAAATATATATTTTTTTTCATTCACTTGTTTAGCTTTTTACGATATTGATATCCGATAGGATTCAATTACTTTTAAGACTAAAGCGTGAAAAACGTACGGATCGACGAAAAGAAAATCACATTAGATGTTTTTCTCACAACGTTTCGGCCGATAAAACCTACGACTCTCTTTTCAGGTTCGTCTTGTCGAACTCGAAAATCTTCAGGTCGAACTCGGGAATCTGTACAGAATTTCGAACGGAAGTCTCCATTTAATCCACGGGGTAGCTTGTTCTCGTTCCGTCAGCCATTACCGGGTAGAAGTCTTAATTGTATTCTTAGTATCGCCTGTACTGATATTTCTGAGTTCGACAAGAGCCACATGAAGAATGCGATGGTTACATCGGCCGAAACGTTGTGATGAGAATAGTAGTCCGAATAACCAGAACAATACAAAGTATCGATCCTCATCTCAAAGATTCCGAAACGCATTGAATACAGTTTTGCTTTAGGGATGCTGGATGCTGGATGCTGATTAAACCGAATCTTCTTTTTAAATTATCTTTTTAAATTTATTTGTGCAAGAATTTTAATCTAAACGTTTAATTTTGTTTTTCAACCGACGGCGATATATTTGCGTTTTATTTGAGAAAAAAATTAGTTATTAATTAACCATATTAGAACTCATAAGGAAGTACGTAACCCTAAACCCTAACCCTAAACCCTAAACCCTAACCCTAAACCCTAACCCTAAACCCTAACCCTAAACCCTAACCCCAACCCTAACCCTAAACCCTAAACCCTAACCCTAACCCTAAACCCTAACCCTAAACCCTAACCCTAACCCTAACCCTAACCCTAAACCCTAAACCTAACCCTAACCCTTACCCTAACCTTAACCCTAACTCTAAGCCTAAACCTAACCCTAGCCCTAACCCTAACCCTAACCCTAAACCCTAACCCTAAACCCTAACCTTAACTCTAACACTAACCCTAACCTAACCCTAACCCTAACCCTAACCCTTACCCTAACTCTAACCTTTACCCTAACCCTAACCTTAACCCTAAACCTAACCCTAAACTCTAAACCCTAAACCCTAAACCTAAACCCTAACCCTAACCCTAACCCTAACCCTAATCGTAACTCTAACCCTAACCCTAACCCTAATCCTAACCCAAACACTAACCCTAACACTAACACTAACACTAACACTAACCCTAACCCTAACCCTAACTCTAACACTACCCCTAAATCCTAAACCCTAACCCTAAACCCTAACCCTACACACACAAGACTGCATACATTCACCGTCATCTGACAACGTAATGAATTGCAACAAATACATTGAAGACAATGCCAAGGCTGCTACAATGATCGTCGGCCACCTCTATCGTGCTAGTAAACTTCTCACACCTGACAGTATCCTATATCTCTACAAAGCCACTATCCGTCCATGCATCGAGTATTGTTGTCACATCTGGGCTGGTGCATCATCCACCAGACTCTCCCTCTTAGACAAGGTCCAAAAAAAGAGTCGCTAATTTAACAGGTCCCTCACTATCCATCCAGCTCCAGCCCCTGTCCCATCGCTGCAATGATGCATCCTTGTGCTTGTTTTACAAGTACTTCAATGGAATGTGCTCCGATGAACTTGTTGCTCTGGTGCCCTCTCGATGTAAATACACTAGACCAACCCGACAATCAGCTAAATCCCACCCATACACCGTGGAGGTCCCCAGATGTCGGAAAGCCTTCTACTCCAATAGCGTGAATACACTCGACCAACCCGACAATCAGCTAAATCCAATCCATTCACTGTGGAGGTCCCCAAGATGCCGGAGAAACTTCTACTCCAATAGCTTCTTTCTTAGTGCTAATGGTCTCTGGAACTCCCTCTTTGCTCCCTGTTTCCCCGACTGTACCGACATGCAGAAATGTAAAACTAATGTGAAAAAAGCATCTCGCTGCACAGAACCCAATTTAGGATGACCCCTAAAACTTTCAGTAGCCTCTTACGTCTACAGTGGCGGTTTGCCTTGTTTGGGTGAACAATGATGAACAAAAAAAAAATTAACGGGCATAGTCTTATCTTGGCTTTACTTCTCAATATTATATAAAGCATTTCCGAAATCATTCAATGAAACCGTTGATAATTCAAAAACTATTTATCTGATCAGTCCGAAATGCTTTCATGGTGGTTACTGCTATCAAAGCGCATCAGATAAATACATCAACTTTAACATAACAATTCCGTCAAAATGTCGATCATGACTTTTGAACTCGTGTTCATATAAGGTGTGGGACTTCACTGGATACAATATGGGCCAAGTTGTTAGTCTCTATGATTAATAGAACTAAAATTATCACCAAAGGTGTGAGGTTTACCTTCTCCCTGAGCTTGAACTTTGACCTATAGTCCTTTAAGGTTACGCATGCATCTGGAAGTTTAGTGAGTATTTGTTTTACGTACTATCCATTTTCATGAACAACAAGAGACTGCATACTTCTTCCTGAAAACATAAGTTGAAATTTCGACAAAATATCAAACTCGACCGAACTTTCCATGGTAAAAGGTAACGGACAAGGTCGCATAAGAGTCTGGACTTGATTGGCTACAATATGGGCCAAGTAGCGAATCTCTTCGGGGTGACGGTGGTTTAGTTGTTAACGACACGAACTGACAACCTCGGCGTGCCAAGTTCGAATCCAGTTCGTTCCACGAAAACAGTTTCACTTAGGATGTTGGAAATCTTCATGTGGTCCATCTTGTAAGTACCCGATGTCTTTCTAGAAATAATGCCAACATTTTATTTTCATTATATTTACAAACTTTTACTGTAGACACGTACATCTTTGCAAAACATAAAGAATGGTATCAAATTTAGTTTGGTGACACAATTAGCCATTGAATTATGACTGTTCAAAGTTTTTTGGAAATTAGAAAATGTACAGTCTTGTATGCTATTGGTCCAGAATCCAATTTTGACTGTGTAGAACTAAAAATTGGGCAAAATCCGATTACATCTGAAAGAACTGTACATAAATGACAAGGAAATGCAACTTTGATTGTTCATGTAAGATTCATTTCAACAGCTAACACATTGAATCTTCTTGATATGATTTATAGCACATCAGAGATAAAGTTATTTTTTAAACATTGGGCAAAATCCAATTACTTCTGAAAGAAATGTACATAAATGACACGGAAATGCAACTTTGATTGTTCATGTAAGATTCATTTCAACAGCTAACACATTGAATCTTCTTAATATGATTTATAGCACATCAGAGATAAAGTTATTTTTTAAACATTGGGCAAAATCCAATTACTTCTGAAAGAAATGTACATAAATGACAAGGAAATGCAACTTTGATTGTTCATGTAAGATTCATTTCAACAGCTAACACATTGAATCTTCTTGATATGATTTATAGCACATCAGAGATAAAGTTATTTTTTAAACATTGGGCAAAATCCGATTACATCTGAAAGAACTGTACATAAATGACACGGAAATGCAACTTTGATTGTTCATGTAAGATTCATTTCAACAGCTAACACATTGAATCTTCTTAATATGATGTATAGCACATCAGAGATAAAGTTATTTTTTAAACATTGGGCAAAATCCAATTACTTCTGAAAGAAATGTACATAAATGACACGGAAATGCAACTTTGATTGTCCATATAAGATTCATTTCAACAGCTAACACATTGAATCTTCTTAATATGAGTTATAGCACATCAAAGATAAAGCTGGGAGGTGACGGTGGTTAAGTGGATACCGACACGGACTGAAGACATGGGTGTTCCAAGTTCAAATCCAATCAGTTCCACAGTACCGCTTTCACTTAGGGATGTTGGCAACCTTCTCGTGGTCCTTCCCGCAAGTACCCGATATATTTCCAGAAATATTTCTAACTAGAAAAACATCGGGGAAACTAAAGTTATTTTTTATTTTGATAATGAAACAATAAATAGCAGTGTGTCAAGAGTTCGATGAAATTGTGCACGTCGTATTTAGGTGTGCTAATCATTGAACGGCGTTTATTTTAAAAATAAGACTGTTGGACATTCATGACTAAAACTTGGTGGACAAGTCAGGCATAGACTGAAGATTATGAATTTTATTGACGATTCCATCGGTGGTATTTTGGGACGGTTGCCCAAGTTTTGATGAATTACATCCCTTTGATTTTACGGCCGCGTGAACTTACTAAGGGAAGAGCAAACAGAATTATTACATAGCTAGAAAAGGACAGTAGAAAAAAATGTTTTTTCTGCCATTTTACTTTCCCCAAAGTCTGCAACATTCTCATCGCCAATCCATTAAATTCTTTAGAAGTATCCATTATCCAATCCATTTGTCCGATTTCAATTATGCGACTTTCCAAACCCTTTGTTGTCCGAAGCCAGGCATCCTAAAACTTCCAGAACGAGGCTCGTCTTTTTATGGACGCTCTTTTGGCGATATAGTTTTAAAAATTTTTAGTTTCGTTTCTTTCTTTTTTTTATTTTTTAGTTTCGTTTCTTTCTTTTTTTTATTTTTTAGTTTCGTTGCTTTCTTTTTTTTATTTTTTACTTTCGTTTCTTTCTTTTTTTATTTTTAGTTTCGTTTCTTTCTTTTTTTTATTTTTTACTTTCGTTTCTTTCTTTCTTTTTTATTTTTTACTTTCGTTTCTTTCTTTTTTTATTTTTCTTTCTTTTTTCTTTTTTTCTTTTTTACTTTTTTACTTTCGTTTCTTTCTTTTTTATTTTTTAGTTTCGTTTCTTTCTTTTTTATTTTTTCTTTCATTTTTTCTTTTTTCTTTTTTTCTTTCTTTTTTTATTTTTTAGTTTCGTTTCTTTCTTTTTTCCTTTTAGTTTCGTTTCTTTCTTTTTTTCTTTTTTAGTTTCGTTTCTTTCTTTCTCTTTTTTTAATTATTTTTTTTTTTGATCTTATGTTTTGTCCTCCGATAAACCATTAATCTTTCTGGAACCATTTTTTCCCAGAGAATTTCGTTTCATTCGAAGTTCAATCAGCCTGGCTTGTGTTGCTCTTTAATAGAGTTCTTATACCAACAAAGGTATCTATCTCACTGTATATAGCACATAGGCAACAGTTCTCGACTGCTGATAAGGTAATCGGGTTTCGAATCACACTTAAGCATTCGTTCTTTTCTAGCCACATTGACTTTATCCAGCGACGCATCTTCATTACTGCTAGAAACGGGTGGGTTCTTCAAACTGTGCTTCAAAACCTTATCGCCTTACCAGCAGTCAGATATATATATATATATATATATATATATATATATATATATATATATATATATATATATTTATATATATATATATATATATATGTGTGTGTGTGTGTGTGTGTATATATATATATATATATAAGTTGGTCTATATTAAAAAAGTCAAACTCATATACTCCTGGTTCTGCATTCTGCCAACTATGTACCTTGGAAACTTATATGATAGCTACAGCACACAAGAACTTAAATGTCATTAACTCCAAAAATGAACTTATTTCAAATTGCAGACACAAACGAAAATTTAAATACATTAATTTCATCACTCCCTCTGACACTCCTCCTCCCAACCAATAACTCCCCCCATTCTTTAACATCTGACAAATCTCTAAACCATATCCCAGGGGAACCTTGTAACTTCCATTCTTAACAACCCTATTCTCACTAATTAACCCTCCCAATAAATTCTTCATCACCATTACACCTAATAACCACATTTACCCGGAAAACTATCAGTAGATTGAACTAACATTACTCCTCCAACTTTCCACCGATCATTAACATACCTAATATCTAGACTTATATACCTCTCCTGCAATATAGCTCCTTTTTATCCTTTTGCTTCAGCTCCACTCCTAACCCCTTATATTTATCTCATTGTTTCTCCTATCCGTAATCCCACCTACAAACTCACTCTTGGCCTCTCTTTTCCCCCCCTTATTATCCCCTACACTTCCACTATATCGTCCTTATATTTAGACTCTTCCTATTTGCAACATATTCCCCTGTAACTTCTTTTTGTTATCATTTTAACTACGACATTTGAATTCCCCTCCAATTGGGTCCATTAATACCCCCCTATAATTCTCATCAGCTCTCTAACTCACTAGCTTCAAAACGCAGGTCTGCTTAATTTTTCAATCTAACCCTGGCCCATAACACTTATATTATATAAACTGTTACTAGCACTTCTGCTCTACCTCCTTAATAGCCTCCATAACCCCCTTTGTGTAATCTTTTTAACTATTTTGATTGATTCGAACTAGTTACATAACTACTTATTTTGGCCCATTCTTGAATAATCCTAATCCCTCTAAATACTCACGAGCCACTTTCTATCGGCCCATTCTCTCTTTGTTCAACTTATCTTATCTTGGACCAATTTCCCCCCCCCCCCCAAATCATATGTTCATACTACTTGGAAACCCCTTGCAAGTTTCCCTTATATTTCTAATTAAATTTAAACTGTAACTGTTAATTGTTACCCTGTTACGAATCACTCACCATTTAAACCACAGATTATAAAATTGACACTGCACTCAAATTTTTGATTGAACCAACCCAACTCCACCCCTATTACTAGAAATCGAAACAAATTGTTTCTAACAATCTTTCCTTATCCCTTACATTGTTCCCCTCTCCTAAATTTCAATATACCTGAGTAGAACAGACTTGACCTTTAAATTTCACTAACCCTTTTCCCATTAATCTATTTCCCCCCTCCCCATTATTCCCCCCCCCTTATCTCTTTGGCCATTTAATGTCCCTCCAAATTATTCATCTAACCCTTAATTTGGTTTTAAATTAAAAATAAATAAATAAATTCTTTATTAACTATTCCCTAGCTTTTTAAATTTAAATTTAATCCTTTAATTTTTAATTTTAATCATCCACTCTCTCACATTCCTATATTCAATGATTCTACTTTATTCCTTAAACATATCTGATAACTACAATTCAATCTGCCCTTAGCCGCCTGATATATTTGGAAGCTCACATTTTACTTCTATTTTTAGAATCAACTTTTTCCATACCTATTCACCATTTAAGATTAACCCCACCCCCAAAACCTACACCCTACCGCTAGCCCGCACCCTTAACCCACCTGTCACTTTATCTACATCCCCATGCCAACCCGTCCTACTTTTATTTTTCCCCCAAATTCACAAAGCGACTTTTTAAACTACCCCGCACCTCCTAACCCCCCCCCCCCCCTATCCTGACCCCAAATCTGAAACTGTCATCAACTTTGGCTTTCTCTCATTCTGAGTTAATCCTTGTATGAGATCCTACCGTTTTTTCTAGGCCCGGAAGAAAATCAAAAAATGGCCTGTTTTCCTCTTCAAAGCCTCTTTTAAGTACATCTGGACTTATCTACTTTTGAGCACCTTTTCCAACCTGCTCCCATGCAAAGTGTTTTTATTCACTTTCTACAATTTCACCGAACCTTTTCAACGGAAACTCACCACCCGGACAATTGTATTTCTTTTTCACGAAATTTTCTTTTCATTCAGTACGTTTTTTGACAAAAATTATTTTAATAATTTTTAAAAATAATTCTCATATTTTTCAAATATTTGAACTTTGGTTTTTTCGAAAGCCAACTTATCCATCTGTATTTCTCCTCTGATGATAAGATTTCGATCTTTGAAAAGCCTTGGCTTAAGGAAAGGAAAATAAACACTAGTTTATTACTGACAACCTTGCATTGAACAATTGAAATTTGAAATAAATTTGGACAATCGTCGCATATTTATCAATCTTTTTTCTTCTATCTCTATATATATATATATATATATAGTAATCCAGGTAGGGTAAAAATCCACAGGGTAGAAATCCAAAGGGAATCAAACCGGGCTTATAAAAGAGTGCTCAATAAAAATATAGAGCTGTATTGTGAATGCTTTTGTTCAAACATGTACAAGGTCTGCTACACTGGCATGTCGATGTTATCGATCTACAGCTCTCAAGAGCTGAGGTCTCATCAGGCAGAGAGTTTTTTATGATCCAACCTGGTCGCTGAATTCCAGGAAGAATGAAGTCAAGCAATATATATATATATATATATATATATATATATATATATATATATATATATATATATATATATATATATATATATAGGATCAAAATAAACCAAAGTGAAAACTTTTAGTAGATGGAACCTATTGTGAAAAGGATTAGCTCCTTGGTCATTTAATGTCCCCCCTAATTATTCATCTAACCCTTAATTTGGTTTTTAAATTAAAAATAAATGAATTAAAAATATTTTAATTAACTATTCCCTAGCTTCTTTTAAATTTTAATTTTTAATTTTTTAATTTTTTAATTTTAATCATTCACTCTCTCACATTCCTCTATTTATTTTACCATGCTTTTAACTAATTCTACTTTAACCTTTTTAAACCCCCAGAAACCATAACTAGTAACTACAATTTAATTTGCTCTTAGCTGCCTGAAATGTTAGAAGCTCACTCATTTGATTTCTATTTTTAGAATCAACAATTTCTATACCCACTTCCCACTTAAGATTAATCCCACCCCCCAAAACCTACATCCTACCGCTCGCTCACACCCTTAACCTACCTGTCACTTTAACTACATCCCCATACCAACCCTTCCTCCTTTTCCTTTTCCCTCCAATTCACAAAGCGGCTTTTTAAACAATCCCGTACCTCATAACCCCCCCCTCTAACCCCAAATCTTTAACAATTTTGCCTTTTTGTCTCATTCCGATTTAAACCTTATATGAGATTATTCTGTTTTACTTGGCCCTGGAAGTACATAAAAAAAATGGCCTGTTTTCCTCTTCTCAACCTCCTTTAAGTGCATCTGGACTTACCTACATTTTGAGCACTTGCTCCAATCTGCTCCTACGCAAAGAGTTTTTCTTCACATTCTACAATTTCACCGGACTTCCTTTCAACGGAAATTTACCACCCGGACAATTTGCATATCTTTTTCACGGAACTTTTCTTTTCATTCAATACGTTTTTTTAACAAAAATTATTTTAATAATTTTTAATAATAATTTTCATATTTTTCAAATATTTGAACTTTGGTTTTTTCGAAAGCCAACTTATCCATCTGTATTTCTCCTCTGATGATAAGATTTCGATCTTTGAAAAGCCTTGGCTTAAGGAAAGAATAATAAACACTAGTTTATTACTGAATGCACCTTGCATTGAACAATTGAAATTTGAAATAAATTTGGACAATCGTCGCATATTTATCTCTCTTTTTTCTTCTATCTCTCTCTCTCTCTCTCTCTCTCTCTCATATATATATATATATATATATATATATATATATATATATATATATATATATATATATATAAAGATAAATGCAGGAAGAGAGATAAAGATGTGCGGATGACAAATCTATTTCATCTTCGATTGTTCAATGCAAGGTGTACTTGATAAAAACATGTTTATTTTTCTTTCCTTAACCCAGGCTTTTCAAAGATTAAAATCTTATCATCAGAGGAATTACATAGATGGATAAGTTTGCAGGGGAATAGCCAACATTCAAAAAAAATTTTTAATTTAAGAGACAATATAAAGTAACTTCTTTATACACACACTCTTACTTTCCATGACTTTATATTGTTTCTCAAATTTTTCAATTTTGTGTTTTTACGTAAATAGCTTCCAGTATTTTTAATGTTTTAAAATTTGTTTCGGAATGTATAATTTTAGTGTTATAAACAAGAATGTGTCTTAAATCAAGGGGGGGGGGGCAGTTATGTTTTTGTAGATGTTGGTAAATTGAGCTAGAGTTTACAAGATGCATGGTGAGGCGGCTGGATAGGGTAGTGCTTATAAAACCAATGTAGCTATTTGCTTTATTATTATGTAAGTTACGTTCTCCCAAATAAATAACATTGGTTCTTTCTAGTGGTGTTTGAGTTGGGGAGAAGTTGCTTTGTACTACAAGATTTTAGGTTTTAAATTTCTTATAGTAAATAATGAGTCTAATGTTATTGTTATTGTCAATTGGGGATATGTATCTGTGTATCATATATTTCATGGCTTTTTCTTTTAATCTGAAGTTTGGTTGCATTTGATTATAATAGTTTGGTAGTTGGTAGTTTTGTTTTACGGCATATCAACCCTTTTTATGTTACTATTTTTGAATTGTGATGTTGATTATTATTATTTGTACTGGTGTTTTTTAAGTTTCTAATCATTAATTTTATTTGTTCATCAACGATATAATTAGGGAATTCGTTGTTAATAAGTACTTGTTTTTTATTTTTTAATTCAATGAATAGTATTTTCTTAGGGGAAAAGATTAATTTGGCACGGTTTAATAGATTTTTAACAATAATATTATACAAAATGTTGTTCCGATCTTCTGTAATATATATATATATATATATATATATATATATATATATTTGTGTGTGTGTGTGCATGCTTTAATTTGAGTTGAGCACAGTTCTGAAGAAGTGAAGAGTTCCCGAAATATTATATCATACGGAGTTTCCAGCAGACCATCTTGATACAGGGATTACATAACATTGTAACATTGTGTAGATAAACAGATATATGTGTGTTTGTGAAAAATAAATAAATAAATATTAATGTGTATGTATACATTGTATTCAGGGTTAAACTATTTAACTTGTTCCACCATTATATGTCTTATTTGCTCCAACTTGTGTCTATCCGTCACAATTCTGCATTGTATTGCCTTCTAAGTATCACATTTATATATATATATATATATATATATATATATATATATATATATATATATATATATATATATATAATAACAATATATAAATGACACTGGACTGTATAAAAGAATTGTTATAACACATACACACACACGCATATATATATATATATGTGTGTGTGTATATATATATATATATATTATTTCATGTATATATATACACATATGTGTGTATATATATATATATATATCATTTCATGTATATATATATGTGTGTGTGTGTGTGTGCATGCTTGAACTTGAGTTGAGCAAGGTTCTGAAGAAGCGAAGAGTTCTCGAAATATTATATCATACGGAGTTTCCACCAGACTATCTTGATACAGGTATTACATAACATTGTAACATTGTGTAGATAGACAGATATATATATATATATATATATATATATATATATATATATATATATATATATATATAATGTGTGCGTGTTGTTGTTGTTGTTTTGTTATTTACAAGATATAACCAAATAAAGCAAATATATCAGAAATAAAAAAAATATTTTATTTACTGCAAAATAAAACGGAATATGATGAATTTCTTTTGCAGAAATAAAAAAAAAATAGTCAAACATTGTTAAAACTGTTAAAAAATTCCATCAAAACTGCTGAAAGTCGAAATGCCTCAGGAGACAACAAGATGGCCGCCAAACAAGATGGCTGACACCAAACCAAACTGTAGACATTCTATTCCCGCCACAATAACTCAGTCCAAGTATTGACTGTTTTATTCAATTCTTTACTAAGTCTTCTTTGCCGGCTATTTATCTCTTGTGTTTTGTGTATGATGTTTTTCCTGTCCGTTTCTTTTGTCCGCTCGCCCATCTCGTATTATCGACTGCAGTTCCATTGTGTCGCGATACACGCCGATAGACACAAGAGTGCATCGATGTTGTGTCCATACGCCGTTTCTGACGCATTGTTTACTGTGTAGTTAGTCTTGTTTTAGTTCGATTTATAGATATACGTCCTCGCATGTTTAGGAGAGGCATCGTCCGTCGGAATAGGCTTGGCACACTTCAGTTTGAAATAACTATTTCGTTTGTCAGTCACGCTTTAGTTTGAAATAACGATTTGGTTGGTCTGTCACACTTAAGTTTGAAATCACAATTTCGTTGGGCTGTCACACTTATGTTTGAAATCACAATTTCGTTGGGCTGTCACACTTAAGTTTGAAATCACAATTTCGTTGGGCTGTCACACTTAAGTTTGAAATCACAATTTCGTTGGGCTGTCATACTTATGTTTGAAATCACAATTTCGTTGGGCTGTCACACTTAAGTTTGAAATCACAATTTCGTTGGGCTGTCACACTTAAGTTTGAAATCACAATTTCGTTGGGCTGTCACACTTAAGTTTGAAATCACAATTTCGTTGGGCTGTCACACTTAAGTTTGAAATCACAATTTCGTTGGGCTGTCACACTTATGTTTGAAATCACAATTTCGTTGGGCTGTCACACTTAAGTTTGAAATCACAATTTCGTTGGGCTGTCACACTTATGTTTGAAATCACAATTTCGTTGGGCTGTCACACTTATGTTTGAAATCACAATTTCGTTGGGCTGTCACACTTAAGTTTGAAATCACAATTTCGTTGGGCTGTCACACTTATGTTTGAAATAACAATTTCGTTGGCCTGCCACATTTAAGTTTGAAATCACAATTTCGTTGGGCTGTCACATTTAAGTTTGAAATCACAATTTCGTTGGGCTGTCACACTTAAGTTTGAAATCACAATTTCGTTAGGCTGTCACATTTAAGTTTGAAATCACAATTTCGTTAGGCTGTCACATTTAAGTTTGAAATCACAATTTCGTTGGGCTGTCACACTTAAGTTTTAAATCACAATTTCGTTGGGCTGTCACGCTTTAGTTTTAAATAACGATTTCGTTGGGCTGTCACGCTTAAGTTTGAAATAGAAATGTTGTTTGTCTGCACACTTTAGTTTATAATAACTATTTTGTTGGTCTGTCACGCTGTAGTTTCAAATAACAATTTCGTTTGTCTGTCACGCTGTAGTTTGAAATAACAATTTCGTTTTTCTGTCACGTTTTAGTTTAAAACAACAATTTCGTTAGTCTGTCACGTTGTAATTTGAAATAACAATTTCGTTTGTCTGTCATGCTTTAGTTTGAAATAACGATTTCGTTGGTCTGTCACGCTTTAGTTTGAAATAACGATTTCGTTGGTCTGTCACGCTTTAGTTTGAAATAACGATTTCGTTGGTCTGTCACGCTTTAGTTTGAAATAGCGTGTTCATCGTTGAATGCGCATATTAAACGGACGCATCTTATTTTAGATGCGTCTATGCTTGTTTATAAGAGGCTCTGTCCGTCGCACGTCTGTCACGCTTTGACAACAGCTTTCCGCGTAGATTGAAAGGACGCATCTAAGTTTAAATGCGCCCAAGTCTCTATAAGAACCTGTGCTTCAGTTTGAAATCAATTATTATACTAAAGCAGAGTCAATTAACGTTTATTTCCTTAAGGCCTGATAACACAAAATACAGACTAAAATATACCTTAGTTCTGGGATTGAATTATGATTGAAATAATTCTGTTTTTATTGTTCTGATTGGCCGTAATTTCTAATTAACTAAACGAGTCACCCATCTCGATTGGAAGCCTAGAAGTGCGAACATGTTGTTTTAAATTCTTGTGATAAGATATGATTAAACATGTTGACTTCTTTTTGCCCCCTCCCTGTCCATTGATCAGTGATTTGAAAAAAGAACAAGGCGAATAAACCTCCTCTGTCTTCAACAGTTTTGTTTGACGTGTCTCGAGGTGTAAAAAGGACTCGATTGCAGACGGCGTTTACCCAGTCTGGCAAGATCACATATAAAGGCACGCACAGGAGCAAGCAGCACAAGTTAATATTATGAACTTCCACGTTTGGCACAAGATTGAAACGAAACATAGAAGAACCGGAAAGAAGAAGAATCGCTAAACGCGCTATTTAAATGACCGTATCTTAAGAATATCTGTTCTTGTGAAAGATATTTCGCTGTCTCTGCCGGTTGATGATTTATTTTTATTGGTTTTGTTTTCTTCATCTTGTTAGCGTCAGAATCGCCGTTCAGTCTCGCCAACGTTTTTTGACACGATGAAAGCATCCACATTTAATTTTCACACTTCTCTGCGATATCTAGTTGACGTCATATCTGGAAAGAATGAAATGACAGTCGAACGTTTTTCACTTTTTAATCACAACCCAACAAAATACTAAAACGGTAGTACAGTAAAACGCTATGAACAACATTACATATGAACTTCCTACGCTATGAACAACATTACATATGAACTTCCTACGCTATGAACAACATTACATATAAACTTCCTACACTATGAACAACAGTACATATAAACTTCCTACGCTATGAACAACATTACATATGAACTTCCTACGCTATGAACAACAGTACATATGAACTTCCTACGCTATGAACAACAGTACATATGAACTTCCTACGCTATGAATAACAGTACATATGAACTTCCTACGCTATGAACAACATTACATATGAACTTCCTACGCTATGAACAACATTACATATAAACTTCCTACGCTATGAACAACATTACATATAAACTTCCTACGCTATGAACAACATTACATATGAACTTCCTACGCTATGAACAACATTACATATAAACTTCCTACGCTATGAACAACATTACATATAAACTTCCTACGCTATGAACAACATTACATATAAACTTCCTACGCTATGAACAACATTACATATAAACTTCCTACGCTATGAACAACATTACATATAAACTTCCTACACTATGAACAACAGTACATATAAACTTCCTACGCTATGAACAACACTACATATAAACTTCCTACGCCATGAACAACAGTACATATAAACTTCCTACTCTATGAATAACAGTACATATAAACTTCCTACGCTATGAACAACATTACATATGAACTTCCTACGCTATGAACAACATTACATATAAACTTCCTCGCTATCAACAACAGTACATATAAACTTCCTACGCTATGAACAACATTACATATGAACTTCCTACGCTATGAACAACAGTACATATAAACTTCCTACGCTATTAACAACAGTACATATGAACTTCCTACGCTATGAACAACATTACATATAAACTTCCTACGCTATGAACAACATTACATATGAACTTCCTACGCTATGAACAACATTACATATGAACTTCCTACGCTATGAACAACATTACATATGAACTTCCTACGCTATGAACAACAGTACATATAAACTTCCTACGCTATGAACAACATTACATATGAACTTCCTACGCTATGAACAACAGTACATATAAACTTCCTACGCTATGAACAACATTACATATGAACTTCCTACGCTATGAACAACAGTACATATAAACTTCCTCGCTATCAACAACAGTACATATAAACTTCCTACGCTATGAACAACATTACATATGAACTTCCTACGCTATGAACAACATTACATATGAACTTCCTACGCTATGAACAACATTACATATGAACTTCCTACGCTATGAACAACATTACATATGAACTTCCTACGCTATGAACAACATTACATATGAACTTCCTACGCTATGAACAACAGTACATATAAACTTCCTACGCCATGAACAACAGTACATATAAACTTCCTACTCTATGAATAACAGTACATATAAACTTCCTACGCTATGAACAACATTACATATGAACTTCCTACGCTATGAACAACATTACATATAAACTTCCTCGCTATCAACAACAGTACATATAAACTTCCTACGCTATGAACAACATTACATATGAACTTCCTACGCTATGAACAACATTACATATAAACTTCCTACGCTATGAACAACATTACATATGAACTTCCTACGCTATGAACAACATTACGTATGAACTTCCTACGCTATGAACAACATTACATATAAACTTCCTACGCTATGAACAACATTACATATAAACTTCCTACGCTATGAACAACATTACATATAAACTTCCTACGCTATGAACAACATTACATATAAACTTCCTACGCTATGAACAACATTACATATAAACTTCCTACGCTATGAACAACATTACATATAAACTTCCTACGCTATGAACAACATTACATATAAACTTCCTACGCTATGAACAACATTACGTATGAACTTCCTACGCCACGAACTCCATAGGCTATGAACTTCCTACGCTATAAACCAAATTAGCAATTAAAAAAAGCAAATTATAAAGTAAATTTATATATTCATTTTCTAGCTAATCTCTCTCGGTAGTCGTGGTTGTGGGTGGGAAACCATTTGTTTTAGGATTTGAATGACATCAGTCAATGGACAATGTATTGTTTATTAAGAATTTGGTAAACAAAATAGAACCTCGAAAAGTAAACTGACAATATCCGAATTCCGACTAGAATTATCTTTTGGCTCATAACCAAAGACAAACGTTAATAAAACATCTTGACGTTAATTATGGCGTAAACGACATAAATAAATAGACAGATAGCTAGGGAAGGAACGAGAAGGAAGGGTGACAGTAGGGGCGCGAAAAAGACATTAGCTGCAAGGACGAATTTACTTTAAGCCAGTCACACATATACCCGACTACTGTAGTTCACTGCTGACAGCAAGCACAAGTACACATAGCAGTTTACCTCTGTTCGCTTGTACCCCACACATACATATATGCGAGCGTTTCTAAACATATACACGAGTTTTAGCAGAGATTCGAGCAACAAACTGATCCTGTTTTCGTGTGTTCGCATAAATAAAACAGTGGAAAACCATTAAACAAAAGGTATTAATTGTGCGGGTTTTATTTTTGAGTCTAAGGAAAAAAAACGACTATACAGGGACTACAACAACATGCAGCAGAACCCCTAAAGTCCAACCTCTCCTCAACGTGGCAGGGATGTGACAACGAGTAGTCGGGAACTTCGGTTCTTCTTGGCAGGGCCACCCATGGCTAATTGTTCTGACATCAAGCGATCTTAATGCCGCAGTCCGGGTGAGGGGCTCTGGTGAAATCCAAAAGCGTCTGCATCGGGATCCGGCTGCCTCTGTTCGGTTTTGCCAATTCGTCTGTGAATAATCTATGCTGGTGATACCAGATCAGGCTGCCCTGTAGCTCCCTGAGACGAAATTCACCTACATTGACGTTTTTTGTTTTGTTTTTTTGTTTGTTTTTTTTTGTAAAACTTAATTATGTTCTACAAAACCAAAAACAAAAACAACAGCCCTTCTCCCTTTCTCCCTCCCCTTTTTTATTTTATTTTTCCTACCCTACTCCCGGTCCTGGATATGACCTTAAACTACATCCGATGGTGAGATCCGGCTTACGGACTTTGGGGAATGTGGAGCCTCCTCTTAATTACCATTGCTCCCAGGTCCACCCTGACCCGGAGTGGTAGTACCTGTTAGGGTCCCAACTATGGGTTAAATAGAAACAGATGAAACAAAAAAGAGAAGAAAACAAATATACTTTAACAACCAAACCAAACACCATCAATAAATATTTGAACATATAAAGAACTTGAAGCATAAAAACTTTCACCAAAATGACTGCATTCGGCATTAAATAACCTGAAAAGGGTTGATATGCCGTAAAACAAAACAACCAAACAACCAAACCAATAATCTATGGTTAGCAAGGGCGTTGATTCATCTATGGCAATGCAGAGTGAGCATAACAACCGCTATTGAATGCCTACAAATAATGACCTTCCTCGGTGACTTGGAGCAACCGGTGTCGGTGGTAACCTGAAATCCTTCAAGAAAATTAAGTGCTGCAAATCTACGAGAAGGACCTCAAAATCAGATGATACCGACATTTCCATATTCGACGCTGCATCCACGTTCAACTCGCTCAATAACAATAACAGCAACTAGTAATTAATATATATATATATATATATATATATATATATATATATATATATATATATAGAGAGAGAGAGAGAGAGAGAGAGAGAGAGAGAGAGTGAGAGAGAGAGAGAGAGAGAGAGAGAGAAATAGAAGAAAAAAGAGTGATAAATATGAGACGATTGTCCAAATTTATTTCAAATTTCAATTGTTCAATGCAAGGTATATTCAGTAATAAACTAGTGTTTATTATTCTTTCCTTAAGCCAAGGCTTTTCAAAGATCGAAATCTTATCATCAGAGGAGAAATATATATATATATATATATATATATATATATATATATATATATATATATATATATATATATATAACATAGATATAACGTAAACTTAGTTACATGATAATTTATTTGAGCTTCAAGAATTTAACATAGCAACAGTGTGTGTACGATCGTTTCTGAGACGATTTATGTGTTTATTGATATTGTTCCTCTTAATAAGCACAGGGTAAGGTATTGACATCAATTTAAAACATACAATAACAATAACAGCAACAGCAGCACAACAAATCGATGTCACGAAAGAAATATGACAACTGAGTGAAGCTACAACCTGGTAACAATCATATTCAAAAAAAGTTAAAATGCTACCTTACAACTTTCTTATTGGTGCCGTGACCAGGATGTTCTCGTCATCTTATTGGTACCGAGCTATTTCACATCTGCTTCTCTTCCTCAGCATTATAACTCGATTGGTGTTCTCGCACCAGCCGTTTATCCTTTCATGGTCTTTCCATCTTTACTAACCAGTGTTTATTTTGGTTACGTTATCTTTCTTAACCAAGTAATCTCATCCCCACTGAGTTCGTCTTAATAATACAATAATTCTATTCTTTACTATCAGAAACTCCAGGCGTTACCCGGGAATGAATGGTGGTCCTTGTGTACTTCTGGTCCAGTTCTGAAACCTATATTACAATTTTTATTTTTTTTTTATTTGTATAATTTTGAATCAAGTAACAGCGCTTAGTTGGATACTCCACCAGACTAGATGAATTCTTGTCCTGGAATCCGGTAAGGCAAGAGACCACACAAAAGATATACTATAACATAGTCAATTGGGGAGAGGAAAATTGATGTTCTTCACTTCTTTACAAACTCAACGTTTCACAAGTAAAGGAGAATGTTAATAGAATATTTGAATATCTATGTATCTTATATAGAGATTAAGGGGCCCCTTGATTTCTGAGAACTTGGACTGAAGCAAAATGAAACAAATATATCTACAAATACTTCAATGGATTATACTCCGATGAATTGGCTACTCTGGTGCCCCCTCGGCGTAAATTCACTAGACAAACTCGACAATCAACTAAATCTCATTCATTCACTGTGGAGGTCCATAGATGTCGGAGAGCCTTCTACTCAAATAACTTCTTTCCTCGTGCTGGAACTCCCTCCCTGCCCCCTGTTTCCCCGACAGTACAGACATGCAGAAGTTTAAAACTAATGTAAACAGACATCTCGCTGCGCAGATCTCAATTTAGGTTGATCCCCCCCTTCCAACCTTCTCTCCTCTTTTTTCTCAGTAGCACCTTACGTCTACAGTAGCGTCCTGCCTTGTTTGGGGTGAACTATGTTAATATATATATATATATATATATATATATATATATATATATATATATATATATATATATATAGAGAGAGAGAGAGAGAGAGAGAGAGAGAGAGAGATTCTTTTTTATTCCATGTTCTATATTTCTGATTTCTCATTGTGTAAACCCACCTTGCTGAAATTAATTCTGTGTGCGTCGACCTGTAACTTAAAGATGACGACCTATTCGCGAATGAAGTTTGAATTCTTCTTAATAAAACCAGATGTAGACGACATTTGATGTTGAAGTGGGAGTCAGATCGCCGCAAAGTCGCAAGAGTGAAGAGCCAGATCTCCAAACTCAAAATAACAATGGCGGGGACGTTAAGTCGAAATCATACGTCGGCATTGGAAATGAATTTAGAGTCACTGTCCTTTAAAAAAAAAAAAGTGGCACTACCTAACGTAAATTGTTTTTGCCGTTTACAACAGTGTAATATAGCACGGCGTCTGCTGCTGGTGTTGTTGTTGATGTTGTTTTGAACGAGTCGGACTTCCGCATATGTTACGTGTTAGTTTATTAAAAAAAACGTTCTTTTGTTCAATCGTCACTTACTTCGAATGTTCTCAGTATACTGGCGCGCCGGCGCCGTCGTCGTCATCATCGTCGTAGTAAAGCCGCACTTCGCAGTCATCATCATCGTCGTCTAGTGTCTGTAATCAAAACTTTTCATGCACAGAGAGGAAAAAGGCGAGACCGACAGAGAATTTAAACTGAGTCTTTATTTGGGAGATATTCTCTCGTCATATGAATAAATGTCACACATTCATTAAATTGAGAAAGAGGCCAAAATTGTTCTTCTTAACTTAACTATTTAGTTACAGGGAAGAATGGTGGGCAGACCAGTCGATATCAACTCTTTAAGGAATTAAATTCACATTTTCCCTTTTTTTTAATTACATCTTTAGATCACATCTGTTCGTCACGGCTCCCTAAAACAGACTGACTAAAAAACGTATTTCTTTCTTTTACACGATATCGTGACGTCACTGCCCAAGGGGAACACTGAACTCGTCATAATACATTTATGTTTGACTTTTCTTTGAACCCACGCCTGAGTTCAGGCTTGTTTAATTTTTTGTCTGAGGGCGAACTTGTTTTTCAGATGTGCGTGTCAAGATAACTTGCACTGGTCCACCTAGATACTAAATTCATACTAGCTGATGGAATCGTTATTCACATAAATACATCCGTTATGTAACACATAGAGCTCACGAAGCACGTGCCTCAGGGTTGTCTTGCTTGCATGAAGCTCTTCTCGTTAGTGGCGACTATTGGTTAACATGCAAGTTTGCAGGGTTTTACTCCGACACTGAGAGCAGCGAGACTCGGCGGTTGCATGCAAAGTCGGGGAAGGTTTGCTCAGATCATACAAAGGAATGGCACAGAAGCAACGTCTTCTATTTATGTGGATAGCACCGCATTTAGTATCGTTTCCTAGGACAAATGATATTCAAACTATAGATGGGACCCTGATAGGTAGGAGCACCACAGGTCAAAGGTAACCTTCGTGCAATAACAATTGTAGAGCACAACTAGGGGACGCAGTGTAATTTCCTACCCAGTACAGATTGTAGGAGTTTTCTTGCTTCCAAATGCAGAATAATGTGACACAAGGTCGCTTAAAGTACAGAAAGTAAGCTCCCCCCCGAATAAAGGGCGTTTCCGTCGAGTACAAAAATAGCTGAGAACGGATCGTCAGCATTCCCTGGTAAGGGCGCGTCAGGCGATCGGCGATAAACGACACCCACCTAAAGGAAGAGATAATTCCTGGGAGGGTTCACCGTCTAGGGCAGAACTGAACCATGACTATATTTCGACAGAAAAAAATATGATTGCCAGTGAGCCAGTCTCTAGGTTGCCAGAATGGGGCCAAGGCGAACCTTCTTTTAGATTGCATTCACCCCATGACGGGAGCATGACTGGTACTACCACTTTGGTTCGTAGTGGAACTGAGGGTATTAGCAATTATACATTGACTCCACTCTCCCAGCGGTATTCAGATCTGTATTTTTATTTACCTCCTCTCCGGGAGGTTAGACACAAGGTCAGGTGTGGACAGCTAGCGCACGAGGATTAGCGCGCTCTGCCCTACAATAGATGCCTGAGAAACTCCGTCGGCATTCCCCGGTAGGGGCGTCTCGGTGCCTAGTTATAGATAGATAGATAGATAGATAGATAGATAGATAGATAGATAGATAGATAGATAGATAGATAGATAGATATGAACATATGTTGATAGATAGATAGATAGATAGATAGATAGATAGATAGATAGATAGATAGATAGATAGATAGATAGATAGATGTAGATAAAGAGATAGATAGATAGATGTAGATAAAGAGATAGATAGATAGATAGATAGATAGATAGATAGATAGATATATGTAGATGAAGAGATAGATAGATAGATATGAACATAGATAGATAGATAGATAGATAGATAGATAGATAGATAGATAGATAGATAGATAGATAGATAAATAGATGTAGATAAAGAGATAGATAGATAGATGTAGATAAAGAGATAGATAGATATATGTAGATGAAGAGATAGATAGATAGATATGAACATAGATAGATAGATAGATAGATAGATAGATAGATAGATAGATAGATGTAGATAAAGAGATAGATAGATAGATGTAGATAAAGAGATAGATAGATAGATGTAGATGAAGAGATAGATAGATAGATATGAACATAGATAGATAGATAGATAGATAGATAGATAGATAGATAGATAGATAGATAGATAGATGTAGATAAAGAGATAGATAGATAGATGTAGATAAAGAGATAGATAGATAGATGTAGATGAAGAGATAGATAGATAGATATGAACATAGATAGATAGATAGATAGATAGATAGATAGATAGATAGATAGATAGATAGATAGATAGATAGATAGATATGAACATAGATAGATAGATAGATAGATAGATAGATAGATAGATAGATAGATAGATATGAACATAGATCGATAGATAGATAGATAGATAGATAGATAGATAGATAGATAAAGAGATAGATATATATATGTAGATGAAGAGATATATAGATAGATAAAAATAGATAGATAGATAGATAGATAGATAGATAGATAGATAGATAGATAGATAGATAGATAGATAGATAGATAAAAAAGTAAAACGCAGAAGCATTAAAATGTAGCGTGTTCTGCGATTGACACCATATTTACACCTGTTCGATATTGAAAATAAATATTTAAAAGGTTTTAAGGAAAAGGGATTCTGCCTCCTTTGAAACGTCTTCGTGAATATCTGCTCTTAAATCTGAGATCATAGAATTGCGATAAAAAGCAGATGATAAACTGCGAGTTTCATCTTTTTCCCCCTTTTTCTTTCTTGTTTGTGACAAAATGGACGCTCCCATCGTCGTTGAAATTAGATCCGATCACGTGATCTTAAGATCATATTCTTTTCTTTTTTTCTTTTTTTCTTTTCTTTGTTTCTTTTCTTTTTTCTTATCGTTTTTCTTTTTTTCTTTTCTTTTTTTAATCTTTTTTTTTCTTTTCTTTGTTTCTTTTCTTTTTTTTATCTTTTTTCTTTTTTCTTTTCTTTTTTCTTTTCTTGTTTTCTTCTTTTCTTTTCTTTTTCTCTTTTCTTTTTTCTTTTCTTTTCTTTTTTCTTTTCTTTTTTCTTTTTTTCCTTTCCTTTTTCTTTTCTTTTTTCTTTTTTTCTTTTTTTCTTTTCTTTGTTTCTTTTCTTTTTTCTTATCTTTTTTCTTTTTTTTCTTTTCTTTTTTTAATCTTTTTTCTTTTTTTCCTTTATTTTTCTCTTTTCTTTTTTTCTTATCTTTTTTTCGTTTTTTCTTTTCTTTTTCTCTTTTCTTTTTCTCTTATCTTTTTTTCTTTTTTTCTTTTCTTTTTTTCTTTTTTTCTTTTCTTTTTCTCTTTTCTTTTTTCTTTTCTTCTTTTCTTTTTTCTTTTCTTTTTTTCTTTTCTTCTTTCTCTCTTTTCTTTTTGTCTTTTCTTTTTTTCTTTTCTTTTTTTCTTTTCTTTTTTTCTGTATCTATTTAAAAGCCCGGTAGGGCTACCTGGTACTACCCGTATGCGTGGGTAACAAAATATAAGTTTTGTCTC
>OY744547.1:6777307-6792307 GCA_963556195.1 Sepiola atlantica | reverse complement strand
CTAACTCAACGTTTGAAAAGTACAGGAGAACTTTAATGGAATATTCGAATATCTATGTATCTTATATAGAGACCAAGTGCTAGCCATGAAGGGACCACTTTGGTTTCTGAGAACTTCGAATTAAGTAAAATGAAACATATATATATATATATATATTAGTACTTCATGTATCCACATAAAATATTATAAGGAGATATAATTTTTTATGTGTCAGTTTTCAGTATTTACTTCAAAAGTGCTCGATACGTAAGTAGAGCTAGGTAGTAAGCAATGAAAATATATATGGCAATCAAGCTACACAGAGACTCCCGTGTTTCATCCCCGGGGGGGGGGGGGGGAATCGTCAGGCTAAATGCATTTAGCCTGACGATTCCCCCCGGGGATGAAACACGGGAGCCTCTGTGTAGCTTGATTGCCATATATATTTTCATTGCTTACTATATATATATATATATATATATATATATATATATATATATATATATATATATATATATATATATATATATATATATATATTAAAAGGAAAAAAACTATACACACATTAAGGTTGTATACATTATAAATTATTTCGACCCTTAAATTAGGTCTGCTCAGACATATAAACAACGTGGTTGTTTATACGTCTGAGGAGACCTAATTAAAGGGTCGAAATAATTTATAATGTATACAACCTTAATGTGTGTATAGTTGTTTTCCTTTTAATAATTCTGTTTTGCTCTGTTTAAAGGTACATTGAGCTCTTTTATTCGGATTCTCAACGCAATACTGAAATCTATACATTATATATATATATATATATATATATATATATATATATATATATATATATATATATATATATATATATGAGAAAGGACGGATGAGGGTAATCCGACGTAATGGGAAATGAAAAGGAAAAACCAAAAAGAATGTTATTTTTATATATTCATCAACGTTTCGTCTTTATTTGTAAGACTTCCTCAGGATGATAATTTTAAGAAAAATGTCATGCAGGTAAGGAAAATATTGGGTTGACATGATGGGTTGATGAGAAAAAGTAGTAACCACTACTAAGCCCGGACCTCGGTCCTGCGCACCCAGTAGTGGCTACTACTTTTTCTCATCAATCCATCATGTCAACCCAATATTTTCACGTATTTGCATGACATTTTTCTTAAAATTATCATCCTGAGGAAGTCTTACAAATAAAGACGAAACGTTGATGAATATATAAAAAAAAAACCTTTTTGGTATTTCCCTTTCATATATATATATATATATATATATATATATATATATATATATATATATATATATATATATATATATACTATGAATATTTTTATTAAATATTAAAGTGTATTTTACCTACAGACGACGTCCACATCAGTGCAGGAAGTGGCGGTTTCAGGCGGTCAGACGGGTCGTAGATTCAGACGAGAATCACGAGCCTACGACCTTATCCATTAGGCCAACGGAATAGAACGGAATCAGTAATTGTATCGGAATCGGGAATTTAGAACGGAATCGGTAATTGTATCGGAATCGATATTTAGAACAGAATCGGTAATTGTGTCGGAATGTGGAATTTAGAACGGAATCGGTAATTGTATCGGAATCGGGAATTTAGAACGGAATCGGTAATTGTATCGGAATCAGGAATTTAGAACGGAATCGGTAATTGTATCGGAATCGAAAATTTAGAACGGAATCGGTAATTGTATCGGAATCGGGAATTTAGAACGGAATCGGTAATTGTATCGGAATCGGGAATTTAGAACGGAATCGGTAATTGTATCGGAATCGGGAAAAATATTTGGATCATCCCATTACTAGTGATGACATACCAAAATAAATGTCCCCTTTTCTCTTCTGTAAGGCTCTCACTTTGCAGACCAAATGGACTGGACTTTAGGCTCTCCTTATAATGGCACTGTTAGGAAATGAAGGTTTTAAAAAAAAAACGACCTTGTGTCTAACATTGCCCTCGCAGAGAGACAAGTAAATAGGGTCGTGAAAAGTCAAACGAGTTCGATTTTTAACAATATACCATTGGACACAAGTTTTTGGTTCAATATGGTTACCGCCCCCACCCCCACACCCCCACACCCCCACACCCCCCCCCCCCCCCACACACACACACGATGTTATGCTCTTAAACAGATAAAACAGAAAGAAATTCGCCGTCCCTTCTCTTCTGTAGTCACTCGCTTGCAGGACAAAATAGACTGACCCTTAATCTGTCCCTTTAATTACACTGTTAGGATGTGAAGCCAGGCTGCTTACTGGCATCCTGGAGTTTCGTTTAGTATCCATCTGTTTTTCACACACGCAACCGGTCGACGTTTGATTGTCTGGCCGCCATAAAACAAAGCGTTTGGCGTTGGCGGGATAATTGGAAAACTCGCCCGGCCGGCAAATAAGCCATCGTGACATTATCGCACATCGTGGCGATTCTGTGTGCGCTAATGGCGTCCCAGCTGAGAAGAAATGACCGGCCAATCTAGCTTGCAATTCGAAAATCTTCTCTTTGCGTCAATCTTAGCCGTTCGGCTGACCTGACGGGTCATTGGTAATAACCGCTCATGGCGTTCGAATTTTTTTTTTTTTTTCCCCTCTGGTGAGACTCGGGGGATGATTGGTTGCCGGCTGAGGAGATTGATCGATATTTTCCCTTTTATATTTGGAAGCCGTCTTTCAGGTATTTCTTTTCGTGTGGCGATTATTCGATCGATTATTTCAGGATTGGAGGTGGAAGTAGACCCATGGTTACCAGCGTGAGTTATGGAATCGACAAATCGAGGAAAGACGTTCGTGCAGCGTGTTCCAATTTATTTGTCTTCCCGCGAGGTCAGAGGTCGACACAAGGTCGGTTTTTAACGAGGGAAATAATCCAGCTCCACAAAGAGGGACACTCTGCATTTCTGGATTGAAACAAAAAAAATGAAGATTGCTTCAGTCTAGAAGAATGTCATCTTCACTGACTGGGGAGAGAAAACATGAAAACAGATACTACACTTTTCCCCCTAGCTAAAAGACTGTGCACCGTTTTAAATGATGCATTTATTTATTCAAAGACCACAACGATTCTTCAGAATGAAAACCAGCATTATTCCTGCTGTATCAATATTGAACGTGGATGTCTGAAAATAATGATAGAAACGTTATTTTCCACATGACGGTTAGATTAAGCGAAAAAAATCGAAAAATTCCATTAGAATGTAAAGAATTAGAGCTACGTGTTCAGATAGATTCTGCTTTACAGACAGGAAGTCTCTAATGACACGTAGCGAATAAGCTGATAAACTCTTTTTCTTATCATGCTCAATTGTTAATATTGCTTGATATTTATTACAGAATCTTTAGATGTTAGGGGCAGAGTTAGGGTAAGGAGTTAGGTGTAACCTCCGACCCCCTTCAGATTCATCTTGTCGAACTCGCAAATCTCTACGGAATTTCGAATGGAACTCTTTATTAAATCCACAGGCTAGATTGTTCTCGTTCCGTCAGCCAAGAACGCGTAGAAGTCTGTAGTAATTTTTAATTATAGTTTTAGTATCGACCGTACTGATCATTAAACCTTCAACCTCAAAAAGACTTCATAAGCACTTTATCTGCTGCGCCACGACACCATGACATGCATTGAGATTTGTATTAAACATTAACTGTACTTATCCGGCGTTCGCCGCGACTGTACTTACCTGCAATTTGTTTTGATTTTCTTTTTTTTAATATGTCGGGGTGGTTCAAAATATCATGTTTTTGTTCCAGTCAAAGGAAAGTAATTCTCTACGGACGAATACAGAGTTACATACTTTGTTTAGATGGTGGCAATTTGACAATGATTTCGAGGTGGACAAAGTATTTTCCGGGAGGAATTAAATCAAATTATATTTTATTCTTCTTAACAACATGGTGCAACGATCCAGCAAAAGAAGTGGCGAACCAGTATCAAATATTGAAAATTGATGTACCGGAATCAAATATTGATTTGTAGGAAAGAAAATTATCGATGACAAAGAAACGATGGAGGAACTGACTTTACTTTATATATTAGATATATAGAATGTGTATGTGTATTTTATCCTTCTCAATGGTGTAAATATACCAAACATGATGGCCCTTTGCAAGGGGTACTGCTTCATTTGTTCTGGTGGACCCGCATGTGACGTTTGAGATTTCCAAATGAAGTACATTCTTTTCTCCACACTCTCAAACTATAATCATAGACTTCCGTGCCTTTTTTACTTCTTTCGTGACTTTTAAGACCGACATTACTGCGAAAAACCATTCCAAATTGATCACAATTCAAATCACTTTAAGATCTCACAGATTCTGATAGAATAATGCCAACCCTTTTGCGTGCATCTCTCTTGAATTTCTCATGGTGGATGCGATTCCTTTCAAATCTTCTTCTTTCGTGTGAATCAAATGATTATGGTGTTGGCATTAGTTTCCCCGGTGTTTTTCTAGTTAGAAATCTTTCTGGAAAGACATCGGATACTTACGGGAAATACCACGAGAAGGTTGCCAACATCCCTAAGTGAGAGTGGTAATGTGAAACCGACTGGACTCGAACTTGGAACACCCAGGTCTTCATTCCGTGTCGATATCCACTTAACCACCGTCACCTCCCCTTTCAAATGTTGTCTGCACTGACTTCATCCTGAAATTAATGCGCCCCGCCAGCTGATTAAGTATCGTGTGACCCAACCACCTCACAGGGCTAACAAAACCAAAGTCCCATCAACACAACAGACCCTCTGTTTCCGAGGACAACCGAAAACCAACTGCCACCTCGAACGTCCAACTTACACTGACACCCGGCATACATCCAGGTTCACATGTCAAATTAAAAAGAAAATTCCGCTAAATGGCCCTCCCTCCCATAATACTTTTTAGCGATTATGTCTGAACATCCTAGAAAAAAATTGGGAAAGAAACAATTATAAGTAAAAAAAGAAACAGTTCACTTGATGACGACTCCCGTCCTTAAAATCGGAAATCAACAAGCGGTGTTTATCAGAAAAAAGTCGTTCTTCTTCATCTTCTTCTTCTTCATCTTCTTCTTCTTCATCTTCTTCATCTTCTTCTTTTTCTTCATCTTCTTCATCTTCTTCATCTTCTTCATCTTCTTCATCTTCTTCATCTTCTTCATCCTTTTCTTCATTTTCTTCATTTTCTTCATCTTCTTCTTCATCTTCTTCTTCTTCTTCATCTTCATCTTTGCGTGTCTTTGACGCATGTGGTCATACAACAGTTTCCCCACTTTTTTATAGAGTCCTTTGTATTATTGTTGTACTCTGCAAGATCTTTCAAGCTGCATCAGTTGGGCAATCGAGGCCAGACAAGGCATCGTTGCATCGTATGGTCCTCCCCTCCACATTCACAAGTGGTTGAGTCGGTTTTGTAGCCCCATCTACTCATTGCAACTTTTGACTGCACCATTCCCGTTCTCAGGCGGTTTAGTGTTTTCCATTGGAGCTAGGGTGCCTCTGAACCGGGAGGGAGGGTCGCAGAATGGGGTATTCCCATATCAGTAGAAGGGTGCCATTCTCCAGGCGTCTGGTCCACAGCTGTAGTCTGGTCTCTTCCTGGGATGTTGTTAGAAGGACAATTAAAAGCGCGCATGTAGGAGCAAGCAGCTAACACACAAGATATAAATATGAACTTTCATGTATGACACAAGGTAACCAAACGTAGCAAAACCATTAAGACTTCTTTTCTAGGTTGAACATGGGTAGCGAAACTCCCGGGTTATCATGTATCCTCACCACAGGTTGATATCAACTTTTTTTTTTTATTTCAACTCTTCACATATTTTATAACGAGTTCACTCCAGACAAGGGGGCATACTGCCACTGAGACGTAATGGGGATACAGTGGATTAGGGACCGGAAATTACGAGGGGCGTCCTAATAGAGGAGTACAGTTAGGGAAACAGGGGGCAGGGAAGGAGTTCCAAAGGCTGGCAGCTCGGGGAAAGAAGCTATAAGAGTAGAAAGCTCTCAGGCATCTCGGGACCTCCACAGTGAATGAATGGGATTTAACTGATTGCCCATTTTGGTTGGGTGTATTTACGTCGATGGGGTATCAGAGCAGCAAGTTCATTGGAGCACATTCCATTGAAGTACTTGTAAAACAAGCACAGAGATGCAACATTGCGATGATGGGACAGTGGCTGAAGCTTCATAGATATTGAGGAACCTATTTGATAAGCGACACTTTTTTACCCTGTCTAAGAGGGAGAGACGAGTGGATGGTGCACCAGCCCAGATGTGACAACAATACTCCATGCATGAGCGGATAGTGGCTTTGTAGAGATATGCCTTCTCTTCTATCACGTGACCTTGTTCTACCAATCAGAACGTCTGGTATCTTTCTGTAGTACTATCGCTTGCCGAGGAAGTGTGAACTCGGTGATCCGTGCAGTGGGAACTTTTCTCGAAGGGCTGTTAACATCCGGTCGCGGTACCCAGCTTCCCAATTGGCAACGATAGGCACTTCCCTTTAATGAAAGGGTTAATTATATCGTGTTGTACGGTATTTTATACCCGTTCGGGTATTTCGGCAGGTTTTCGGTGGCGTCATTAATTCTCTCCTGAAAATTAATTATCTGGTTGGGACCATCAGCTTCTGGAAATTGAACGTTTTTAATAATGGAACGAACATATTACTTCATATATCAAAAATATATTTATTCATTTCCAAAAAATTAAAACTCGAAATTTGAGTTGGCGAGCTGACTCGAGACACGCGTCTGCCTCTTACACAATGCCAACGCCGAACTGATTTCAAACCTCTTGCGGCAGACAAGGCGAGAGAGGGGGGAGGGGAAAGATAGAGACAGAAAGAGAGAAAAAGAGACACAAATGCATGAAAAGAAACAAGATACAGATAATGCAGTCGTCAGATGACAGCTGATTTGATCTTTGACCCCAGGCAGCTGTCTATCTCAAACGTTGATATTTATGTTGACATCTGAGATCGCACCCAGCGACGCCGATTACTGTGATATAAACAACATGGCCGTCTGATGACATTTTGGAGTGCAATAATATCGGCCTGCGCGTCTCCCCGCGAGGGCAATCCCAAGTATGGCAAAAGGGCCTCCAAGTGTGGGGAATTGCAGCGCTCCCAAAAGAGGTCACTACCTTTGCCAAATCTCGACCTACTTGTGTATTAAACAACAACACAGGAAAACGGAAACGGGATATCCTAAGCGAAATATTTTTTGAATGAAAAGTTTAATAACGTAGAAAATACGATACGCTTGAAGTTTGCAAAAGCAAAACACATTTTTACTAGGAAGTAAAAGTCAGATTTAAAAAGTGAGAAATTTTTTGAATATGAAGAAATTAGCGGAAGATAATAATAAACAAAATTTAACTGAATAAAAAATATTCTTTGAAGACTAAAATCATAAATTAAGAACAAAAGCAAATAGTTTACACGCGAGTAAAGGAATAAAGATTAAAATGTGTTTTGGGGTTAGGGTTAGGGTTAGAGTTAGGGAGGGTTAGGGTTTGAGGGAGGGTTAGGGTTAGGGGTATGGAGGGTTAGGGTTAGGGAGGGTTAGGGTTTGAGGGAGGTTTAGGGTTAGGGGTATGGAGGGTTAGGGTTAGGGAGGGTTAGAGTTAGGGTTAGGGTGAGTTAGGGGTAGGGGTAGGGAGGGTTAGGGTTAGGGTTAGGGTGGGTTAGGGGTAGGGGTAGGGAGCGTTAGGGTTAAGGTGAAGGTTAGGGTTTAGGGTTTAGGGTAAGGATTAGGGTTGGGGTTGGTGTTAGGGTTGGGGTTAGGGTTGGGGTTATGGTTGGTGTTGTGATTGGGGTAAGGGTTAGAATTAGGGTTGGGGGTGGGGGTGGTGTTGGAGTTAGGGTTATGGAGGGTTAGTGTTAAGGATAGGGAGGGCTAGGGTTAGGGTAAGGGTTAGGGAGGGTTAGGGTTAAAGTTAGGGGTAGGGAGGGTTAGGGTTAGGGAGGGTTAGGGTTAATGTTAGGGGTAGGGAGGGTTAGGGTTAGGGAGGGTTAGGGTTAGGGAGGGTTAGGGTTAGGGAGGGTTAGGGTTAAAGTTAGGGGTAGGGAGGGTTAGGGTTAGGGAGGGTTAGGGTTAGAGTTAGGGGTAGGGAGGGTTAGGGTTAATGTTAGGGGTAGGGAGGGTTAGGGTTAGGGAGGGTTAGGGTTAGGGAGGGTTAGGGTTAGGGAGGGTTAGGGTTAAAGTTAGGGGTAGGGAGGGTTAGGGTTAGGGAGGGTTAGGGTTAGAGTTAGGGGTAGGGAGGGTTAGGGTTAGGGAGGGTTAGGGTTAGAGTTAGGGGTAGGGAGGGTTAGGGTTAGGGAGGGTTAGGGTTAGAGTTAGGGGTAGGGAGGGTTAGGGTTAGGGAGGGTTAGGGTTAGAGTTAGGGGTAGGGAGGGTTAGGGTTAGGGAGGGTTAGGGTTAAAGTAAGGGGTAGGGAGGGTTAGGGTTAGGGAGGGTTAGGGTTAGAGTTAGGGGTAGGAAGGGTTAGGGTTAGGGAGGGTTAGGGTTAGAGTTAGGGGTAGGGAGGGTTAGGGTTAGGGAGGGTTAGGGTTAAAGTTAGGGGTAGGGAGGGTTAGGGTTAGGGAGGGTTAGGGTTAGAGTTAGGGGTAGGGAGAGTTAGGGTTAGGGAGGGTTAGGGTTAGAGTTAGGGGTAGGGAGGGTTAGGGTTAGGGAGGGTTAGGGTTAAAGTCAGGGGTAGGGAGGGTTAGGGTTAGGGAGGGTTAGGGTTAGAGTTAGGGGTAGGGAGGGTTAGGGTTAGGGAGGGTTAGGGTTAGAGTTAGGGGTAGGGAGGGTTAGGGTTAGGGAGGGTTAGGGTTAGAGTTAGGGGTAGGGAGGGTTAGGGTTAGAGTTAGGGGTAGGGAGGGTTAGGGTTAGGGAGGGTTAGGGTTAGAGTTAGGGGTAGGGAGGGTTAGGGTTAGGGAGGGTTAGGGTTAGAGTTAGGGGTAGGGAGGGTTAGGGTTAGGGAGGGTTAGGGTTAGAGTTAGGGGTAGGGAGGGTTAGGGTTAGGGAGGGTTAGGGTTAGAGTTAGGGGTAGGGAGGGTTAGGGTTAGAGTTAGGGGTAGGGAGGGTTAGGGTTAGGGAGGGTTAGGGTTAGAGTTAGGGGTAGGGAGGGTTAGGGTTAGGGAGGGTTAGGGTTAGAGTTAGGGGTAGGGAGGGTTAGGGTTAGGGAGGGTTAGGGTTAAAGTTAGGGGTAGGGAGGGTTAGGGTTAGGGAGGGTTAGGGTTAGAGTTAGGGGTAGGGAGGGTTAGGGTTAGGGAGGGTTAGGGTTAGAGTTAGGGGTAGGGAGGGTTAGGGTTAGGGAGGGTTAGGGTTAAATAGGGAGGGTTAGGGTTAGAGTTAGGGGTAGGGAGGGTTAGGAGTTAGGGAGGGTTAGGGTTAAAGTTAGGGGTAGGGAGTGTTAGGGTTAGGTGGAGGGTTAGGGTTAGAGTTAGGGGTAGGGAGGGTTAGGGTTAGGGAGGGTTAGGGTTAAAGTTAGGGGTAGGAGGGTTAGGGTTAGGGAGGGTTAGGGTTAAGTAGGGGTAGGGAGGGTTTAGGGTTAGGGAGGGTTAGGGTTAGAGTTAGGGGTAGGGAGGGTTAGGGTTAGGGAGGGTTAGGGTTAGAGTTAGGGGTAGGGAGGGTTAGGGTTTAGGAGGGTTAGGGTTAGAGTTAGGGGTAGGGAGGGTTAGGGTTAGAGGTTAGGGGTTAGGGAGGGTTAGGGTTAGGGAGGGTTAGGGTTAGAGTTAGGGTAGGGAGGGTAGGGTAGGAGGGTTAGGGTTAGAGTTAGGGGTAGGAGGGTTAGGGTTAGGGAGGGTTAGGGTTAGAGTTAGGGGTAGGGAGGGTTAGGGTTAGGGAGGGTTAGGGTTAGAGTAGGGGTAGGAGGTTAGGGAGAGTTAGAGTTAGGGGTAGGGAGGGTTAGGGTTAGGGAGGGGTTAGGGTTAGAGTTAGGGGTAGGGAGGGTTTAGGGTTAGGGAGGGTTAGGGTTAGAGTTAGGGTAGGGAGGGTTAGGGTTAGGGAGGGTTAGGGTTAGAGTTAGGGGTAGGGAGGGTTAGGGTTAGGGAGGTTAGGGTTAGAGTTAGGGTAGGGAGGGTTAGGGTTAGGGAGGGTTAGGGTTAGAGTTAGGGGTAGGGAGGGTTAGGTTAGGGAGGTTAGGGTTAGAGTTAGGGGTAGGGAGGGTTAGGGTCTAGGGAGGGTTAGGGTTAGAGTTAGGGGTAGGGGAGGGTTAGTGTTAGGGAGGGTTAGGGTTAGAGTTAGGGGTAGGGAGGGGTTAGGGTTAGGGAGGGTTAGGGTTAAGTAGGGGTAGGGAGGGTTAGGGTAGGAGGTTAGGGTAAGTTAGGGTAGGGAGGGTTAGGTTAGGGAGGGTTAGGGTTAGAGTTAGGGGTAGGGAGGGTTAGGGTTAGGGAGGGTTAGGGTTAGAGTTAGGGGTAGGGAGGGTTAGGGTTAGGGAGGGTTAGGGTTAGAGTTAGGGGTAGGGAGGGTTAGGGTTAGGGAGGGTTAGGTTAGAGTTAGGGGTAGGGAGGGTTAGGGTTAGGGAGGGTTAGGGTTGAGTTAGGGTTAGGAGGGAGGGTTAGGAGTAGGAGGGTTAGGGTTAGAGTTAGGGGTAGGGAGGGTTAGGGTAGGAGGGTTAGGGTAGGTAGGTAGGTGGGTAGGAGGGTTAGGGTTAGGGAGGGTTAGGGTTAGAGTTAGGGGTAGGGAGGTGGTTAGGGGTTAGGGAGGGTTAGGTAGTGAGGGGGTAGGGAGGGTTAGGGTTAGGAGGGTTAGGGTTAGAGTTACGGGTAGGGAGGGTTAGGTTAGGAAGGGTTAGGGTTAGAGTTAGGGGTAAGGAGGGTTAGGGTTAGGGAGGGTTAGGGTTAGAGTTAGGGGTAGGTGAGGGTTAGGGTTAGGGAGGGTTAGGGTTAAAGTTAGGGGTAGGGAGGGTTAGGGTTAGGGAGGGTTAGGGTTAGAGTTAGAGGTAGGAGGGTTAGGGTTAGAGTTAGGGTAGGGAGGGTTAGGGTTAGGGGGTTAGGGTTAGGGAGGGTTAGGGTTAGAGTTAGGGGTAGGGGTAGGTTAGGAGGGTAGGTTAAGTTAGGGGTAGGGAGGGTTAGGGTTAGAGTTAGGGGTAGGGAGGGTTAGGGTTAGGAAGGGTTAGGGTTAGAGTTAGGGTAGGAGGGTTAGGGTTAGGGAGGGTTAGGGTTAGAGTTAGGGGTAGGGAGGGTTAGGGTTAGGGAGGGTTAGGGTTAAGTTAGGGGTAGGGAGGGTTAGGGTTAGAGTTAGGGGTAGGGAGGTTAGGGTTAGGAAGGGTAGGGTTAGAGTTAGGGGTAGGGAGGGTTAGGGTTAGAGTTAGGGGTAGGGAGGGTTAGGGTTAGGAGGGTTAGGGTTAAAGTTAGGGGTAGGGAGGGTTAGGGTTAGAGTTAGGGGTAGGGAGGGTTTGGGTTAGGAAGGGTTAGGGTTAGAGTTAGGGGTAGGGAGGGTTAGGGTTAGGGAGGGTTAGGGTTAGAGTTAGGGGTAGGGAGGGTTAGGGTTAGGGGTTAGGGTTAGGGTTAGAGGGTAGGGAGGGTTAGGGTTAGGGAGGGTTAGGGTTAAGTTAGGGGTAGGGAGGGTTAGGGTTAGAGTTAGGGGTAGGGAGGGTTAGGGTTAGGGAGGGTTAGGGTTAGAGTTAGGGGTAGGGAGGGTTAGGGTTAGGGAGGGTTAGGTTAAAGTTAGGGGTAGGGAGGGTTAGGGTTAGAGTAAGGGGTAGGGAGGGTTAGGGTTAGGAGGGTTAGGGTTAGAGTTAGGGGTAGGGAGGGTTAGGGTTAGGGAGGGTTAGGGTAGAGTTAGGGGTAGGGAGGGTTAGGGTTAGGGAGGGTTAGGGTTAGAGTTAGGGGTAGGAGAGTTAGGGTTAGGGAGGGTTAGGGTTAGAGTTAGGGGTAGGGAGGGTTAGGGTTAGAGTAGGGGTAGGGAGGTTAGGGTTAGGGAGGGTTAGGGAGGGTTAGGGTTAGAGTTAGGGGTAGGGAGGGTTAGGGTTAGGGAGGGTTAGGTTAGAGTTAGGGGTAGGGAGAGTTAGGGTTAGAGTTAGGGGTAGGGAGGGTTAGGGTTAAAGTTAGGGGTAGGGAGGGTTAGGGTTAGGAGGGTTAGGGTTAAAGTTAGGGGTAGGGAGGGTTAGGGTTAGGGAGGGTTAGGGTTAAGTTAGGGGTAGGGAGGGTTAGGGTTAGGGAGGGTTAGGGTTAAAGTTAGGGGTAGGGAGGGTTAGGGTTAGGGAGGGTTAGGGTTAGGAAGGGTTAGGGTTAGAGTTAGGGGTAGGGAGGGTTAGGGTTAGGGAGGGTTAGGGTTAGAGTTAGGGGTAGGGAGGGTTAGGGTTAGGGAGGGTTAGGGTAGGAAGGGTTAGGGTTAGAGTTAGGGGTAGGGAGGGTTAGGGTTAGGGAGGGTTAGGGTTAGAGTTAGGGGTAGGAGGGTTAGGGTTAGAGTTAGGGGTAGGGAGGGTTAGGGTTAGGGAGGGTTAGGGTTAGAGTTAGGGGTAGGGAGGGTTAGGGTTAGGGACGGTTAGGGTTAGGAAAGGTTAGGGTTAGAGTTAGGGGTAGGGAGGGTTAGGGTTAGGGAGGGTTAGGGTTAGAGTTAGGGGTAGGGAGGGTTAGGGTTAGAGTTAGGGGTAGGGAGGGTTAGGGTTAGGGAGGGTTAGGGTTAGAGTTAGGGGGTAGGGAGGGAGGTAGGGTTAGAGTTAGGGGTAGGGAGGGTTAGGGTTAGGGAGGGTTAGGGTTAGAGTTAGGGGTAGGGAGGGTTAGGGTTAGGGAGGGTTAGGGTTAGGAAGGGTTAGGGTTAGAGTTAGGGGTAGGGAGGGTTAGGGTTAGGGAGGGTTAGGGTTAGAGTTAGGGGTAGGGAGGGTTAGGGTTAGGGAGGGTTAGGGTTAGAGTTAGGGGTAGGGAGGGTTAGGGTTAGGGAGGGTTAGGGTAGGAAGGGTTAGAGTTAGGGGTAGGGAGGGTTAGGGTTAGGGAGGTTAGGGTTAGAGTTAGGGTTAGGGAGGGTTAGGGTTAGAGTTAGGGGTAGGGAGGGTTAGGGTTAGGGAGGGTTAGGGTTAGAGTTAGGGGTAGGGAGGGTTAGGGTTAGGGAGGGTTAGGGTTAGGAAGGGTTAGGGTTAGAGTTAGGGTAGGGAGGGTTAGGGTTAGGGAGGGTTAGGGTTAGAGTTAGGGAGGGTTAGGGTTAGAGTTAGGGGTAGGGAGGTTAGGGTTAGAGTTAGGGGTAGGGAGGGTTAGGGTTAGGGAGGGTTAGGGTTAGAGTTAGGGGTAGGGAGGGTTAGGGTTAGGGAGGGTTAGGGTTAGAGTTAGGGGTAGGGAGGGTTAGGGTTAGAGTTAGGGGTAGGGAGGGTTAGGGTTAGGGAGGGTTAGGGTTAGAGTTAGGGGTAGGGAGGGTTAGGGTTAGGGAGGGTTAGGGTTAGGAAGGGTTAGGGTTAGAGTTAGGGGTAGGGAGGGTTAGGGTTAGGGAGGGTTAGGGTTAGAGTTAGGGGTAGGGAGGGTTAGGGTTAGGAGGGTTAGGGTTAGAGTTAGGGGTAGGGAGGGTTAGGGTTAGGGAGGGTTAGGGTTAGAGTTAGGGGTAGGGAGGGTTAGGGTTAGAGTTAGGGGTAGGGAGGGTTAGGGTTAGGAAGGGTTAGGGTTAGAGTTAGGGGTAGGGAGGGTTAGGGTTAGGGAGGGTTAGGGTTAGAGTTAGGGTAGGGAGGGTTAGGGTTAGGGAGGGTTAGGGTTAGAGTTAGGGGTAGGGAGGGTTAGGGTTAGGGAGGGTTAGGGTTAGAGTTAGGGGTAGGGAGGGTTAGGGTTAGGGAGGGTTAGGGTTAAAGTTAGGGGTAGGGAGGGTTAGGGTTAGGGAGGGTTAGGGTTAGAGTTAGGGGTAGGGAGGGTTAGGGTTAGGGAGGGTTAGGGTTAAAGTAAGGGTAGGGAGGGTTAGGGTTAGGGAGGGTTAGGGTTAGAGTTAGGGTTAGGGAGGGTTAGGGTTAGAGTTAGGGGTAGGGAGGGTTAGGGTTAGGAGGGTTAGGGTTAGAGTTAGGGGTAGGGAGGGTTAGGGTTAGGGAGGGTTAGGGTTAGAGTTAGGGGTAGGGAGGGTTAGGGTTAGGAGGGTTAGGGTTAAAGTTAGGGGTAGGGAGGGTTAGGGTTAGGGAGGGTTAGGGTTAGAGTTAGGGTAGGGAGGGTTAGGGTTAGGAAGCGTTAGGGTTAAAGTTAGGGGTAGGGAGGGTTAGGGTTAGGGAGGGTTAGGGTTAGAGTTAGGGGTAGGGAGGGTTAGGGTTAGGAGGGTTAGGGTTAGGTTAGGGTTAGGGAGGGTTAGGGTTAAAGTTAGGGGTAGGGAGGGTTAGGGTTAGGGAGGGTTAGGGTTATAGTTAGGGGTAGGGAGGGTTAGGGTTAGGGAGGGTTAGGGTTAGAGTTAGGGGTAGGGAGGGTTAGGGTTAAAGTTAGGGTTAGGGATGGTTAGGGTTAAAGTTAGGGGTAGGGAGGGTTAGGGTTAGGGAGGGTTAGGGTTAGAGTTAGGGGTAGGGAGGGTTAGGGTTAGGGAGGGTTAGGGTTAGAGTTAGGGGTAGGGAGGGTTAGGGTTAGGGAGGGTTAGGGTTAAAGTTAGGGGTAGGGAGGGTTAGGGTTAGGGAGGGTTAGGGTTAAAGTTAGGGGTAGGGAGGGTTAGGGTTAGGGAGGGTTAGGGTTAGAGTTAGGGGTAGGGAGGGTTAGGGTTAGGAAGCGTTAGGGTTAAAGTTAGGGGTAGGGAGGGTTAGGGTTAGGGAGGGTTAGGGTTAGAGTTAGGGGTAGGGAGGGTTAGGGTTAGGGAGGGTTAGGGTTAAAGTTAGGGGTAGGGAGGGTTAGGGTTAGGGAGGGTTAGGGTTAGAGTTAGGGGTAGGGAGGGTTAGGGTTAGGAAGCGTTAGGGTTAAAGTTAGGGGTAGGGAGGGTTAGGGTTAGGGAGGGTTAGGGTTAGAGTTAGGGGTAGGGAGGGTTAGGGTTAGGGAGGGTTAGGGTTAGAGTTAGGGTTAGGGAGGGTTAGGGTTAGAGTTAGGGGTAGGGAGGGTTAGGGTTAGGGAGGGTTAGGGTTAGAGTTAGGGGTAGGG
>OY744547.1:6767307-6774807 GCA_963556195.1 Sepiola atlantica | reverse complement strand
TGTTCAATGCAAGGTGTATTCAGTAATAAACTAGTGTTTATTTTTCTTTCCTTAAGCCAAGGCTTTTCAAAGATCGAAATCTTATCATCAGAGGAGAAATACAGATGGATAAGTTGGCTTTCGAAAAAACCAAAGTTCAAATATTTGAAAAATATGAGAATTATTATTAAAAATTATTTTAATTTTTAATAATTTTTAATAATAATTCTCATATTTTTCAAATATTTGAACTTTGGTATTTCTCCTCTGATGATAAGATTTCGATCTTTGAAAAGCCTTGGCTTAAGGAAAGAAAAATAAACACTAGTTTATTACTGACAACCTTGCATTGAACAATTGAAATTTGAAATAAATTTGGACAATCGTCGCATATTTATCACTCTTTTTTCTTCTATCTCTACTATTGCTCTATCTCGTATATTGAGCTAATCCTTTTCACAATAGGTTCCATCTACTAAAAGTTTTCACTTTGGTTTATTTTGATCCTATATATATATATATATATATATATATATATATATATATATATATATATATATATATATATATAGGGGGGCAGTTTGAATCCGAAGGGACGAACAGAGCCTCTGATAAAAATGCGTGGACGCATCTTAAATTACGTTTCGCATCCCAAACCGAACGATTCATTTTTCTTGTTTTAATTAAAATGTTCATTTTCTCGAATGTCAAACACGTGGTCGTGGCCCACTTCCGGCTTGACAGGCCATTTATTATAAGGCACATTCAAAAATCAGTTCTAGCGCAAGTTCCTTCTTCGCTTCGAACACTTCCACCATGATGGCGGGTGGTGGGCCGGGGGCGCGGGAGTCTGATTTGTTAATCGGCATATTGAGCATATCCAAGAACTGCGATCCATTGCTTCATTCTCTCTCTCTCTCTCTCTCTCTCTCTCTCTCTCTCTCTCTCTCTCTCTCTCTCTCTCTCTCTCTCTCTCTCTCCTTCTCCCTCTCTCTCTCTCCTTCTCTCTCTCCCCGCTTTCTCTTTCTCTTTGTATCTATCTATCTATCTCGCTTACCTATTTGCCCTCTCTTTCTCTCTCTCTCTCTCTCTCTCTCTCTCTCTCTCTCTCTCTCTCTATATATATATATATATATATATATATATATATATATATTTCTCTATCTATCTATCTATCTATCTATCTCGTTCGCCCATTTGTCTTCTTTCTTTCCCCCTTTCTCGTTCTCTTTCTCTCTGTATCTATCTATCTCGCTCGCTTATTCTCCTTCTCTCTCTCTCTCTCTCTCTCTCTCTCTCTTTCTCTCTCTCTCTCTTTCCCTCCCTCCTTTCCCTTTCTCTCTGTATCTATCTATCTCGCTCGTTCATTCTCCTTCTCTCTCTCTTTCTCTCTCTTTCTCTCTTTCCCTCCCTCCTTTCCCTTTCTCTCTGTATCTATCTATCTCGCTCGCTTATTCGCTTTCTCTCTCTCTTTCTCTCTCTCTCTCTCTCTCTCTCTCTCTCTCTCTTTCCCTTCCCCTTTTCCCTTTCTCTCTGTATCTATCTATCTCGCTCGTTCATCTTCCTTCTCAGTCATTTTAAATGTGTTACATATTACAATTCGTCTTCCCTCCCCCCTCTCTCTCTCTCTCTCTTTCTCTCTCTCTCTCTCTTCTTCCTCTCCCTCTATTTTCTAAGCTCTATATTCGTAATTAAGTTCTTTTGAACTTGTAGCGTTGCATATTGCTCGACGCCATTCGCCTTAGGTTGACACAAGTTCGTCCAGATGTTTAATATTATATTGAAATACCGACTCGCTTTTTAGGATGAATTTTTTTTATTTTGCTAATTTAATTTTTAATTTCTTTTTTATTAGTCATATATATAAATATGCAATAAATGTTTCGACATTAAATGACTCAAGAAAATAAAAATAAAACCCATAATTACGAAAATAAAACTGATATATGTGCAATTGCTTCCATAAAGTCTATTTTAGTTTGGTGAGGCCGGATAAATTGGTACTTTTTATCTTTTGAGCGTGTAACGACATTTTGATAGTTAGGATGTTGTCGTCAGAAAATTGAGAGTTGATACCTGGTCGTCACACATTTAGGTGATATTTATTTATATTAATCTAGTTCAAATATATTGATAAAATGAATATAAACCCGATATTTTTTTCTAAAAGTGCCCAATAACGAGTATTGATTTACTCCTCTCCAGGAGTTAGGCACAAGGCCAGTTTTTATCCTACTCCCACAAGTAAGATGTGACCCAAGGTCGGGTCGGGAAAGTGGGGTTTGAAAAGCCAGCGCCCGAGAGGTGAGCACTCTGGCCATTTAAAAATTGCCTGGGCAGCCCCCGTCGGCATTCCCCGATAGGGGCGTCTCAGACAGTAAGCAATAAACTTACTCCTCCCCAAAGAGGGAAGGCAAAGCCTGGGAGGGTGGACCTCCTAGAACTGCACAGGACAGACCCATTGACCGGCGTAAGTCAAGCCCCGAAGGACAAGACAATACCAGTATGGGGTGCAGTATCCATCGGAACAGATACTACACTTTGATCTTAGCCAAAAGTGCCCAATAACGAGTAGAGCATTTATAGAATTAAATAAACACTGGTACAGTCAACGTTAATTAACCAACGTTTCAATGATATTACATCTCTTCAAAAACTGCACAAAAATAAAAAGTGAAAAAACACGCATTGAAATTGTCACCAGGAGGTGAAAAAGGTTTTTTTTTCTTTTATGGAAATCGCTCCAGACAAGAGATGAAGCCACTTGATGTAAGGGGCTAACAAGAACAAATATGATTTTCGCAAAGACAGGGGGTGCCTACAGGCCTTAGTCTTGAAAAGACCTAGGTTATATGTAGGAGGAAAACAGCCAACAGGAAGCGTATTCCACAAGCCCGCGGTTTTTGGAAAGAAGCTACTGGAATATGAAGCTGTATTACAATGAGGTATCAAAACAGTGAATTGGTGGAGACCACTAGACCAACGAGTCAAACGAGCTGAAACAAAAGAAGCTGGGAATAGATCACATAATTCTGAAGAACACATTCCATAATAGTATTTATAGAAAAGACTGAGACTAGCTACATCACGTCTATGAGAGAGGGGGGGTGCAGAGAAGAAGAAATGGTAGGGCCAATCAAATTACAGACACGTTTCTGCACCTTATCAAGAACCCTCAAATGGGACAGAGATTCAATTAAGAGAAAAGAAAAAAGAAAAAGAAAAAGTAATTTTTTTTTTAATAAAAAATTATTATTATTATTATTATTATTTTTATTTTTATTATTATTATTATTATTATTATTATTATTATTATTATTTTCATTATTATTATTATTATTATTATTTTCATTATTATTATTATTATTATTATTATTATTATTTTTATTATTATTATTATTATTATTATTATTATAAGCCATTATTGAAGCCCCTTTATTTTATTACTTATTTCACTCAAAATGTATCCCGCATTAAGATATTGAAGGACTAACAAATAATGCTTATTAATAATTTTTAGTTTAATGAAGACTAATACTCCCACTTTTATTAGTTCACTAAAATTCTTCTACATTACAAAAATGTATGCTTTAATTTTATGCCGTATTTTCAAGTTATTTATGTTAAATTAACAAACTTATCCAGGGTTAGCCATTTGAAGTGCAGACAATAAAAACCTATCTCATATCGCTGATTAAGCAAACAATCTTTATCAGGGAACAAAACAATAGCCAATTTTTCACTAAGACAAAGAAAATAGATGGAGTTGCGCAGTTTAGGTGACGAAGACTTTTTGTTAAATGCTCCATTTTATTACAGGAACTATATTCGTATCTTTTAGAAATATTATATACTTGGATAATGAGGTGCCTATTTTATTATTATCTGGGTTATAAAATGAACTTTTGTGGTTTCTGTATTTGGGTGTGTGTTTTTTAACTTTTTATTTTTTATGCAGTCTTTGAAGAGATGTAATATCATCGAAACGTTGGTTAATTAACGTTGACTGTACCAGTTTATTTAATTGTATATATATAGAGAGAGAGACTCTCGACTACGAATCAGTGGCGATTTGTGATAGGGTTCGCGCCCGCCGACCGTTGAGAATTAGTTCCTACACTGAAGATTGCGTCAGCATGAAACATCGATGTCTGTAGGTATTAAAATATTTAATGAATATTTATTTATAAATATTATTATTTATCAGCCCCCTCCAACAAAGGCCAGGCACTCTTGAGTGACTTTAATAACAAGCAGTGCAAATAGCTACATGCACGATCCGAACGCCGTTCGTAGATCAAGCTGCTTGGTAAATCTAGCCGCCGACTCGCTATTTACATTTAAATTCCTCTCTATTTACTAACTAATTGGCCAAGGCCAATGGGATAAGACTCTCGACTACGAATCAGTGGCGATTTGTGATCGGGGTTCGCGCCCACCGACCGTTGAGAATTAGTTCCTACACTGAAGATTGCGTTAGCATGAAACATCGATGTCTGTAGGTATTAAAATATTTAATATATATATATATATATATATATATATATATATATATATATATATATATATATATATAAAAACCTTGAATGAGATTCTTCTGTTTTACTAAGCCCGGAAGTAAATCAAAAAAATGGCCTGTCTTCCTCTTCTCAACCTCCTTTAAGTGCATCTGGACTTACCTACATTTTGAGCACTTCTCCAATCTGCTCCCACACAAAGAGTTTTTCTTCACTTTCTACAATTTCACCGGACTTCTTTTCAACGGAAATTTACCACCCGGACAATTTGCATATCTTTTTCACGGAACTTTTCTTTTCATTCAATACGTTTTTTTAACAAAAATTATTTTAATAATTTTTAATAATAATTTTCATATTTTTCAAATATTTGAACTTTGGTTTTTTCGAAAGCCAACTTATCCATCTGTATTTCTCCTCTGATGATAAGATTTCGATCTTTGAAAAGCCTTGGCTTAAGGAAAGAAAAATAAACACTAGTTTATTACTGATTGCACCTTGCATTGAACAATTGAGATTTGAAATAAATTTCGACAATCGTCGCATATTTATCACTCTTTTTTCTTCTATCTCATATATATATATATATATATATATATATATATATATATATATATACAGGGTGGGCCAAAATAAGGGTCCTATCTTTAAATTTGAATAACTTGAATTTGAATAACTTCCACAAAATAAAAGTTAAACTCACCAAACTTTATGTGTGTGTAGACTGACCCTTCCGAGATTTTTTGAAATAAACAAAACAAATTTTAGCCGAAAAACACTTCTTAAAACTTACAAAAACTAAAGTATTGTTTTTTACACTGTTTTGAGTTTTTTAAGCAAAAATAATGTTTTCTAAATGAGGGTACGTTCCTTAGGGCTAATACGGCTTATGCTTGCTTCGGAAGGGGTCCTTTACTTATTCTAAAAAAAAAAAAAAAAATCAATAAATAAAAAAGTTATGAATTTTTAAAAATAGGACCCTTATTTTTGCCTACCCTGTATATATATATATATATATATATATATATATATATATATATATATATATATATATATATATATATATATATATATATATATATAGTCTAAAGAAGCTTTGAGTTATTTTAAACAAAAAGACAAAGAAAAAAAAAAAAAAAAAAAAAGGGAAAATGCAGTTTGAATTCCCAGAGAAGCTAACTAAATCCAAAATAGTGTAGACTTAACATTTGTTGGAAAATTCATTGAATAAATAATATATAATAGTAAGTAAATAAAATTAAAAGGGGAATTAAGTATCTAACAGTGAAACAAAAGCAGACCTTAACGTAAGCATCTAATATTAACACGGGGATCTTCAGCTGTTTACCATGTAACTGTTTCGGAGATTTAAAAACAGGACAGTTATATGCATGGCTCTCCAATGGTACAGATAAAACTACCATTTCCCCAATAATCAAGTGTCGAAATAATTCAGCTTAAAATGTTACTTATATATACATAAATAAATAATAATAAAACAAAAATAATATTAATAATAATAATAATAATATACTACCCTTAAGACTACCGTGTGATATGGTAATTTGCATATCAAATAAAATTCTTTATTACAATAGTAATACTAGTAATAATAATAATAATAATAATAATAATAATAATAATAATACTAGTAATAATAATAATAATAATAATAATAATAATAATAATACTAGTAGTAGTAGTAGTAGTAATAATAATAATAATAATAATAATAATAATAATAACAACAACAACAACAACAACAACAACAACAACAACAGCAGCAGCAACAACAACAACAACAACAACAACAACAACAACAACAACAACAACAACAACAACAACAACAATAATAATAATAATAATAATAATAATAATAATAATAATAATAATAATAATAATAATAATAATAATAATAATAAAAAAAATAAAAAATAAAAAAAATAAAAAAATACTATCTAAACACTACACCTACGAACCATTCTACGATATGGTAGCTAGAAATAAAATTATATAGGAATCAGGGTTGCATTAAAAAAAAATTTAAAAAAAAAAAAAATTTGAAAATATATATATATATTCATTGTCGAGATATAAATCAGGACATTTAAAAACAGTCTCCGAATAACACTAATATTGATCTCGTCATTGTGTACCATACAGCCCTCGTGGAGAGGCAGGAGGTATTTCATCTATTTGTTCCGAAAGGACATTCGACTGATTGCTGTAATCAAACGCTTGTGCATAACTTTAAGTGTTTCCGGTGACGAAACGCGGCAATGGATGGAGTTGACGTTGAACACTTCCTGGCTGTTCGTCTTCATATTGAGATGAAGGCGTTTTATCAAGCGTAGAAATTCCCGCACGTCTTCACTGTTAATTGGAGAAACAAACTGCCAGCAAGAGAGTCCGGATTTGCATAACAAGTGCGCAGCAAGATTCATTGCCCGCCTTGATTTTTTTTGTTTTTGTTTTTGTCATATTTTGTTGTTTGTTTTATGTTTTTTCTCTCGTGTAATATTCTGTGTCGTCTTTTTAGGAGTGTCCACACATCATTATCAGAGGCTTCGTCTGTCGGCTGACCGATTAGTCTACCGTTTTAAAATCGAATTTCCATTGCTAAATGTGGAGACTGGATAGGCGTATCTCATTATAGATACGTCCAAGCATCTCCAAAAGAAACTCTGTCCGTCTATCGGTCTGTCAAGTTTGAAATGGTATTATAGCTGGTCTGTCACGCTAAATTTTTGAATGGCAATTTTACCATGAAAGGTGCAGATAAAATGGACGCATCTTATTACATATGTAAACATGCGTAAGGCAGCATGTTTAGGCGGGGGTATAGTTACAACGGGTGCATTATTGCAACGGGTGCATAGTTACAACGGGTGCATTATTGCAGCGGGTGCATAGTTGCAGCGGGTGCATTATTGCAGCGGGTGCATTATTGCAGCGGTTGCATTATTGCAGTGGGTGCATTATTGCAGCGGGTGCATTATTGCAA
>OY744547.1:6749807-6762307 GCA_963556195.1 Sepiola atlantica | reverse complement strand
ATTCAAGGACGCAAAACGCTTTTTTTTCTGGTTGATTGAACGCACTTAATGGGCCTGGAAAGATATGAAAAAATCATTAGCGTTACAAAAAACTTAATGAATTTAGCTTTAAAATGGTACCAGTTTCGTCTTACTACCATTCATAGTCCAGCAGATATGAGGAATTGAAATGTGACCAAGACTTTTGGAACACCGTGTATATAAAGAGAGCGGAGGGTAGTACGATGTTCCATGTGTGCTTTTCAAGATATTTTAATGATGTATGGTGCGCTTTTCACCCGCATTTGATTCGAGAAAAGACACGTCATCATTCCCGATGAATGGCATTGCGCTCGAAATATTGAATAATAGCAGCTAGAAGAATTCAGATTAAGCTACTTTTCCCCCTCATCGGACCACGTGCGCCATATCAGAAAAAAAGATAACCAGCAAGAACTTGACATGCAATTAAATCTTGTAACTCCTCCTCCTCCTCCTCCTCCTCCTCCTGCTCCTACCTTCGATTGAATCACGTGTTAATTTTAATTAGTAATTTTTTTCCGTTTTTTTTCATAATCTTTTGTCCTGTCCCACCCCCACCCTAAATAACAAAATGGACTTCGTAATCGTAAAATAAAAACTGTTGATTTGATTTTGTTATAATTAAATTGTTTTTCTTCCGCCCTGAGTTCAACCTAACACGACCAGACCCACTCTCTCCTCAATTCCGAGAAGAATCTCATCAGAATAAACGTCCACTAATCATAAACGAAACACAAGAAAACACTCGTCAGAAACAGACAGGCAGATTAGGGTTCATGCCTGGCGTGCTTGCAGGACGAGGATTATGTTTAGATGAAAGGTTAACTGGATGAGTTACGTGAACCCAGTGATTGGGAAAATCTTGCTGTCGTTCGATTTGTCTGTGAGGCGGTATATCAACCCCTTTTGGGGTAATTTTATGAATATTAAAATGGTTTCTTTGCACTCGTTAAAAATATTTACTGGATGAAATGTATATTATTGAAAATATTAATTATTATTATTATGATCCATTCTATGTGTATGTGGGTTAGGGTTAGGATTAAGGTTACGGTTAAGGTTATGGTTAGAGTTAAGGTTAGGGTTAGGGTTAAGGTTAGGGTTAGGGTTAGGGTTATGGTTAGGGTTAGGGTTAGGGTTGAGGTTAAGGTTAGGGTTAAGGTTAGGGTTAGGGTTAGAGTTAGGGTTAAGGGTTACGGTTAGGGTTAGGGGTAAAGTTAGGGTTAGGATTAAGGTTAAGGTTAAAGTTAGGGTTAGGGTTAAAGTTAGGGTTAAGGTTAAGGTTAGGGTTAAGGTTAATGTTACGGTTAGGGTTAGGGTTAGGGTTAAAGTTAGGGTTAAGGTTAAGGTTATGGTTAGGGTTAGGGTTAGGGTTAAAGTTAGGGTTAAGGTTAAGGTTAAAGTTAGGGTTAGGGTTTAAGTTAGGGTTATGGTTAAGGTTAAGGTTAGGGTTAGGGTTGAGGTTAGAGTTAAGGTTCAGGTTAAGGTTAAGGTTAAGGTTAAGGTTAAGGTTAGGGTTAGGGTTATTGTTAAGGTTAAGGGTTAGGGTTAAGGTTAGGGTAAGGGTTAGGGTTAGGGTTAAGGTTTAGGTTAAGGTTAATGTTAAGGTTAGGGTTAGGGTTAAGGTTAAGGTTAAGGTTAGAGTTACGGTTAGGGTCAAGGTTAGTGTTAGGGTTAGAGTTAAGGTTAAGGTTAAGGTTAAGGTTAGGGTTAAGGTTATGGTTAAGGTTAGGGTTAGGGTTAGAGTTAAGGTTAGGGTTAGGGTTAGGGTTAGGGTTAGGGTTAGGGTTAGGGTTAGGGTTAGGGTTAAGGTTACGGTTAAGGTTAGAGTTACGGTTAGGGTCAAGGTTAGGGTTAAGGTTAGAGTTAAGGTTAGGGTTAGGGTTAAGGTTAGGGTCAAGGTTAGGGTTAGGGTTAGGGTTAGGGTTAGGGTTAAGGTTAGGGTTAGGGTTAAGGTTAGGGTTCTATGTTTTGTGTGTTTTTTTAATATAATGATTTATACTGAATCACAATTGTATTATTTTTCTTTTCCAAATTTGATTTTAGTAGATATATGTGCACTCGAGCATCATCGGTCTCTCTGTACAAGGGTTTTCAGGACAACCTGACACGAGGATACTTCACCTACAAGTAAACCCTGACCAAATATTCAAATTAACATAGTATTCGAAACCTAAATAAATCGACACAGCTATACAATGGCTCATGAATGGTGAATGGTGCGCCTTTTCCAAATAATGTTACCTCAAGTAACGGCACTTAGCTGGATACTCCACCAGACTAGATGAATTATTGTCCTGGAATCCGGTAAGACCAAGACACCACAATAAAGATTTACTATAACATAGTTAACTGGTCAATTGAAACGAGGAAAATGAATGTTCTTAACATCTTTATCAACTCAACGTTTGACAGGAGAAATTGAATGGAATATTCGAATATCTATGTATTTCATATAGAGATCAAGTGTTAGCACCAGGAAGGGGCCCCTTGATTTCTGAGAACTTCGACTAAAGTAAAATGAAACTATATATATATATATATATATATATATATATATGTGTGTGTGGGGGGTGGGTGTGGGGGGTGTGGGGGTGTATATCTATGTGTGTATATGTGTGTGTATCTACATATATATGTGAGTGTGTGCACGCGCGTAGCAACCGCGTGCACACACACTGGCATATCAAAATTAATCGTCGATAACATCAAGACGATTTTAAACTTGACTGCGATAAATATGTCTCAATCAAGAAGGATTAAACGAAACAAGAAGAGAAAAAAATATGCTGCTACTTTTGACAAGGTTGTATATCACCGAAAGTGCTCAAGTTTTTAAGATAAATAAATAATTTATTTAAAATACGTTAAAAAACTACGTTGTCCAAGTTTTTCAAAATATTTTTTTCAAAATATTCTCCTTTTTTATATATATATATATATATATATATATATATATATATATATATATATATATATATAACATACATTAAATATTTAGGTGATAAAAATCATACATATTTCTCGACAGAGCGTCTTGGTCCAGTGGTAAAGACGCTGGACTATAGACATCAATATCGAAGTTCGATTCCTGTCTAAGTTAACCATGCTGATGACGGCTGTGAGCCAGAAACACGTGTCCATGGATTACTTTTATGTACGTATCAAAATAGATTTTAATAGATATATATATACATATGTGTGTGTGCACGTCCCTTAAAGTTGGTCGATAAAGCATACTCTCTCTTTCTCTCTCTCTCTCTCTCTCTCTCTCTTTTTCTCTCTCTCTTCCTAACTCTCTCTCTCTCTCTCTCTAACTCTCTCTCTCCCTCTCTCTCTGATTTGTTCTTATTCTATCAGATTACATCCCCCAAAGAAATAATTCCCACTTTAATCGAATCTTTGCGTTCGTCTTTTTCCAGCGAAAATCTGATATAAACCCGAGCCTCAAATCAATCAATCTTTCCGGGTTACCTCCACGGACTCTGCTTCCCATTGGACGAAAAAAAAAGAAATACGGAGTTTCAGCTTACATAATCAGTTTCACTCTTGAAAAAAAAACGCGAAAACAAAATACACGAATGGCCAAATAAGAAAAAAAAATAGACAAAAGTTTCCATTTTTTTTTTTTAAATACAAAGGTAAATTATTTTCAATAAATTTAGTTTAAGAATATAATTTATTTTGACGTATATCGATGGAAAGTATGAAACTTGTGAGAAATTACAGTTTTAATGATGATTAGACGACATTTTAACATTCATAAAATAACCCCAAAAGGGGTTGATATGCCGTCACACAGACAAATCGAAACGCAGCAAGAATTATCCAATCATTGATCACATGATGGAAAGTTTATAAGAGAATTAGAACCGAGAAAGGTTTGGATGTTTGAGTGGTTATGATTTCACTTTTATTCGTTTTCTGGGCCGTTTTTCTCCCGGTTCTATACCAATAAAACAAGTTGTGTCATTCACTTAGGTAGTGAATAGGTTTTCCATCATCATCATCGTCGTCGTCGTCCTCGCCGTCGCCGTCGTCGTTGTCATCATCATCATCATCATCATCATCATCTGGTGTCACTGATCCACCTTTTGGAGATAAAATACATTTCATTTTTACTTTTTTTGCTTTCATGTATTTTCTACAATCATCATCATCATCATCATCATAAACACCATCATAGCTACCATCATCACCATCACCATAACCACCATCATCATCACCATCATCATCATCATCACCATCATCATTATCATCATCACCACACCATCATCATCACCATCATCATTATCATCATCACCATCATCATCATCATCATCATCATCATCATCATCATCATAACCACCATCATCACCATCACCATAACCACCATCATCATCATCACCATCATAGCCACCATCATCACCATCACCATAACCACCATCATCATCATCACAATCATCATCATCATCATCATCACCAGCATCATCATCTAGTCGTCGTGATGTCACGGATCCTCCTGACTCTCTCACACCATCTCTCTCTTTATCCTCCATCACACCTGGTTGGTCTTCATAGGTGAATTGTGAATCTTTTGTTAGTTGTTTGATGTAGAGGTTGTGTGCAGTCTCCCCACTGAGCCACATCCCTGTTTTGCAATGGATGTTTAATGTGAGACAGGCTTAGATCAGATGACCTGAGAGGAAGATTAAATCTGGACAGTATAGAGAGATGAGTGCAGAAGAGTAAACTTCGATGATATGGCAACATTAAAAGAATGGATGGGAGTTCTTGGGTTAGTAGATGTAGAACAGTTGAGGTAGCAGGTTCAGTTCACAGGGGAAGGCCAAGGAAAATATTGGAGGAAATGATAAAAATGGACCTGAAAGAAAGAGGGATAAATAAAGACCTAGACAGAAATAGGTTAGTTTGAAAGTGAATTTCTTAAAGCCATCCAACACATGCCAGCATGTAAAACGGACGTTAAACCGAATATCATCATTATCATTCTCCTCCTCCGGATGGCAATGGAAATAAAAGCTAAAATTTTGGAGGAAAAAAAAGTTCATTTTTATTTTATTTTTTTTTTTGCTTTCAGTATAAACATGTTTTTTTCAACAATCATCATCATCATCATTATCATCATCATCACCATCATCACCATCATCATCACCATCATCATCACATCATCATCATCACCATCATCATCATCTAGTCGTGATGGTGTCACGGATCCTCCTGACTCTCTCACGCCATCTCTCTCTATCCTCCATCACACCTGGTAGGTCTTCATAGGTGCATTGTGAGTCTCCTGTTAGTTGTTTGATGTAGGTTATGTAAGGTCTACCCACTGAGCCACAACCCTGTTTTGGCATCCACAGAAGAACATCGCTGATGATTTCATCTTTAACCCTCCAGCAATGCCCAGCAAATCTGGTTCTTCTCTCTCTGATAAGAGCTGAGATCTGAAATGGAGAATATTGCATTAATAATAAATAATAAATTCACAACAAATGAAGCTGATGCCATGACCGGAAATCGAAACCGAAACTTTGAGATATTCAGTCTGAGGTTCTACCAACTGACCTATTTGGACTTTCTTATGAATAGAGCTTAAAACATTACCTTACTAAAATAAGTTTAGCTTCAGTGTGACGTCATTAATTTATGATTTACGTCATGTTTCAAAACATGAATTCAGGCATAAGCGATCATTAAAAAATGAATGTGTAAACATTATAAATTGGAGATTATTTTAATGGTCAAAAACGATTTATTTTGTAGATTTATACTATACAGTAATAGTGAGTTAAATGATCCAATTCACGTTTACAGTGGTTGTAATCATAGTGATCCTTTGCTTGTGCATTATAGCGGTCCCTTCGCGGAAACTAGACTTAGGGTCCGTAGGTCCCATTTATAATAGTTGTAAAATTTCAACAAAACCGGAAGAGCCTCTTTCCACTTCCTGTTTAGCCTCTTTGGATAAAACTAAATTAAACTAAATGTAGCCGACATTTAGACCCCTTACGCCTAGGAGCTGTGTTCCAAAATTGATAATGGCCGATTAATTAGTTTAGGAGTGAATCCTGTAGATACAAATGTACAAACATACAGACAGACAATCTCTAAAGACAGCATAACTTTTTAAATAGATTAACAATCAATCCGTTTAGTCTTAGTTAAAGTTTAGCCCTCTAATCCAAGAAAAATAGGGAACATCCGGCATCGACAATTTCCGCCATTCCATCAAGTTCCCAAGATTTCGGAACAAGACGACATTTTTTTTTTACCTTCATTGGACAACTTTGATGGAAGCATATGGATTTGATTGCCCTCAACGACCGTCGCCACATGTATTGACGAAGAGTGGATATTTCTTGTCATGTTGTTAGACGCAATTGAGGTTGAATAAGTTAAGACAAAAATAAGCAGGAAGTGAAGAGGGTGGCGTCTAGTTTATGATCATCGATCCGCTGACATCGGTGTGTTGGGAGGGGGGTCGGTAGTTAGGGGAGGGGAAGGGCAAGCGTCTGTGATTGTTTGCGCTGGTGAATCGCCCATCGTCTATTGACGTTTATTGACAGACAAATTAAGGCCCAGGGGAATGGCCGCGTCTCCATAAAGATGGTTATTATGAGAGACGAGTCTGTGAGGGTGAGGGCCGGTGGGTAGGGAAGCAAATAAAAAGGGCGTTGAATGAGTTAGGGTTAGGGTTAGGGTTAGGAATGAAAAAGGAAAAATGGATAGCAACAGAAATTTATTTTTACCATTACATAATGTAAAAAATGTAATTCGCTTTAATTCGTTTGAGAAATTATTTTATCCGATTGGAATAATTTTCAAACAGAGGCCATCTTAAGAAAAAACGAGTAACTTTGTTTAGTCGACATTTCAATTTTTAAAAAAAAAGCTCTGTATTGACGAATACAGTTACTTCCCTTTGTTTTGTCTACTTTTCACTTTGTTTTTAAAGAGGGCGCAAACTTATTTCAACATTTATGTAAATTCTTAACGAAAGTAAAATGAATCCTGTGGACGTGAAAAAAGTAAATGGGCTAATAATATATGAATAAATAGTGATTCTCTCTCTCTCTCTCTCTCTCTCTCTCTCTCTCATTCTCTCTCATTCTCTCTCTATCTATCTATCTCTCTCTATATATCTCTATCTATCTATCTCTATCTCTATCTCTATCTCTATCTCTATCTCTAACACACACACACACTGATCACTGATTTCGAACAAAGATCAAGTCGAATAAACCTCATCTGTCTTCCATCAGTTTTGTCTCTACCTAGTCCTTTTGAAAGTAGAAATAAGGAGCTTTCATCTCAGGACGGATAAGCCCTCAGTATGGAAGGATCACAGTGAAGCAAACAGAATATGCAGCTACTATTTTGTGTGTGTATGACACAAGGTGTAAACGCAACACTATTTATTTCACTATTGAAATTTAGGAGAATGTTGCATCTACAGTATTTAGCAACCTGGGTGGGGAGTTGGACAGCAAGATGTTTGTTCACATTACATTTAACTTTCTGCATGTGTGTATGGTTAGGAAAACAGGGAGTAGGGGGTGAATTCTATTCTTACCATAATCTTGTATGAAGAAAAGTAATACATCATCACTATGCTAACAGTTTTACGTCATCACTTTATGTTTAGTGATACGTCATCACTTAATGCTAACAGCGATACGCCATCACTTTATGCTCAGTAATACGTCATCACTTTATGCTCACAGCCATACGTAATCACTTTATGCTAACAGTGATACGCCATCACCATGCTAACAGTGATACGTCATCACTTTGTTTAGTGATACGTCATAACTTTATGCTAACTGCGATACGCCATCATTTTATGTTCAGTGATACGTCATCACTTTATGCTAACAGCGAAACGTCATCACTTTATGCTAACAACGATACGCTATCACTTTATGCTAACAGTGATACGCCATCACTATGCTAACAGCGAAACGTCATCACTTTATGTTTAGTGATACGTCATCACTTTATGCTAACAGCGAAACGTCATCACTTTATGCTAACAACGATACGCTATCACTTTATGCTAACAGTGATACGTCATCACTATGCTAACAGCGAAACGTCATCACTTTATGCTAACAGTGATACGTCATCACTTTATGCTAACAGTGGTACGTCTCACTTTATGCTAACAGCGAAACGTCATCACTTTATGCTACCAGGGATACGGCATAACTCTGCTCCCAGTGATACGTTATCACTTTATGCTAACAGCGATGCGTTATCACTTAATACAAACAGTGGTACGCCATCACTTTATGCTCAGTGATAGGTCACCTATGAGATACATCAACACACGCATGCGTACATATTACGTACATACAAACATAAATAAACCCGCATGAACGTGTGTATGTGTATATATATATATATATATATATATATATATAACGTAAAATATAATAACACGAAATTACATGATTGTCGATGCATCGACAATCATGTAATTTCGTGTTATTATATTTTACGTTATTATTGCTCTGTTTACTACATTGAGCTCTCTTACCCGGATTTCTTCCTGGAATTATTCCATTATAACACTATATATATATATATATATATATATATATATATATATATATATATATATATATATATATATATATATATATATATATATATATATATATTGTTTCATTTTACTTCTGTCGAAGTTCGTGTGTGGGGTTGTATGTGTGTTTAGGGCAGTATATATGTTCTGGTTTATCTTTCGTTTTATTTTACTTCAGTCGAAGTTCTCAGAAATAAAGAGGCCTCTTCCCACGGCTAACACTTGATCTCTATATGAGATACATAGATATTCGAATATTCTATTTAAGTTATCCTTTATCTCTCAAACGTTTAGTTAGTAAAGAATTGAAGAACATTTATTTTCCTCTCCCCAATTGACCATTTAACTATGTTATAGTATATCTTTATTGTGGTCTCTTGGTCTTACCGGATTCGAGGACAAGAATTCATCTAGTCTGGTGGAGTATCCGACTAAGTGCGTTCATTTGAGGTAACATTACTTGGAAACGGCGCACCATTCCTCGTATGGACAAGTGTATAGCCGTCTCGATGGGATCTTATTTGGGCTTCGAATACTATGTTATTTTGAATATTTGGTCAGGGTTTACTTGTAGAGTTGAGTATCCTCATGTCAACTTACACTGACAAACCGTGATACAGAGAGACCGAAAGCCACTCGAGGATAGTGTCTAGTAGATAATTCTTTATCTCTCAAACATTTAGTTAGTAAAGAATTGAAGAACATTTATTTTCGTTTCCCCAATTGACTAGTTTACGATGTTTAAGTATAGCGTTATTGTGGTCTATTGGTCTTACTGGATTCCAGGAGAAGAATTCATCTAGTCTGGTGGAGTATCTAGCTAAGTGCTGTTTCTTGAGGTAACATAGCTTAGAGAAGGTGCACCATTCCTCGCATGGCTTAGTGTATAGCCGTGTCGAGGGAATCTTATTTGGGCTTTGAATACTATGTTATTTTGAATATTTGGTCAGGGTTTACTTGTAGGATGAAGTATCCTCATGTCAGATTCGTGACAACCCCTTGCACAGAAAGACCGAAGACAATCAGGGATGGTGTCTAGTAGGCAATTCAAACTCTCCAGTAGGTAATTCAAACTCTTCGTGTGTGTGTGTGTGTGTTTATAAACAGTGTTCAGATTATGGAATTTCTGGCAGTTTCGGTACTCTTGAGCTCCTATAGATGTACTTTCTATATTTTTTTATGATAATTCTATTTTTACTTATATGTGGTTCGTTGGTGTTGTCGGGTGGTTTGAGCACTCAAAGATTTTCATTAATATCCCGGCTGTTTTCATCGGTACCGTGCGTCGTATGGTGTCAAGCCTTCCTTTGATTCCAATTTCTCCTCGTCTTCTCGGTAGGGGTACTAGTGATTATTAGTATTGCAGTATTTTTTTTTTTTTTTCAGATTCCATATTCCTTTCAACTCTCCGGTAAGTTCCATGCATTTTTTTTTTAGTTTTTTTCCACCGTATGTTTTTATGATTTTCATTTTCCAATACTGTCTCCGGTTTGTGTCTGTACAATTTGTCTTCAAAAAAGAAAAAAAATTTCCTTAACTTTTTCTAAAAGATCTTGTTACATAAATATTCGGCCGCCATTTTCTTTTGTTGATTATACGAATCTAGAATAGAATACGAGTTGTTTTCTTAAGATTAAAAAGAAAAAAACTTTTTATTTTCAACATATAATTTTATCAAAGCATAACTATTATTATTATTGTGTTGTTGTTATTGTTATTATTATTATTATTATTATTATTATTATTATTATTATTTTATTATTATTTTATTATTATTATTGTTGTTCTGTTGTTATTATTATTATTATTATTATTATCATTATTGTTATTATACGTATTATTAATATTATTATTATTATTATTATTATTATTGTTGTTGTTGTTCTGTTGTTGTTATTATTATTATTATTATTATTATTATTATTATTATACGTATTATTATTATTCTGTTATTATTATTATTATTATCATTATTGTTATTATACGTATTACTAATATTATTATTATCATTATTATTATTATTATTATTATTATTATTATACGTATTATTATTATTATTATTATTCTGTTATTATTATTATTATTATTATCATTATTGTTATTATACGTATTATTATTATTATTATTATTATTATTATTATTATCATTATTGCTATTATACGTATTATTATTATTATTATTATTATTATTGTTGTTGTTCTGTTGTTATTATTATTATTATTATTATTATTATTGTTATTATTATTATTGTTATTATTATTATTATTATTATTATTATTATTATTATTATTTTATTATTATTATTGTTGTTCTGTTGTTATTATTATTATTATTATCATTATTGTTATTATACGTATTATTAATATTATTATTATCATTATTATTATTATTATTATTATTATTATTATTATACGTATTATTATTATTATTATTATTATTGTTATTATACGTATTATTATTATTATTATTATTATTATTATACGTATTATTATTATTATTATTGTTATTGTTATTATTATTATCATTATTATTTACTCACTAGGAGTTATCACACTGGTCATCGTCAGTGATCGCCCACTGCCAACAACCTGTGGTATTCCCTGGAGTCTGAGTGACAACAAGTCTTCTCAGACTTCCAGTATGCTCCACCTCTTTTCGTTCATCACCGCTGATGACCTTGCGGTAATCGCAACAGCCACCTACCAACGATTTCCCGCTGATAAGGGCCATTGGTCCCCTCTGGGGCCCGGGTGGCAACAAGCCTCCCCAAGGTCCCAGAGCTGTCCGCGCTCTTCCAGTGGAGGTCTGGTTTGTGCTTTCCCTCCTCGACCCTCTGTCCATAATTTTCGTGGCGTCAGCCTATGCTTGCGCCTCTCTCGTGCGGTTGTATTTTCCCCGGTTCTGTTGTTTTGTGCTTCCATGTGTTTGTTCCAATTCGTTGCTTATGTGGGTTGGTTTCCGCATTCGAGGACATTTCTCAGGATTGTAGCTGTTATTATACGTATTATTATTATTATTATTCTGTTATTATTATTATTATTATCATTATTGTTATTATACGTATTATTATTATTATTATTATTATTATTATTATTATTATTATTATTATTATTATTATTATTATCATTATTATTATTATTATTATTATTATTATTATTATTATTATTATACGTATTATTATTATTATTCTGTTATTATTATTATTATTATTATCATTATTGTTATTATACGTATTATTATTATTATTATTATTATTATTATTATCATTATTGCTATTATACGTATTATTATTATTATTATTATTATTATTATTATTATTATTATTATTGTTCTGTTATTATTATTTACTCACTAGGAGTTATAACACTGGTCATCGTCAGTGATCGCCCACTGCCAACAACCTGTGGTATTCCCTGGAGTCTGAGTGACAACAAGTCTCCTCAGACTTCCAGTATGCTCCACCTCTTTTCGTTCATCACCGCTGATGACCTGTCGGTAATCGCAACATTCACCTACCAACGATTTCCCGCTGATAAGGGCCATTGGTTTGCGCTTTCCCTCCTCGACCCTCTGTCCATAATTTTCGTGGCGTTAGCCTATGCTTGCGCCTCTCTCGTGCGGTTGTATTTTCCCCGGTTCTGTTGTCTTGTGCTTCCATGTGTTTGTTCTCCATTCGTTGCTTATGTGGGTTGGTTTCCGCATTCGAGGACATTTCTCAGGATTGTAGCTGTTTTGATCATTACTGTCCTTTGTATGGTCTCAGTTATCCCTTTGATTCCTATTTCTCCTAGTCTTTTCTCCATATTTTTGGGGACTGTTCCTAGTGCTCCTATGATTATTGGTGTTATACTGACTTTCTTCATGTTCCATATTCCTTTCAATTCTCTGGCAA
>OY744547.1:6729807-6744807 GCA_963556195.1 Sepiola atlantica | reverse complement strand
TCTGGAATCTTTCTGTCGAACTCTGGAATCTTTCTGTCGAACTCGGGAATCTTTCTGTCGAACTTGGGAATCTTTCTGTTGAACTCTGGAATCTTTCTGTTGAACTCTGGAATCTTTCTGTCGAACTCGGGAATCTTTCTGTCGAACTCGGGAATCTTTCTGTTGAACTCTGGAATCTGTACGGAATGTCGAACTTAGGACCTCATGGCTGACGGAACGAGAACAATCTACCCCCGTTCAGTTCGAAATTCCGTGCAGATTTCCGAGTTCGACAGAAAGATTCCCGAGTTCTAAAATAGACACCTGAAGAAGGTTGGAGGTTACATCAGCCGAAACGTTGTGAAAATAACACTCAAGATGAGAACAGTAGTCGGAATCATCCAAATAATACATATTATCAATCCTCATCTTAAAAATTCATAAACATATGTGTATATGTTTATATATGTGTATGTACAGGATTAACTCCTAAACTAATTAACCCATCATTATGAATTTTAGAAACACGGCTGCTAGGCATTAGAAGACCAAATGTTGTCTATATTTAGTTTAATTTAGTTTTATGCAAATGAGTTATGAGGGGGTGAGAGCCCTTCCTGTATATACACATACCTCCAATATTTGTAAAATTTTAACAATACGTATTAGACATTAATTAATATTTAGTTTCTTTGGGGTATTTTAATGGGTTTTTATGGTTAGGGTTAGGGTTAGGGTTAGGAGCAATTTCTCATTTGAAAATTCAAATATTTCAGATTTGCATTAAATTTGATCCATAGTTATTCGACACAAATGAAGCAAGATTCTCTGAATTTTAATTTCTTCTAAAGACTCTGTAAGCTTAATGTTAAAATTTTAAACATTTTCTAGAATAAAAAAGAATCATGTATTTTGATCAAAATTGGAATAAAGATTAAGGTTAAGTATCATTATATCTTTTCATGGAAATCGCTCCAGACAAGGCATGAAGCCACTTGATGTAAGGAGCTAACAAGTACGAAATATGATTATCGCAAAGACAGGAGATGCCTATTGGCCTTAGTCTTGAAAAGACCAAGGCTATAAGTAGGAGGAAAACAGTCAGCAGTTCTTGGAAAGAATCTACTGGAATAGGAAGCTGTATTACAATGAGGTATAAAAACAGCGAATTGATGGAGACCACTAGACCAACAAGTCAAACGAGCTGGAACAAAAGAAGCAGGGAATAGATCGCACAATTCCGAAGAACACTAGACCAGTATCCCCGTATTTAAACGGATTTTTTAGACAAAATTATATATAATTCAGAAAGTTTAAAAGGGTTTAAATTGGGGATTAGGGCTCAGACGATTGGAAATCTGGAATTTATGTGTTTAAGATGTAATTATCTGGATATTTATAGTATTTCAGAGTTTAATGTTTAGAGAATTTATAGATTTCTCAGTTAGTTAAATATTAGATGCGTGACTAAATAAGATACTTTAATATATTACTGATGTTAGTATTGGGAATGTTTGCATCAAGTGAGTTCTAGTATAAAGATTATGGGGTGGGATTGGTTTGATTATGCAACCGAAGTGATCACATGGAGTATTAGAATTACAGATAGATTTAAAAGGGGTAAATGGTCCATCATAGAAGTAACCGGGGAGCGCAGTTTAAAGGTGAGAGTTATGGGATTTATGAGAAAAGGATTGTCAGTAGAGCACTGCGTCCACGGAGTCGATGGATTGTATGCAAAGGGAGATAAGAGAGGCAATGGATAAGTATGTAAGAAGGGTTAGCTAATAATTGAAAAAAGGGTATAGGAATTAGGGTGTTGGAGTAAAGGAGATTAAGGATTAGTGGTGTGGAGAAGGTTAATGTTAGTTCTCAATTTATATTAAGTATTATGGGTTAATAAAGTTAGTAGGCGCACAGGGGATGATACGCTATGTTATTGGGATGATTAGTTGTAGAGTTGTTAAATAACATTCCTGGCACTAACCAACAACCCCCACTAACTAACAATAACCCTAACCTAAACCCTAACCCTACCCCCCTCATACTCTACTACCTTCTCTACCTAACAATTCCAACTTAACTATGGTCCAGAGATTGAGCATACAACCCCAAACTACTTCCGATACTACAAATAACACAAATACTATAATAACAACTTTATATAAGCAGATACCAAATCTCCATTAGTAATAGAAGTAATAGTATAGTTTCGGCTTCAGACAGACAGATACCAAATATCCATTAGTAATAGAAGTAATAGTATAGTTTCGGCTTCAGACAGACAGATACCAAATCTCCATTAGTAATAGAAGTAAAAGTATAGTTTCGGCTTCAGACAGACAGATACCAAATCTCCATTAGTAATAGAAGTAATAGTATAGTTTCGGCTTCAGACAGACAGATACAAAATATCCATTAGTAATAGAAGTAAAAGTATAGTTTCGGCTTCAGACAGACAGATACCAAATCTCCATTAGTAATAGAAGTAATAGTATAGTTTCGGCTTCAGACAGACAGATACCAAATATCCATTAGTAATAAAAGTTATAATATAGTTTCGGCTTCAGACAGACGGATACCAAATATCCACTAGTAATAAAAGTAATAGTATAGTTGTGGCTTCAGACAGACAGATACCAAATCTCCATAAGTAATAGAAGTAATAGTATAGTTTCGGCTTCAGACAGACAGATACCAAATCTCCATTAGTAATAGAAGTAAAAGTATAGTTTCGGCTTAAGACAGACAGATACCAAATCTCCATTAGTAATAGAAGTAAAACTATAGTTTCGGCTTCAGACAGACAGATACCAAATCTCCATTAGTAATAGAAGTAATAGTATAGTTTTGGCTTCAGACAGACAGATACCAAATCTCCATTAGTAATAGAAGTAATACTATAGTTTCGGCTTCAGACAGACAGACAGATACCAAATCTCCATTAGTAAAAGAAGTAAAAGTATAGTTCCGGCTTCAGACAGACAGATACCAAATCTCCATTAGTAATAGAAGTAATAGTATAGTTTCGGCTTCAGACAGAAAGATACCAAATCTCCATTAGTAATAGAAGTAAAAGTATAGTTTCGGCTTCAGACAGACAGATACCAAATCTCCATTAGTAATAGAAGTAAAAGTATAGTTTCGGCTTCAGACAGACAGATACCAAATCTCCATTAGTAATAGAAGTAATAGTATAGTTTCGGCTTCAGACAGACAGATACCAAATCTCCATTTGTAATAGAAGTAAAAGTATAGTTTCGGCTTCAGACAGACAGATACCAAATCTCCATAAGTAATAGAAGTAATAGTATAGTTTCGGCTTCAGACAGACAGATACAAAATATCCATAAGTAATAGAAGTAATAGTATAGTTTCGGCTTCAGACAGACAGATACCAAATCTCCATAAGTAATAGAAGTAATAGTATAGTCTCGGCTTCAGACAGACAGATAGGAAATCTCCATTAGTAATAGAAGTAATAGTATAGTTTTGGCTTCAGACAGACAGATACCAAATCTCCATTAGTAATAGAAGTAATAGTATAGTTTCGGCTTCAGACAGACAGATACCAAATAGCCAAATAGTAAAACATAAAAGAAATTGAAAATTTAAACTTTATTCAAGCATTACACATTTTAGTGTGATGTTTGTTTCTGATTTTTTTTTTAGCTGTATTTATTTCAAGTCAAAAATTGCATTCTCTCCCCTTCTCTCCGTGGATGTGACATGCTACTATTAAATTATACCAGTAAACCATCTCGCAATTCACTATCAACAGTAACGGTCAGAAACTATTCAATAACAAGTATTGAACATGTGATTGAAAGTGATTTTAATGGCTGGATGATGACGTCACATTTGTGTACTTGTGAACTCGTTTTTATTTCGAGATTACATGAGGTATTCATTTTTTTTTTTTTTTTTTACTTTTATTTTTTTTTTCATTTTATTTTTTCTTTCCATCACGTGTTTCTAATTTATTCACCACGTGTTTTTAATTTAATTCGATTTCATTTAATTTTTTCTCCACGTGCTTACATTTATTTTTATTTTTATGTTTATTTTTATTTTCATTTCATTTTTTCTTTCCATCACGTGTTTCTAATTTATTTTTTTCTGTTCACCACGTGTTTTTAATTTAATTTGATTTCATTTAATTTTTTTCTCCACGTGCTTACATTTATTTTTATTTTTATTTTTATTTTTATTTTTATTTTTATTTTTATTTTTATTTTTATTTTCATTTTATTTTTTCTTTCCATCACGTGTCTCTAATTTAGTTTATTTTGTTCACCACGTGTTTTTTAATTTAATTCGATTTCATTTAATTTTTCTCCACGTGCTTACATTTATTTTTGTTCTTCCGCCCACCTCGTGTTTCGCCTCCTTATTCGTTGCTTACCATTCGACCCACTCCTCCCTTCCTCACTACCGGCCTCCTACTCTTCCTTTGTTTTACTCGTTCAGCTTCGCAACATACTACATGTAGTATGTATTACCTCCACCCTCTTACTACCGTTTTTTTCCTTCTCTAGATTTTTCTTATTTCAATGTATAAAATGTCGAGTTCTGCGAAATAAAGCTCATTTTACAAAACGAATATGGTAAAACCCATCGATCGAAATATCTCGGTACAGCTTTAATGATGTTTTTTTGTGTCTTTATTTCTACTAGCATGTTGCCATGCTTATCCACATTTCCATAAACTAATTTTTTAATTTGATATTGATCAAATATAACGTCGTTAATACGTTTTGGTAATCGTATTTTTTTTTTTTTAATCTGAAGCTTTATAAAAATCGAAATGATGTCCCAATTTTTCTGAGGACCATTAAAAATTTTGCACGGACCACCAGTTGGTACGTGGACCACCGGTCCACGTACCACTGTGCTAGACGACGAGTAACGGTTACGTTATCAGACGAGAAGGACATGAAGAAATCATTGAATTACATTTCGTCTTTTTTTTATTTTCCTCCTCTCAAAACATTTCCAGTTTCCCCAGAGATTTTCTTGTGATTTAGCTTCCGTACATTTCGTTTCTTTTTTTTTTTTTTTTTTTTCATAAATAAATTCCATAAGCTTTCTTTACCGACTATGTCTCCTAAGACTAATTTGTTCCGGCATTTTGAACGTTTGTTTGTCATTGTCCGCCATTTTGATTTATTATCTTTATTCATTTTTTCATCTCTTCCATTTACATCTATCTGTTGGTTTATCTGTTGGTCTATCTGTTGGTTTATCTGTTGGTTTATCTGTTGGTCTATCTGTTGGTTTATCTGTTGGTTTATATGTTGGTCTATCGGTTGGTTTATCGGTTGGTCTATATGTTGGTCTATATGTTGGTTTATCTGTTGGTTTATCTGTTGGTTTATATGTTGGTCTATCTGTTGGTTTATCTGTTGGTCTATCTGGTGGTCTATCTGTTGGTTTATATGTTGGTCTATATGTTGGTTTATCTGTTGGTTTATCTGTTAGTTTATATGTTGGTCTATCTGTTGGTTTATCTGTTGGTCTATCTGGTGGTCTATCTGTTGGTTTATCTGTTGGTCTATTTGTTGGTTTATCTGTTGGTCTATCTGTTGGTCTATCTGTTGGTCTATATGTTGGTCTATCTGTTGGTCTATCTGGTGGTCTATATGTTGGTCTATCAGTTGGTTTATCTGTTGGTCTATCTGTTGGTTTATATGTTGGTCTATCTGTTGGTTTATCTGTTGATTTATATGTTGGTCTATCTGTTGGTCTATTTGTTGGTTTATCTGTTGGTCTATCTGTTGGTTTATCTGTTGGTCTATCTGTTGGTTTATCTGTTGGTCTATCTGTTGGTCTATTTGTTGGTCTATCTGTTGGTCTTTCTGTTGGTCTATCTGTTGGTCTATCTGTTACGCTAAAAATGATCTTATTTTAACTGCGTCCAGCAATCTCTATAAGACGGTATATCCTTCTGTCTATCTTTTGCGCTAAAATCTGCGATAGATATTGCCTTAATTTGTCACGCTTAGGGTTTAAATGGCATTTTCGTTGGTCTGACACACTTCATTTAAAAATATCACTTACATCGCTAACCGCGCAATTTGATTGAACGTGTCTTATTCCAACTGCGTCCAAGCATCTCCATAAGAGCCTCCGTCCCTCTGTCCGTCTTTCAGGCTAAAATCTTTGATAGAAATGTCGTTATTCTGTCACGCTTAGGTTTTAAATAGAATTTTCATTTGTCTCATAAGCTTCATTTGAAAATAGACTTGTCATCGCTAAACGCGCAATTTGAATAAATGCATCTTATTTTCTAACTGCGTCCACCGATCTCTACACGAGACTCATTCCGTCAGTTGGTCTGTCATGCTTCAGTTTGAAATAGAATTTTCGTTGGTCTGTCAAGCTTCATGTGAAAATATCATTGCCATCACTAAACGCGCAGATTCAATTTTACCTGCGTCCAACTATATCTTTAAGAGCTTCTATCTGTTGGTCTTTCTGTTACGCTAAAATTTGAGATCGAATTTTCGTTGGTCTGTCAGGCTTAAGTTTGAAACAGTATTTTCGTCGGTCTGTCACACTCTATTTTGATCGCTGTCCGTGCATATTGAGTGGACGCATCTTAAGATGAAGTCCTCCTTTGTTTCATTACTTTTTTATTTATATATTTTTAATATTTTTCGTTTAGTTATTTTTGCTATTATTTAGTTTGTTTGTTGTTGTTTTGTGTGTGTTCTCCTTCCTGTCTCGACAGTCCGACACAAGTTCCCGCCTTAATTTCCTTTGAACAGACGATAATGGATGACAAACGCTATTGAGGCAGACGCTTAAGGAGACGACTGGCGCTCTCTCTCTCTCTCTCTCTCTCTCTCTCTCTCTCTCTCTCTCTCTCTCTCTCTCTCTCTCTCTCGTGGATTGATTGTCTGATCTGTTTTTGCAAAATTTAACAAAAAAAATCTTTCACCCTGTATGACGCCATTATCTTGGAAAAAAATCCCCATTCAAGCTTCGATTTGTCCTTTTATGAAGAGGAAGCGCCGAAAAGGCGAAACCATGATCAACAAAAGACGAAATAACCAAATATAAAGAAGAAACGGACGAGAAAAATAACAAATGGTTAAATAAACTAACAAATGGTTAAATAAAATAACAAATGATCAAATAAAATATCAAATGGTTAAATAAAATAACAAATGGTTAAATAAAATATCAAATGGTTAAATAAAATAACAAATGGTTAAATAAAATAACAAATGATCAAATAAAATATCAAATGGTTAAATAAAATAACAAATGGTTAAATAAAATATCAAATGGTTAAATAAAATAACAAATGGTTAAATAAAATAACAAATGGGTAAATAAACTAACAAATGGTTAAATAAACTAACAAATGGTTAAATAAAATAACACATGGTTAAATAAACTAACAAATGGTTAAATAAACTAACAAATGGTTAAATAAAATAACAAATGGTTCAATAAACTAACAAATGGTTAAATAAAATAACAAATGGTTAAATAAAATAACAAATGATCAAATAAAATATCAAATGGTTAAATAAAATAACAAATGGTTAAATAAAATATCAAATGGTTAAATAAAATAACAAATGGTTAAATAAAATAACAAATGGGTAAATAAACTAACAAATGGTTAAATAAACTAACAAATGGTTAAATAAACTAACAAATGGTTAAATAAAATAACACATGGTTAAATAAACTAACAAATGGTTAAATAAACTAACAAATGGTTAAATAAAATAACAAATGGTTCAATAAACTAACAAATTGTTAAATAAAATAACAAATGGTTAAATAAAATAACAAATGGTTAAATAAACTAACATCGAAAACAGAAGATTGATCTGGTGCTTCATTTTTAACGGCATATCAACCCTTTTCTTTTATTCAATGACCGAACACGATACGTTATGACTTGTTTGTTCCATATGTTTTACTGCAAATCAACCACTTTGGGGTCATTTAATACCGAAACGAAACTCATATCAACTAGAAGAATGCTCATCCCAGGACGAACAAAATTTATTCCCCGGACGAAACAGATTTGCACCAGTTTTATGCCTCCTTTACAAAGATTAAAATCAAGATATAATGATATGTCTAGAATCCCTATTCCAAATTTTGATTCTAGAAAACGTTTCAAATTTAAGGGGTCTTAAGAACAAAGTAAAATTCAGTGAACCTTGTTTAATCGATGTCTAATTACTATGGATAAAATTCAATGCAAATCTGAAATGTTTGAATTTAAAAATGGAAGCTTATGCTCATATTATTGCTCTTCTAAAAACGCCTTAAAATATTCCACAGAAACTGAAATTTGTCTAATAACATATTGTAAAGGTTTTGCAAAAAATCAGAGGTATTTGAATGTTCACCCTCTTTTTTACCTTGGATTAAAATAAATTAAAATAAATTTGGCCTACATTTGGACCCCATTAGATCTAGCATCTGTGTTCCAGAATTCATAATGATGAGTTAATTAGTTTAGGAGTTAATCTTATACATACAAATATATAAACATATAAACATATATAATTTTATAAAGATAGACACTGTTTCATTGTATCACAGCTCATCGGTGTGGCTAACTAGGCAAGTGCATCGGAGCAGCCAGACTTTTTCCAGGCTAACGTTTTTTACGGCTTCATTTAATGGAATGAGATAAAATTACTTTCTGAAACTGAACACGTTATCAACTCATAAAGACCAATTCAGATCACTGAAAAATATAAATAGCTGCTAAGTTTGTTTTTTTTTTATTTACCCATTTATTTTTATTATTACTCCATATAATTGTATCAAAAGGGACTCTGACTTAAATTGTTGTCGAGACCTTGAAAATGCTCTTTCACAATTTTGACCCCTATTCGATGATTCGTATAATTTGTCCTATTTTCTTATTTGGGTATGGAGAAAAATTTCCTCGAATCTTTTCATTTGTTTCAATCGTTTTTCTTGAAATTTTTTCTTGAAATCTTTTTCTTGAAATTTTTTTCTTGAAATTCTTTTCTTTAAATTTTTTTCTTTAAATTTTTTTCTTGAAATTCTTTTCTTGAAATTTTTTCTTGAAAATTTTTTCTTGAAATTTTTTTCTTGAAATTCTTTTCTTGAAATTTTTTCTTTAAATTTTTTTCTTGAAATTTTTTTCTTGAAATTTTTTTCTTGAAATTTTTTTCTTGAAATCTTTTTCTTGAAATTTTTTTCTTGAAATTCTTTTCTTGAAATTCTTTTCTTGAAATTTTTTTCTTGAAATTTTTTTCTTGAAATTCTTTTCTTGAAATTTTTTTCTTGAAATTTTTTTCTTGAAATTTCTCTTCTCGTCGAAGTTGTTGTTCTTGTTGGTGTTTAACGATATCACACATGGCACTTTTAAATTCTTCCATTTCTGTCTCTTAAAATAGGCTACCGACCTTTTTGTGTATTTTTATAGAGTGTGGATTTACAGAAGTACAGAATAGTATGTTACAGAGATACTGATTTCTGACTGCTCCATCATTCGTCGTAGGCACCTCTATAGTATAGTGTCTAGTAGAGCCAATAGAGTCACGAAATTAAATATATCACCATCACAGCAATTCGGGGTTAAATACACACATACATGCTTTCAACTTCAATATCCGCTCGTCTGTTGAGTTTATGCACACGCACAAATAAAATCTAGGGGATGTAAACTTTATTTGGATTTATATATATATATATATATATATATATATATATATATATATATATATATATATATATATATCTGACGAGAAGAGTGTTATCTTTGAAAATCCATGGATTAAGGATTGGTGTAACTCCTTGTATCTGAACTTTCGATGTAATAAATTGTATCAATTTTAGGTAATTTTAGGTAATTTTATGCAATTTTTTATCTTCATCTTTCCTTCTTTATATATATATATATATATATATATATATATATATATATATATATATATATATATATATATAAAGTGGTGTACTAAAAGCGAACTTTTAGGAAAAGTAAAACCTATTGTGAAGAGTATACAGCTCAATATCCAGCGACTTCCTCTGATGATAAGATTTTGATCTTTGAAAAGCCTGGCTTAAGGAAAATTTAACTTGAATAAATTGCCTTTTTTGCGGAATATACCTTGCTCTGAGCAATTGAATTGAATTATGATTTGGCTTTTGCTTCTCTAATTCCTTTCCATTCTTCTTCATTATATATATATATATATATATATATATATATATATATATATATATATATATATATATATATATATATATATGAGGACATTTATATAACAAAATGTTAGCAAAACATTAATCTGGAACAAAACAGCTCTTCAGTGCGGCTAGACTAACACCCATCCGAAGCCAGGAATCGAACCTATAACCATATAGTCGATAGTTGCTTGTTCTCCCCACTGAGCTACGGGGTCGGCGCTCATAAATGATATCTATAATGTCTTTATATAAACATTGACCGCCACTTTTAAAGTGCTCCATTGATTTATTTACAAATAAAGAGACTGGATGTACCTATTAGGCGTTTTCCGGTAGTGTCTTTGTTTGCAATTCATTTTATTTAATTATGCCGTTTCCAAACAAACGGAAGTAAGTCTGTGTCGGCGAATACGGAGTTTCGTCCCTTTTTTACGATGGCGTCTATATCGAAAATGGTTCCGATCTGGTTAAAATATTTGCGTAAAGGAATTAAGTCGAATTGCATTTTATTGTTCAGAACAACATGCTACAACGATCCAACAAAAGAACCGACGAGCCAGAAGCAAAGATTGATTTTGCAGGGAGAAAACTATCGATGACAAAAATAAATAAAAGGACTGACTTTACTTTATATCGTAAATATATATGGTATTCCATATTGTGTGAATGTTATTTTCAGCATCTCATTCATCATAATCATCATCATCTTTGTTTAAACACTATTTTTTTTTCTCGCTAATAGCTTCTTTGGATTTGTTTTTTGTTGTTTTTTTGTGTTTTTCTTTTTGTTTCTGTTTTTGTTAGTTGTGTCTACGCATCTGTATGGAAGGCTCTGTCAGTCGGTCGACATTTCACACTTAAGATTGAAATAGCATTTCTGTTGGTTTGTCAAGATTAAGTTTGAAATGGCATTTCTGTTGGTCTGTCAAGCTTATGTTTGAAATGGCATTTCTGTTGGTCTGTCAAGATTAAGTTTCAAACGGCATTTCGGTTGGTCTGTCAAGATTAAGTTTGAAATGGCATTTCTGTTGGTCTGTCAAGCTTAAGTTTGAAACAGCATTTTGGTTGGTCTGTCAAGATGAAGTTTGAAATGGCATTTCTGTTGGTCTGTCAAGATTAAGTTTGAAACAGCATTTTGGTTGGTCTGTCAAGATGAAGTTTGAAATGGCATTTCTGTTGGTCTGTCAAGATTAAGTTTGAAATGGCATTTCTGTTGGTCTGTCAAGATTAAGTTTGAAACAGCATTTCGGTTGGTCTGTCAAGATTAAGTTTGAAACAGCATTTTGGTTGGTCTGTCAAGATTAAGTTTGAAACAACATTTCGGTTGGTCTGTCACGCATTCACATCGCCCAGTGCACAGTTTTAATGGACGCATCTTAAGAAGCCGGAAAATAATTTAAAAAATTTTTTAAAAAGCTACACACACACGTTTGTGAAAAATATTGCTGCGTTCATAATTTGGCGACGCAGTTCTCTGGTAGGCCACGGGTTGAGAAAGCGATGAGAGGAATTTCGACCGAAGAACCTTCACACCCCTTCCCCGATATCTCCCGGCCCTATCAAACCGTCGCCATTCTTCATGAGCACTGGCTGAAAGCCAAACAAGCACTCACAGGAACAAAAAGAGAGAGGGGGGGGGCATTCAATGATAAATCTGTTTACAACGGAACAAGTGCGTATCTCCACGGACGACCAAGGGAATATATTTTGAGAACGTATACAAGGTGCGGCATGAAGGTCTCCCACATTTTTAATGGATAAAAAATTAAAAATTAAAATGTAGATAAACTTTGAAAGTTTATAAACCAGACAACTTGACGCGAGATTTTGTCAAATAAATGAAATATTTATTAAATCATTTTTTTTTTTAAATCTAAATTTTCGGTTGTGCGCGTGTGTGACTTAAACTTTAAGACCAAAAGACACTAAAATAATATGGAAAAACTGAAAAGTAGCAGCAGTTTATGTCAATAAGTGAAAACACTGTAAAATCTGGTGAAAAGATGAAATAGCGATGATCATATTTCCAGTACACAATCCTTTCCTCAAGAAATGCACACACCATGGTCGGATCGTCGGCTTAAAACCTCCGTGGGGATTACCTAAGTTAACTTTTTCTGGAGATTTAATCTAAAATGTAATTACGATTTCTGCTGAAATGGTGAAGCCTTAGATTTACAGACAGACACACAGATAGACAGATAAGACAGACAGACAGACAGACAGATAGACAGACAGACAGATAGACAGACAGAGAACAAGCCTTAGATGTACAGATAGACAGACAGACACACAGACAGACAGATAAGACAGACAGACACACAGACAGACAGATAAGACAGACAGAGAACAAGCCTTAGATGTACAGATAGACAGACAGACAGACACACAGACAGACAGATAAGACAGACAGACACACACACAGACAGACAGATAAGACAGATAGACAGACAGACAGACAGAAAAGACAGACAGAGAAGAAGCCTTAGATGTACAGACAGACAGACAGAAAATACAGACAGACAGACAGACAGATAAGACAGACAGACAGATAAGACAGACAGACAGACAGACAGACAGATAAGACAGACAGACAGATAGATAAGACAGACAGACAGACAGACAGACAGAGAACAAGCCTTAGATGTACAGATACACAGACAGACAGACAGACAGACAGACAGACAGACAGACAGATAAGACAGACATCACCTTTGGCAATAATCAATCAGATTGCTGATTTCCCCGCGCTTAAAATGGTTAAAGACTCAACTAAAAACGTAAAAGAAAAGAAAACTAAAATCAAAATTGTCAAAATTGAAATCTCGTTAACGGCGATGACGACTTTCTCAATCAGTGAAGGGGGGGGGGGTCGTGTTAATTCGATGGAATTTGGGGAATTAATGTGAACCAAGGTCACGTTAGCGAGAAATGTAGGCCAAAGAGATGCTTATAATGAAAGTAAATATTTCTCTCTCTCTCTCTCTCTATATATATATATATATATATATATATATATATATATATATAATTTTTTATTATTTCATCTAGATACACATAATATTATAAAGCAATATGATATATTGCGTATATAACGTTACATTCTCAGTATTCACTTCAACAGTGCTCAATACGTGAGTAGAGTTTAGTAGTAGTAGTAGTAGTAGTAGTAGTAGTAGTAGTAGTAGTAGTAGTAGTAGTAGTAGTAGTAAAATATATTTATGGCAAGTAAGCTACACAGAAACGTTCATGTTTCATTCTCGAAAGAGATCATCGGGTTAAATCAATTGAACTTGATGATTTCCTTCGGGAATGTGCAACTGTGAAGCTTACTTGCCATAACTATATCTTTATACATATATATATATATATATATATATATATATATATATATATATATATGTATGTATATATATATATGTATGTATATATATATATATATATATATATATATATATATATATATATATATATAACTATGATTTTGAAAATGTATGCTTCTGAATATACTTTCTATTCTTTATGTGTACCAACCTTTTCAAAGAGAAAGCTCGATGATTGTCAACACGTAACAACAGAGCATATCTGAATATTTGTTTCTGTGTAGTTTACATGTCAAAACTATTATATATATATATATATATATATATATATATATATATTATTATTATTATTATTATTGTTATTATTATTATTATTATTATTTATTACTATTATTATTACTATTATTATTACTATTATTATTATTAATAATAATAATTATTATTATTATTATTATTATTATTATTTATTATTATTATTATTACTATTATTATTACTATTATTATTATTAATAATAATAATTATTATTATTATTATTATTATTATTATTATTATTATTATTATTATTATTATTATTATTATTATTATTATTATTATTATTATTATTATTATTATTATTATTATAAGCCCCTCCGCCAAAGGCCGGGCACTCTCAGTGACTTTAATAACAAGCAGTACTAATAGCGAAATGCACGATCCGAATACATTCGTTGATCACTCTAAACTGCTTGGGTAAATTTAGCCGCCGATTCGCTATTTACAAAGTTTAAATTCCTCCCTAATTAATAACTAGTTCACTATGGCCGAGGGGTTAAGAGTCTTGACTACAAATCAATGGCGATTTGTGTTCGGGGTTCGCGCCCGCCGACCGTTGGGAATTAGCTTCCTGCATTGAAGATGCGTTAGCATGAAACATCGATTTCTGTAGGTAATAAATAAATAATTAATATTAATATATATATATATATATATATATATATATATATATTTATGTATCATTAAAATTTTACAAAAAGTTCACAGTAGGACAAATTTTCTTTATAAAATAAGATGTGGCACAAGGCCGAAATTGGGTGTGTGGGGGGGTCGGCTGTCGTCATCTTGGTCTATTCTCTAAACTAGTTTCGGTCACCAAAATACCACATTCACTCTATGGATTAAACCCTACTTAACATTATCCAAAATGGTTTGACATTTTTGTTTTTTTACAAAAAATATATTTGTACAAATTCATAGGTTGGGGGGTGGGCTGCTAAAAAAAACACCAGAGATTGCTGAAAAATAAAATGCTAAGTGGGGTGGTTAGTAAGACCCTTCCCAAATCTTCCAAGAGCTGCTCACTGATTTTCGGTTCATTTCAAGAGCCGAAAAAAAACAAGACAGTTTCTACGGGGGGGGATGAAATAAATATTGCTTAAGTACGTGTATATATATAGGATTAACTCCTAAACTAACCAACCAATCATTATTAATTTTGGAACACAGCTGCTAGGCGTG
>OY744547.1:6719807-6724807 GCA_963556195.1 Sepiola atlantica | reverse complement strand
ATGGTGGAATGGTTGCAATTTTAGAAAAAAAACTTTTTAAAACTCTTCACACAATTGGTTGCTCTTTGCATCATAATGAACTACCTTTCAGAGCCCTTTTTAAAAACATAGATGGTTGCGCAAAGGGCCCTACAACATTCAGTAGCCCTCTGGGGAAATTATGCTCAAATGATTGATATGATTTACCCCAAATATCATTTTCCACTATTAGCAATCCTCTAGAGTCAATTTTTAAAATTGATGAAATACATGATCTTAGTTCTGACCAAAGACCCATTTATGAATACACAGTAGGTATTTCTAGAGGTAAGGTTGACTCTAGATATGCCTCCTGGAAAATTGGTCCTTTAAACCAAGCAAGATGGTTAACTTTGGCCATCAGGCTTATGTGTTTATGGACTCGTGGTGCATACCCACAAAGGCACACAACAAAACTACACTATGTAGTAAATTTTATTGTAAATGTGTATGCCACTTTTTGGTTTGAAATTAAAAGAAATAGTAAATTCCACAATCAGTAAGTGCACATTTTTAATATGACCCAGAGGATTAAGGAGAAGCCTCAGGAAATCCAAGATATCACATTTAGAAATATACAAGGTAATACATTTTGTTTACTGCCTGAAAACTTTCTATATTCCATGGTTAAATCTGAGGAGATTGAAGTAAGAGAAGAAGCTTTAAAAAGAATTTTGGCCATTAGGTAAGTAATATTTATTCATATATCTCTGACTCAATTATTTATTCCAATTTATAGAATGATTTTTAAAGATTTTATCTAATTTCACCATAATTATTAAAGCAGTACAGATTGGAATTTTTTAATAATTCAATTAATTAATTTGTTCTTTCAGGAGTGAGGAGTCAACCAGAAAAAGATTAAAAAGAATACTACCTATTAATTTTAATGCCACACATTGGACACAATTAATAGATTTAAAATTATGCGGCATTTTTGAACCACCAATGACGGAAGATTTTACTGAATCTGAACTTCGAGAATCGTTGATGAATGGAACCAAGCTTGACTTGCCAGATTTGCCCTCACATTCTCAGGGTGTGGAACGGGCAGTTAAGTTAATAACAGAAGCTTCACAAACTGTATATGGTTTTGAAGCAAGGCATCAACACATTACAGCCAAAGTTTTGAGTCAGAAATTGAGACCAGCATTTTTGTCTAAGGGGTCTTATATGGAGCAATTTGACTCTCTATATTAAGCTTCATTAAAATAGTGTTAGGTTTTTCCTTATTTCTTTGCTTGTTATATTTTCACTAATAACAGAAAAAATCATTTTTTTAGGTATTCAAATATTACTGTTTAATTCATAACGTTAAAAGGTAGTTTACAAAAGCAGATACTGAAAATGAGGGGGGGGGGCAAATGTTCAATTTGAAGATTTCTTTAATTCATATCATTTTTATAAAATAAAAGGACATTCCCTGCTTTTAAATGCTAAAATTATTTGGTTTTCACACCAATATTCAAGCAAATCTTGCAAAAACGAGGAATTTTCAGTATATTCTTGTCTACGATCTTTGATACCAAACGCTCAAAAAACCGCTGAAGTTTTTGATCTAATTTTTTGCATGAGTATTTAATAGGTCTATATACAACTTTCGGAACGTGCCTTTTTTTAATATTTAAAAAAAAGTGTAAAATCGACCTACCCTAATATATATATATATATATATATATATATATATATAATATTTTCACATATCTGTGCTGACAGAAATATAATCTTACTGATGTATCCTTATGATTTCATCTGTTGATAAAAGCTTGCATTTTTGAAAATGCATGAGTTAAGGAAAAGAAAAAAGTTTCTATATATATACTTTGTTTAAACTACTTGATGATTTAATAAATATTGTTCTTCTTCCTACTTTTATTTTTTATTCTCATCATATATATATATATATATATATATATATATATATATATATATATATATATATATATATATATATATATACTAGCTGGCTTTGCCGGCTCGCTATCGCTTCGCAAAGTTTGCTACTTAAAAAAAAAGAGGGTGCGTCTGTTGTGTAGAGTTGAATTAACTTGAAATAGAACGAGTTTTGATTTTACCGTTATACAATGGACCCAACTTTCGCATTTATTTATTTAGACAGTATAGGTAGTGACCAATGTCCAGAGTTCAGATCTCGGGATTACTGCGCCAGCTGTGACTGATGAGTCCTGAAAAGGCGAAACACTTTTCTGTAGATTATTAGATATATATTTTTTCAAAACCGAAGGCTCATGATATCCGTATTTATACTAGTTTTTGCGTAGTGCTAAGTTAAAAAACAGCCTATATCCCCTAAGAAGACCCAAATATGTCGTCAGTCTATCCGCCATCCGAGGCTAGTACTCATTTTTAGCAACTGGTATTCCTAAACAGTGCAAGTATTAACCAGCTTTGTTATACAATGCAACAATATGTAAACCTTACCATCAAATGCAAGGGAATTAAATCAATTTATTTTCTCGTTTTTTTTGCGGAGTTGTTCCCCCTTAATCTCACAGAAAAGAAATGCATTCACAAAGAGACAAACGAGTCTCTGACTTGAGTGGTTGACACACCGCTCCCTCCATTTCTATACCGATCGGCCACTTGTCATGTCTTGTTTTCTGCTTACGGCGTTCACCGCGCACAAGTTAAATAACTTTTTCCTACGTCATCCGATCTCACCTCTAAGGTCAACAGCTGATCTATGTCCGGCTCTCCGCTTTTTCGGACAATACCATTATTTGCTGGCCGTGTTCTTTTAACAGAGAGCAGGAATGTTTTTCGTTTTGTTCTTTTTACTTTGTCGACGATCCGGGTTCAAAATCCGCGCCCTGCTTCGTAGCGTTGCAGTAGTATTAACCAGCCTTAACTTTGCTTAATTTCAATGAACCGACGAAATCTGATACTTCAACGTGATTTCGGCCGTTAGAAAACAATGGCGACCAAATATAAATATGAGCATGACATCGGCGCCATTGTTGTCACGTGGTTTCAAGTGACAATCATTAATGGCAGACGATCTCCAACATTATTTATTTACGCGGCAAAACAAAATGGAGCATCTATTTTTATTTACATTTAACAACATCATGAATCTTTTACTCATACGATTCCTCACTTAGCAAAATTGGTGTCTGCGCCCGTCGAGATCAACGTATGACTACCGTAATCAAAAAGAGAATAAATGGAAAGAAGAAAAAAGAAAAAAGAAAACTGATGGTAAAAAAACAAGTACTTCCACGAACTTTGTTTCCCGCCAAGAAATAACCCCTTTTTTCGACAGGGGAAGTAGTTATACTTTTTATTGGAATTTTTTCATGAAAATTTCTCCAGCCATTTGATGTAAGGAGCTAAAAAAAAGAATACTACTTCTAGGTCAAAAACTAGCCAACGATAAGTGTTTAATGAATAGATTCCGACCGAGAAAACAGCGATTCTTCCCCCTTTGTCAGAAACATCGCTCAAGGTCCACGTTCTACTCTCTTAATGAGGTTAGGGTCAGGGTTAGGGTTAGAGTTAGGGTTAGGGTTAGGGTTAGAGTTAGGGTCGGGGTCGGGGTTAGGGTCAGGGTTAGGGTTAGGGTTAGGGTTAGGGTTAGGGTTAGGGTTAGGGTTAGAGTTAGGGTTAGAGTTAGGGTTAGGGTCGGGGTCGGGGTTAGGGTCAGGGTCAGGGTCAGGGTCAGGGTCAGGGTTAGAGTCAGGGTCAGGGTTAGAGTTAGGGCCAGGGTTAGAGTTAGGGTCAGGGTTAGGGTTAGGGTTAGGCTAAAAATATGCCAACAATAATGCTCAATGGCAGAAGACGGTCCAAAAGGCAAATTATCTTCAACAATCAGGGTCGCAAATCTAACTTTACCTAATCGTACTGTCACCTTGTAAAACAAAACTGGTACTGGATTTTTTATAAATAAATCACAGCATTTTAATCCCAAGACAAGACGACCCCGGATAGCCAGAGGAGTGAAAATATTAACATATCAAACGATACTTAAGATGACCCATCTTATCGTAAACTTATTTTCTCTACTGACATCAGTTATCGGCGAAACTTCTTCTTTCTTTCTCACCATTCCGTAAGTGACATCTTATTTCTTTTAATTTATATTATACTAGCAAGACCCGTGTCCCGGCCTTTCCCGGGGAAAATATAACAAACTAATTTTAATTTAAAATAATGTTTGTGATGTGTATGAGGTAGGCTTGTTTCTTTTAATTTATATTATATTACGACGTATGAAATAGAAAGAGGGCGACATTGTTTTACATATTTTTAACCACTGAAAGTTCTTTAAATTTATATTATACTAGCGGGGCCCGTGTCCCGGCCTTTCCCGGGGAAAATATAACAGACTGATTTTAATTTAAAATAATGCTTGTGATGTGTATGAGACATTGTTTTACATATTTTTAACCACTGAAAGAACAAATACATATCTTATGTTTTTTTCTTTTTTCATTCTTAATTTAAATTTTCTTTCTTTTATATTTTCTTTATAACGTAGAATATTTTTTGATTGATGTGATTCTATTGTCCAATGAGGTCGGTTAAAAAATACGCAAACAATAATGCAGAACTTCATAATTTCATAAAAGCAAATTATCTTCAACAATCAGGGTCGCAAATTTTATTTTTCATTAACGTACACTCACCCTCGAAAAATCGCACTGACTTTTAATTTTTAAAATAAACACAGCCTTTTATTTCCAAGACGAGACTTCCCATTGGTCATGATAGCCAAGTTATTTATCTCCTCCACAATATGTTAGACACGCGGTCAAAGTATTTTTATTTACCTCCTCTGCGAGAGGCCAGACACAAGGTCAGGTGTGGTTAGCCAGCGTACAAAAGTAAGCGCGCTCTGGCCTACAAAAATGTCTGAGCCACCCTGTACGCATTCTCATGTAGGGACGCCTCAGGCGACTAGCAATAAACTAACGTTTGCTCAAATAGTGAGAAGATAAAGCCTGGGAGGGTGGACCTGCTAG
>OY744547.1:6692307-6699807 GCA_963556195.1 Sepiola atlantica | reverse complement strand
AGTTGTTCACTTCCTGTTTATGGATTGCGGTTAAGATTTCTGTAGTTCAGATGAAGGAGACCCTAACTTGCCACGACGAATTTTTATGTCAACATGCCCATAGCCTGACTGTTCAACAGCTCTCGTTTGTTACTTTATCGCATGACGTAATTTTTCAGCGTTCTGGCCTTTTTTTTACGATGGCCGTGCCCTAACCCGCGCACGAATAATCTTGGGGCATATGAAAAAAGTGGGAGTCTACGGGTGTTTACGCACGTAGAAAAGGGGTTCGTTGTGTGAGAACTTGTTATCTTTCTATTATTTATCTAGCCCCACACCCACCTCAACCCATCCTCCCCACCACGACGGGAAAATGGGACTAAAAAGTCAGGGAAAGGTGGATTTGAAACCAGCACTCTGGCTGAAAAAAATTTGCATGGACAGACCCGTCGGCATTCCCCGGTAAGACAGCCTCGGGCGATTAGCAATAAACTAACCCCTTCTCAAAGGGTGAGAAGGTAAAACCTGGGAAGGTTGACCTCCTAGAACTGCACAGAACTACCTCACTTCAACAGAGAACTAGGCACACCAGAATACACAAGACTCTGTCTATCTGATTTTGGTATGAACCCACCACCCCGAAGGGCGGCTATCTTGTTATCTGTATATATAACTGGAAGAATACCCGTCCGGGTAAAATTAACTCCTCGAACAAAACAGTTTTGCACCACTTTTATGTCTCCTTACGAAGATTAAAATCAAGATATTATGTCAAGGATCGTTATTCCAATTTTTATCAAACAAAACATTTTATGATATTTATTCTAAGATATGTCTACAATTTAAGGCTCAAGCTTAAGGAGTCTTCAGAAGAAATTAAAATTCATGGAATCTTGCTTCATTGGTGTCTAATGACTATGGTTCAAATTTAATGTAAATCTGAAATATTTGAATTTTCAGATAGGAGTTTGTGCCAATATTATACCCCTTAAATCCCCTTTAAAATACTCAAACGAAGCTGAAATCTGGGGAATATCTATTAATTGATGTCTGATACCTATTTTCAAATTTTCACATAAATCGAAGGTATCTGAATTTTCAGGAAGGGCTTTCACACCCTCTTTGTCTCATTTGCACAAAACTAAATATAGCCCACATTAACCACGCTTACGTTGCGCAGCTATGTTCTAAGTTTCATAATGATCGGTTAATTAATGTAGGAATCAATCCTGTACATACAAGTATACATATACACATACCTAACACACACACACTATATATATATATATATATATATATATATATATATATATATATATATATATATATATATATATATAAGAGGGGGGTGTATCGAGACATTTTTTCTATTTAATATGTTTAAAGAAATTAATTTTAATAATTAATTAATAACGCTCTTATTGGGAAGAGCTTCTGAAGATAATAGCGTTGTCTTTGAAAAGTCATGGCTTAAAGAACATTTTGTATTTGTATCCTTTGGTTGAACACTTGATCAGTTCACTATCCATATATATACATGTAGAATCGTGCGACTGATTTGAATGGTTATTTCTACACTGATGATTCCGCAAGGATGAAACGTATACGTATGCAGATAATATTAAAAAATATGTATTATTAAAATTATATATATATATATATATATATATATATATATATATATATATATATATATATATATATATATATATATATATAATAAAGAATGGAAATAGTGTTCCGACGTAATGGAAATTGAAAAAGGAATACCAAAAAATATTATTTATGTATTCATCAACGTTTCGTCTTCATTTCAAGACTTCCTCGGGATGATTGTCTGAAGAAAATAACACAAAGTGCAAAATATTTGAGAAGGAGTTGGTGGCAGTAGTTGGCTTAAAAGGGCCGCTTACGAAAAAATAAATTACGCGATACAAATAGATGGTGACAGTGGGAAATTGAGTTGAAGTAGAAAGTGTGGGGGAAAATGGTGGCGGTTGGAGTTATAAGATCATTAGGGAGGGGGGTGAGCTTGTGTTATGTAAGCAAAATGGTCGCTTCGATAAGATTTAGTTTGGGTTTATCGAGTTGTTGGGAGACATTACAATAACTTTATTTTGTTCAGACAATCATCCTGAGGAAATCTTGAAATACAGACGAAACGTTGATGAATACATAAATAATATTTTGGGGTTTCCCTTTTTCAATTTCCATACATATGTCCATTTGGTCTAGATCAAAGTGAAGTATCTGTTCCGATGGATACTGCATCCCATAGACTGGCATTGTCTTGGCCTACGCCTGTCTATGGGACGGGTCCTGTGCAGTTCTAGGAGCTCCACCCTCCCAGGCTTTGCTTCCCCTCTTTGGGGAGGAGTAAGGAGTAAGGAGTAAGTTTATCGCTTACTGCCTGAGGCGCCCCTACCGGGTTATGTCGACGGGGCTGCCCAGGCAATTTTTAATGGCCAGAGTGCTCACCTTCTCTGGCGCTGGTTTATCAAATCCCACTTTCCCGACCTTGTGTCACATCTTACCTTGTGGGAGGTAGATAAATAACTATATATATATATGTGTGTGTGTGTGTGTGTGTGTGTGTGTGTGTGTGTGTGTGTGTGTGTGTGTGTGTGTGTGTGTGTGTGTGTGTGTGTGTGTGTGTACAGCATATGTGAAGCTGATTCGGACTTTTGACCTCCGTAATTTCGAGCTCCATTATAAGGTGGATAATTTGCCTGTTCGACAGGAAAGGCGGAACGTCTTTAGGACCTACGGCATTTGTTGAGAGAGGGGGAGTTATTCGTGATAATAAGGGTTTGTTCGTGACGGTGTCGGTTTGAGACGTGCAGCTTTTGGCCCGTTCGGCCATTATATTTTGGGACTTTTGAACTTCTGTGTCCAAATTTGAGCCCAATCGGATTATTAGTTTACAAATTACAGTTATTTAAGTGAACTGGCTACTGTTGCAGATTTTAAAAACAATGGGGAAAATCTGAATTTCGTGTGTTTACACCGGCGTTTCAAGATTTCGCTCTCATCAGTATGAAGTGACAATTTCAGACGATCACAGGGCGCGAACCAGAAGACTCTCGGTTTGACTTCCCTAAGGAATTAAGCCAAACCTTTTCTGTGTAGCTTACTTTCCATATCTATCTGAGCTTTGTTCATGAATTAAACACTTTTGTAGTAGATGCTACAAAATATATATGTGGTTTATCATTTTAAAATAACACATCACTCAATAAGTCCCCAGTCTGACATGTAGATGACGCCATTAATTTAAGAAAAATTCGTATGATTTTTTCTTAAAGTACTAACCTTCAAATGGCACGGCTCAAAATTTGAACCCCTATCGGATTATTTGGCTACAAATTGAAGTTATTTAAGTAAAGTTACTGTTGCAAATTTTTTAAACTATGGAAAACTATGGATTTCGTGTGATAATAAAGTATTGCTTTCTGATGGGAAAAAATACTGTTCAAGCAACGCAATGTCTTGATAAGTGTTATTCGGAATCTGGGGTACGCGGTCGTACAGGCAAAAATGATGCCGAACGCTAAAGTCGTCAAAATTCGACAGTTGTTCCGGAAAACATAAAACCAAATTCAAAAACTCGTTTTTTGCCGATCGTAAATTTAAGTTGCCTGGGATAGAAGAGAAGGCAGTGTATTCACCATTTTGCATGAATCAGAAAAAATTAGCAAGTAAGGTTTTGGCCTCCGTATTTTAGGATGAGCAATGTATTTTGTTCATCGATTACATTAAGAGCCATTAATAGCGAATATTAGATAGTATTATTGGTGCGTTTGAACGAGGAAATTGCCAGAAAATTGCCAGAAAATTGCCAGAAAATTGTCAGAAAATTGCTAGAAAATAGCCAGAAAATTGTCAGAAAATTGCTAGAAAATTGTCAGAAAATTGCTAGAAAATTGTCGGAAAATTGTCAGAAATTTGCTAGAAATTGTCAGAAAATTGTTAGAAAATTGCTAGAAAATTGCTAGAAAATTGCCACAGATGAAGAAAATGTGCTTTTTCACAAAAACAATGATGTGATGGTGGCTAAGTGGTTAGCGACACGGACTGAAAACCTGGGTGTGCCAAGTTCGAATCCAGTTCCACAGAAAGACTTTCATCAAACCTGCACTTGACCTTGTGTCTAACCTCCTAGAAAGAAGGTAAATTAAATTTCACCAAAACAATGCATCGTGTCACAAGTCGATCTCAAGAATGGCAAAACTACATGAATTGCACTTCGAATTGCTTCTGCGTCACTCACCCTATTCTTCAGATATCGCCCCAGCGACTACTGGCTGTTTGCAGAACATAAAAGAATGTTCCAGGAAAAGAGATTTGGCTCCAATGAAGAAATGATATCGGAAACCGAGGCGTATTCTTTTAGGTCAAAGACAAATGGTTCTACAAAAAAAAGGCATCGAATTGTTATAAAAGGGTTGGAATCGGTGCATCATTTTATGAGGAGACTATGTTGATGAATAAAGTTGGATTTTGCCTTAAAACTGTTGTTTTATTAGTTACGCCCGGGACATGGTGGATGCTGACTTATCAAATCCCACTTTCCGACCTTGTGTCACATCTTACCGCTGTGGGAGGTAAATAAATGCACGTATAGAACATAATCCCGACGTTATGCCATCGATTTTTTAAAGACCCTGTAAAACTGCTTTATGGCTACACCTGTGGGGGGGAAGGATTAGCTCCTTTCTCTACCCTATCATTATTTCCATGGTAGCTGTTCGACTGAGCCCCATCGATGATTTGGCCTGTAAAACATTCACAGCAAGAACTCGTCCAGTTACCACCATTTCAAATAACTTTCCTTTCTACTTTCATATGCCTAAAACGGAATTTCCATGAACAAAGTTTCTTTCCAAAAACTTGACGTCTATGGAACACAATACAACGGCACTGCCTCCCTGATGACTACAACATGGGCGTCTTCAAGTTTAATGTCAACAAATACTTTTCTAGCAGTGTTCTTAAGTTAACAAAATTCCTCTCATAGTATTGTTTTTCAGCCAACTGATAATCTCATTAACCCTTATCTTCGATAACACAATGTAACACATGTTTTGTTTATTTGTATTTTTTAATGTTTTTATTTGTATTTTTTTATGTTTTTATATGTATTTTTTAATGTTTTTATTTGTATTTTTTAATGTTTTTTATGTATTTTTTAATGTTTTTATATGTATTTTTTAATGTTTTTAAATGTATTTTTTAATGTTTTTATTTGTATTTTTTAATGTTTTTATTTGTATTTTTTAATGTTTTTATTTGTATTTTTTATGTTTTTAAATGTATTTTTTATGTTTTTATATGTATTTTTTGCTACTAAATTCAAAAATCGCATTCGTTTTGGCATAACATCGATATTTTTTTTTTTTCTTAATTTAATATTTTCGCGTTTTATACACAACCTTTTCTCTACAGCAGTATGTTGTAAAGATAATTACACAGCATTTAGTACGTTTTTCATATATCGAATGGTATTTAGTAAATACAATGTTAGTTAGAACAAAACAAACCATACAACTTTGCAATGTAAATACTTCGATAACTCTTTTCTTAAGATTAGAAGTGCTTTGGCGATCGAGATTTTCTAAAGTGCACATTTTCATCTTTTCTGACAAGAGACCATATATAATCTCCCATCATCGCAGTATCCCATCGTCCTTGATATCTTCTTTCCATTGTTGCGATCTCCTGATGAAATCTCTCACCATGTTCTTAATAAGAACAGAACTTAGTAATTGATCTGAAAGAGAAAATTAGATATACATTTAGTAGCAGAACATATAGCATTTTCCAATATATGATGACATTGAAAAGCGATGTATTTCTATAACGGTCGATGATGCAGAAAAAATAATAACATTTTTGGAATCAGCAGAGGAAATTGATTAAAAAAGAGTAAAAAAATACAATAAACAAAACTTTTGTGAAAAATTGTTACGTTGTGGAATTAAAATTAACCCTTATCTTCGAGTTTGACTTTGGTAATCAAACATTACGGACTATGGAATCAGCAATGCCGAGTTCGAATCCTGTCGGGTCCGGGGTGTTAAATGACGCACTGATACCGGTGGGGGTATTAACGCACATTTGACCCCTATGAGTATGGGTAAAATATCAACTTGTTTTCAATAAATCTTATACAGATAATCATTAACAATACGCACAAAAAGGGTTGATATGCCATAAAACAGGAAGTGCGAACTTTACATTAATAATACGCACACTAATAAGACCAGTAAACAACGAAATTCGAAAAAAAAAAGGTTGATATGCCATCTTTTAGTCCTCACATTTCGTGAGCGATATTTCTGACAAAGGGGAAAGAATTACTGTTTGCTGGGTTGAAATCTATCCATATAACACTTATCATTGGCTGGTTTCTGACCTTAAAGTGGTATTTTTAGCCCCTTACATCAAGTGGCTTCATGCTTTGTCTAGAGTGATTTCCATAAAAAAAGGACTCTCTTCCTGTTTTCCTCCTACCTATAGTCATCTCCTGTCTTTACGATAATCATATTTCGTTCTTGATAGCTACTTACATCAAGTGGCTTCATGCCTTGTCTGGAGCAATTTCCATAAAAAATAAAATAAAATAAAATAAAATATAACAGGCAATGCAAACCTTAAATTAATAAGGCGAGTACTTATAAACTCAGTAAACAAAGGAATTTGGAAAAAGGGTTGATATGCCGTAAAACAGACAATGCAAACCTTACATTAAAAAGGGCGAGTACTTATAAGGTCAGTAAACAAAGGAATTTGGGGAAAAGGTTGATATGCCGTAAAACAGACAATGCAAACCTTACATTAAAAAGGCGAGTACTAATAAGGTCAGTAAACAAAGGAATTTGGGAAAAAGGGTTGATATGCCGTAAAACAGGCAATGCAAACCTTACATTAAAAAAGGCGAGTACTTATAAGGTCAGTAAACAAATGAATTTGGGAAAAAGGGTTGATATGCCGTAAAACAGGCAATGCAAACCTTACATTAAAAAAGGCGAGTACTTATAAGGTCAGTAAACAAAGGAATTTGGGAAAAAAGGTTGATATGCCGTAAAACAGACAATGCAAACCTTACATTAAAAAGGCGAGTACTTATAAGGTCAGTAAACAAAGGAATTTTGGAAAAAGGGTTGATATGCCGTAAAACAGGCAATGCAAACCTTACATTAAAAAAGGCGAGTACTTATAAGGTCAGTAAACAAATGAATTTGGGAAAAAGGGTTGATATGCCGTAAAACAGACAATGCAAACCTTACATTAAAAAAGGCGAGTACTTATAAGGTCAGTAAACAAATGAATTTGGGGAAAAGGGTTGATATGCCGTAAAACAGACAATGCAAACCTTACATTAAAAAGGCGAGTACTTATAAGGTCAGTAAACAAATGAATTTGGGGAAAAGGGTTGATATGCCGTAAAACAGACAATGCAAACCTTACATTAAAAAGGCGAGTACTTATAAGGTCAGTAAACAAATGAATTTGGGAAAA
>OY744547.1:6677307-6679807 GCA_963556195.1 Sepiola atlantica | reverse complement strand
CTATCATCTTATACCTTTTATTAATTATTATTATTTTTATCTCTATTAGTAGTAGCTTTTTTGTTTGTAGTATTATTTGTAGTAGTACTGTAAGCGGTAGTATTGGTTGGTATTATTATTGTTGTTATTATTATTATTATTATTATCATTATTATTATTATTATTATTATTATCATACCCACAACGATTAACACTAATGGTCATCTTCTGTATTTTTCTTTACTCTTAAATACCCCCCTTTTATGCTTATCCATTCTTTGATTAATATTTCTATATTTCTTAGATTATTTTTTAGATTATATATTTTTTATATTTTTTAGATTATCATTATCAATTATTTATTACTACTATTATTATTAATATCTTAAACTTAACTATTTGTCATTGAATCATTTTCTTCATTCTTTTCATTTTTTCATTTTTTCATTTTTTCATTTTTTCACTTTTTTCACTTTTTCATTTTTTCATTTTTTCATTTTTTCATTTTTTCATTTTTTCATTTTTTCATTTTTTCATTTCTGTACTTTTTATCAAGATAATTATTGTTATCAGTGGTGACACCATGTCCGACGTTACTATCATAGTTATTGTTATTTGCAGCAATGAAATTAACAGTAGCACTATTATTAATAATATTGCCATGTTTTACCGTTACCTTACTTTTGCCTCCACTGCCATTTTTATTATCTTTATTATCATCATTATTATTATTATTATTATTATTATTATTATTACTATTATTATTGTTGTTATTGCCACTATTATGACTACTTCTATAATTTTTCACTATCATCATTACTATTGTTAAGATTACTGGGATTACCACTCTGATTACTGTTGTCCGTTAAACCACTATTTTCATATGATCAGCATTATTGCAACCAATAACCCATACCATAATATCGGCAAACATTATCTTATCATTATCTAATATTATTATGATAATCACTACCCCCTAGGATTCCTAATATTCCTTAATTATTCTATTTCTTTCCTAAACTATTATTTTTATTATTATTATCATTACCATTATTATTATCATTATTATTATTATTATTATTATTATTATTATTATTACTATTATTATTAATAATTAATAACGCCAGCATTTTCCAGTTATTCTTTTAGTTATATATTTTTAATATTTTTTAATATTTTTTAGTATTTTTTAGTATTTTTATTATACTTCATTTATTATTATTTTCATTATTTCACCTCAATTATTAGGGGTATCTATTATTATTATTATTATTATTATTATTATTATTATTACTACTACTACTACTGTTATTGCCACCATTATGACTACTTCTATAATTTTTCACTATCATCACTACTATTGTTAAGATTTCTGGGATTACCACTCCGATTACTGTTGTCTGTTAAACCACTATTTTTATATGATCAGCATTATTGCAACCATTAACCCATATCATAATATCGGCAAACATTATCTTATCATTATCATTATTTAATATTATTATGATAATCACTACCCCCTAGGATTCCTAATATTCCTTAATTATTCTATTTCTTTCCTAAACTATTATTTTTATAAACTCTAAAATATTATTGACCACTATTATTATTTTTATTATTATTATTATTACCATTATTATTATTATTTTTATTATTATTATTATTATTATTATTATTATTATTATTATTATTATTATTATTATTATTATTATTATTATTACTATTATTATTAATAATTAATAACGCCAGCATTTTCCAGTCATTCTTTTAGTTATATTTTTTAATATTTTTTGGTATTTTTTAGTATTTTTATTATACTTCATTTATTATTATTTTCATTATTTCACTTCAATTATTAATGGTATCTACTATTATTATTATTATTATTATTATTATTATTATTATTATTATTATTATTATTATTATTATTACTACTACTACTACTACTACTATTCCTGTTACATTTAACGAATATACTTATTTATTCAAATTAACTCCAGACAAATTATAAAGACAATATAAAGACCCGGAACCGCGACACATTTTATCACCGCCCTAACCAATATAACAATCAGCCCAGTTTGCACGCACGCATACTACAGTTCACTTGGAAAAAGACATTTATAAACTCGACGGTTTTTTGACACCTAATTCGTGCATGTCTATTACCCCCCTCCTTCCCTCCCGACCTAAATCAACAGACGCCCTCTCTCTCTCTCTCCTTCTTCTTCTTCTTTTTCTTTTTTCCTCTATGTGTCTCTCCCCTCATCATTATTTGTTCCTCTTTCCACCATATATTCTTATTTTTTTTTTTTTTATTTATTTATTTATTTATTTATTTGACCTGTCTGTTTCAGATTCTAGACCTAAGATTTTTAGATTTTTTAATTTTTAATTTTTAATTTTTAATTTTAATTTTAATTTTTTAACGGCTTTAATTTTTGAAATGTTAAATTTCTTTCCTTCTTCTTCTCTGTCTCTACCCCTCCACTTCATTCTCTCCAAATATGATCTGAGGTTA
>OY744547.1:6547307-6672307 GCA_963556195.1 Sepiola atlantica | reverse complement strand
AATTTATTTTTTACAGTTATTATATTAGTTTATTTCTAACACTATTTTAAGGGATCGAAAATGAAAGAGAAAGCCAAAAACTATGTTATTTATGTATTCATCAACGTTTCATCTTTATTGAAAGACTGCCTCAGGATGAAGAAAACAATGTAGAAAAATCTTGATTTGTCAGAAAGTGTCCAGATTTGAGCATGTTATATATATATATATATATATATATATATATATATATATATATATGTGTGTACGTGTGTGTGTGTATATATATATATATATATATATATATATATATATATATATATATATATATATATGTGTGTGTGTGGGGGGGGGTGTATGTATGTGTGTGCGTATATTTATATTTGTGTTTAAAAACACACTGCTAATTACAAAATTTTAGATAGATACCCCTAAAAACATATTGCCTATCAGACGAACTTCGATTCAGCAGATAATTGTATTTATTCTGTGGACACTAGTTGCTCTCTTCTCTTTTCTTTTTTCCCTTTTATGTTCTGTCTCTTTTCTTTCTCCTCCTTCCGGGTGCGTGTGAGACAGACCAGCCATCGGCGTTCAAAGAGAATACCTCACCTCCCCCCCCCACACACACACCGAGCCGACAGTTTAACTTTAGTACTCTCCTCTGTTCTCATTCCCTTTCTTTCTTTTCCTTTCCGATACATGTGAACCGGAAACAAAACAGACAACAACAACAATAATATTAATTTTAAAACTCTGTTCACACCTCATAGAAGGCTTGAAGAAGAGAATGGTTCCCGAAAATTTCCTACATACAAAAACTGAAATTGGGATTTACTTTACTTTAAAAATTGTCTATTAAATCCGGCACGAAATTGTAAGTTGCACGTTTATTTTTCTTCATTTTCAGTTTTTTATTCACTATTATTATTATACTTCTTCTCCAACTTGGGCGGTTATGATTTTCTGTTGACTGATTACACACACACACACACACACACACACACACACACACATATATATATATATATATATATATATATATATATATATATATATATATATATAAAAGAAGGAAATGAACAAAAGGAAAAAGGTAGTAAGAAAAAACGAAAAAGTAAATAAAGAAAAGAAAAAACAAATAAACAAAAGGATAAAAAAGAAAGAAAGAACGAAAGAAAGAACGAAAGAAAGAAAGAAAGAAAGAAAGAAAGAAAGAAAGAAAGAAAGAAAGAAAAAATAATCAAAATAGACAAAAAAAAAGAAAAACCAAGATCGGAAAAAGAGAAAGACAAGAAGTTTCTTTAAAAAGCGGAAAGAAAGAAAGAAAGAAAGAAAGAAAGAAAAAAGAAACAAAAAGAGAAATAGACAAAGAAAGAAAAGGGAGCCTAAAAAGGATCTGACAGAAAGATAAGAAAAAACCGAGAAAGAAAAAGAATTAGACTCTCTCTCTCTCTCTCTCTCTCTCTCTCTATCTCTCTCTCTGTCTGTCTCTCTCTCTCTCTTTCTCTCTCTCTCTTTCTCTCTCTCTCTCTCTCTCTCTTCTTATATTCCTGAATATAGGTTACGTAAAACCTTGAGCAACGATGGAACTGCAATTGTTTTCATGCGAACAAGTGCCCAGAGTTTCGATGTTGTCAGCTGTTCGCGGCACCAGAAAACATTGATTCCATTATTGAAAAAAAAAGCCGCCGACATTTTTCCGTTCCTTCGTTGGTCGATGTGTGCAAATGGCAGACGACTTCCATCGAAGTCGGTGCGCATGCGTGTATCGAGTGCAATGACTCTTCCGCCATTTTGTTTCATATCTTTCATATTTTGCTTGTGAGATTTCATCTTTTTTACTTATCTTGATTCCCATTCTTATTTACTCCGCACAGTCGACTCCGTTTTCTGTAGATTCGTTATTTTCGTAGAATTAAATAATATAAAATCTTTACAAAACATGGCGAATGTATGTGTGTCTGCGTCACTTTCTAACATTTACACTCCCCCATCCCCCCCCCAAAAAAAAACAAGTCGGGAGGGTGGGGGGGGGGGGTCGGCTCTAATAAAAATAACATGAATGAAACCATAAAAACAACAATGATTATTTTATATTTTAAATTCATGGGCGTTGTCAAAAACACACACAGAAAATAGGCAGGTAGGTAGAAAATTAACTTTATTGCCTTTGGTAATAGTTATTTGTTGATTATTTGTTTTTCGCCCGTTTTTTCTGTTGGTTATTCTTGACAATCGTCCCGATTTTTAGTTTATTCATTTCATTATGGGGAATTCATTTTTATGCTTTAACAAAATCAAATCTCAACATTGGAATATATCAAATAACACCATGCAATCATCTTTTTGTTGTTTTTCTTTAAATTACGAAAATGTGAAAAGAAAATTGTTTCTTTGTTTTTCTGTAGATGCTACGTAATTCTAGGATTTTTAAGGAATATGCGACAGAATCACGTTGACACCGTTGGGAATACCAGGTGTTGTATGTGCTCTCTGCTTATCTCGGCATTGTTTCCAGTCGTCTGGGTATATATATATATATATTTAGAGGTAAGAGATGGGAATAAAGAAATTGTAAAGATACAATATTTATTAAAAACATCAAAAGTTCAGAGCAAGGAGTCTCATATCCTTAATCCATGGATTTTCAAAGAAAAAATTCTTCTCATCAGAGGATGGGGAAGCCGATAATGTGATTATAAATATTATCGGCAACATTTAACTTTGAAATTTTTGTCAGGACAAAATAAAATTAAAATAAAAATAAACGCATCCGTTATTTAGGAATGAATGCTTGAAAAAAGAAAGCAATACTCAAATTGTTCAGTAGTCCAAATGTTTTTGCAAGATGTTGGTGGTCTTTGGTAATTGGTAACTTCCATTTTATCCCGTGTGTCTATTAAATATATTGAGCTTTACACTATCACGATAGATTATTATTATTAAACGATAATTCAATTATCGTTATAATTCAACATTTAAATATTATATATATATATATATATATATATATATATATATATATATATATATATATATATATATATATATATATATATATATATATACATATTTTCTTTGTCGTACAAAACTTTAAAATGGCATTGAAGAGACAATATTTATTACTCATAATGAATTAAGAAATTAAAAAGATGAAAGGGCAGCTGACCGGTTTCGTACCTCGCTCAACAGAGCCAAATATCGAGGTAATGTATAAAAAATATTAAAAAGATGCTATGAGAATTATAGCGAGGGAAAGGGGTAATTATAGCGAGGGAAAGGGCTTAATGTTGTTTCTATTTGATTGAACTTTTATCTTTTTTTTACCCCTTTCCCTCGCTATAATTCTCATAGCATCTTTTTATACATTACCTCGATATTTGGCTCTGTTGAGCGAGGTACGAAACCGGTCAGCTGCCCTTTCATCTTTTTAATTTCTTAATTCATTATGAGTAATAAATATTGTCTCTTCAATGCCATATATATATATATATATATATATATATATATATATATATATATATATATATACGTGTGTGTGTATTTCATTTTACTTCAGTCGAAGTTCTCAGAAATCATTGTACTGAATATAATCACGTTGACACACCGGTTCTCGTTGGATGACCGAAGTTAAGCGACGTTGAGCCTGGCCAATACCGTATGGGTGACCAGTTGTGAATACCAGACATTGTTGGTTGGGTGGATGGGTGGCGAAACCTCTCTGCAAAAAAAAAATAAAAACTTGAAGATGCCTTTAACAAGCATTTCCGTATAACCTGCTAATCCAACTGGCCCGTGAGCTGAAGTTCTGTTATCAATCAGGTGGCGAAGCTCTCTCTTTTTTAGATGTCGTGTGCTACCAGATGTTGGTAAATGGAGCTGTGGGAGAAAAGACGTGAAACGTCAGGCGGCGAGAGATACTTGTTCTAGTCATGCCAATGTATGTATTATTTGTAGAGACACATTCTCCCATTGGCCATTTGAACACATATACGGCATTACTAGTTTGTAGTAAACTGTTATCAGACGTCGAGTTATTTCGTATTAAAAGTTATCTGTTTTAGATTTTTTATAATAAATGGTAAATCGGAGTTTAGAGTTTTTGTCAATAGGAGAAATATGTTTATATATGATATCTTTAATTATGTTTTCGTCTACTTTATAATTAGGGTGAATCTGGTTAGTGTAAAATAAATTGATATCTTTAATATCATTTTATATTTTTTTGTTATGGTGGCTAAAGGGTGTTTTATTTTTTGCTCGATGATGTGGTTTGGGAAGTTATTATTAACTAGGTTTGTTTAATGTCGGCGAGTGGCATATAGAATATGTCGTTAGTAGATGAGTTGCGTTTAAATCGGTAAATAAGATTTTTCACGACGGACATTTTGTATCTGTAAGGGCATTCAGAGATACACCTGAAGAAGACCGGGGGTACAGCGGCCGAAACGTTGTGATGTTAACACTCAAAATGAGAAATGTAGTCCGAATAACGAAAATTATACAAGATTTTTCACGACGGCCATTTTGTATCTGTAAAGGGCATTCACTCTTAAAATTAAGTCGGTTTGAATATTTGCTTGTAAATTTTTTTTGTACGGGTGATAATAAACTTATCTGTATCGGCTTTTATTTCTTTGTCGAGAAACGGAATTGTATCATTAATATGTATTTCATGTGTGTGTGATACAATAGGGGCCGCGAGGATAGGAAGTGACTCATCGACAGAGACAAAAGTAAATGCGGGAGTGGTCAGTTTCCATTGTTTATGACAGGTGACTCAGAAAAGAATACCGGACATGACATTTAGGAGTGACAACGTTTGACGACAGTTTGACGACAGTAAGGTTTATGAATGAAAAGAAAAAAAATATCAGGGACAACTGCCGAATTTGGCCGACCTGAACGGTCAGCATCATTCGCGTTTGTACGACATACTGCATCATTGTTTCCGACTGAGCAGATTCCGAATAACACTTATGAAGCCATTCCTTTGCTTGAACAGTATTTTTCCCATCAGAAAGCAATGGCTTTTTATCAGCAAACGAAATTTAGATTTTTTCATTGTTTTAAAAATATGCAACAGCAGCTTCACTTAAATTATTGTAATTTGTAAACTAAGAATCTGTGATACAATGAAAACCGCGAGGATAGGAAGTGACTCATCGACAGAGACAAATGAAAAAGCGGGAGTGGTCAGTTTCCATTGTTTAAGACAGGTGACTCAGACAAGAATACCGGACACGACATTTATGAGTGACAACGTTTTACGACAGTTTGACGATATTAAGGTAAGTTAGTTTTACGACAGTTTGACGACAGTAAGGTTTATGGCAAACAGTTAACGAGTTTGGGTTTCGGAGAGAAGCCGATGAGTTAGGGATCGAACCTCCACAGAGAGCGGATCGGACCGGGAAAATGATGAGATGAGCTGACGACTTGAGCAACGACAATTGGGGTATCGACAGTCCACGACGGTGTCACACACACTCATAGTTCAAACTAAGTTATACACAACGTATATGTGTTCGTGTTATTTATCGAGAGTTGTGTTTCTTTTATTTTAACTTGTGGACCATTGTTGTGCCCTCGACGATTCGTCAGTTGATGGACGACTCGGCTGGACGATGAGGACAAAGAAGAAGGCCACGGAAACACAACGTTGGGGTCGATGGTCGTCGAGTGGAGCAGCACATGGTCTACATGTGAAATTTAATACGGAATTATTTTTAATGAATTTTTGATTAATGTCAATTTAGCTAAGTTTCCATTTATAGGAGGATGTCGTCAACATACCTGACTTGTATGGGGGGTTTAGAAATACTATTAAAGGTTTTAGTTTCCAGATTGGACATGTAGAATTTAGAGAACAGTGGGACCAGCGGCGATCCCATCGAGACTCTGTCAACCTATGTGTATAAGTTTTTATTTGTTACACATTTAAGATCGGGATGGGCCGCCCTGCTGAGAAGATATCATGCTGATGAGACTCGAAATCTTCCATCGGCTGGAGAGGGGGGGGGGCTAGCCCGTGGCTATCGTAAAAGAAGGCCTGCGAATTGAGTCGAGATTTTCTGGTGATGTAATTAATAGTGGTTCTTACTACCACTATCGATGCTGACCGGAAGTCATCGGAACGCTTAACGCGCATGCGTCCATCTGTAATCAGACAAGCAGACTCGCGTCCATGGGATTATTCGTTCACTTGGAAATCGTTAACTATACAGCATGACGTCATTTTCCAGTTAACAGGCCTTAGTTTACGTAGGCCTCGGCTAGCCTCGCTGTCGAACAGTTTCGATCTTTATTTCCAATTTTATTTTCATTGCCATCAACATCATTAGATTAGCTGCCTTTATTTTAAACCAGGATATTAACATCATCTTTTATCTGTTTCCAACTAACGAATCCATTTTGGGCTGATTAAAAAAACAAGAAAGTATTTTTAATCTCTTTGTTTTAAAATTTAAAACAAAAACATATTTTTTGTTGATTTAGCAGAAAACCATAAATTCCATAACAATTCTTTTTTATAAAAAAATTAAAAAAAAAAAAAAAAAAGACAAAAAAAAATTTTTTAAAAAATTTTTTTTTAAATAACAAAAAAAAAATGCGTCTGTCCAGCAAGCAATCATCGTTCTATTTTTGCTTTCAAGATGGCGCTTGTTAAATTTAAAAAAAAAAAAAAACCTGCAGTCGACGTTGGTCAGAGGTCATTGAACGGTTCAAGCAATTAGTTAATTGGGTTAACGAAGAAGATTCGTGATTAGAGTGTTTTGACTTATAAATTTAGTCGGTGTAAATTGGTAGAAGTGACAGATGAAAGCTGGTCGAAGAGAGAGAGAGAGAGAGAGAGAGAGAGCAGAGACTATAAGATCGATAATCAGAGGAGGGGGAGGGGAGAATAAGACGAGAACGCAGAGAGAGTGGGGGAGTGTAAGAGGAATGGGAAGAGTAAAGGGAGAAGAGTAGCGGAAAGAGGGTTAATAAGAATGTGAGGAGGGGGTGGGGAGTAAGAATGAGGAAAGTAAGAGGGGGAAAGAGGAAGCAAGAAGTAAAAGGGAAGGGTAATGGGAAGAGGGTTGAGTAATACGAGCAGACGATAATAAGAGAGGAGTGGAGAGCGTAAATGGGGGAAAGAAAAGGTAAGAGTGAGAAAGGGGGAGAGATAGAGTATAATCAACAAAGAGAGAGGGGGTAAGACGGGTAGAGTGAGTGTACAACGGGGGAGTAAGAGGTAACAGAGAGAGTAAGAAGGAGGAGGAAGAGGAGGAGGAGGAGGAGGAGGAGGAGGAGGAGGAGGAGGAGGAGTAGAAAGAAGGAGAAGTAATACGAAAAAGGAGAAAAGGAAAAAGATGAATAGTAAAAAAGGAAGGGGGGCGAAAGGAAGAGAGTGAGAGGAAGTGAAGAATGATAAAGAGGGGAAATAAAAAAGCGAAAGAGAAAAGTAAGAGGAGAAGGGTGAGTAGTATGAAGGGGAGATAATAAGAGAAGAGGGAGAGCGTAAGTGGGGAGGGAAGAGTAAGAAATGAAGAGGAGGGTAAGAAGGGAGGGGGGATAGAGTATGATGAACAAATGTAAAAACTGAAAAAAAGAGGGCGATAGAAACAGATAAGAGAGAAAGCGAGCGAGACAGCCACTCTCTCTCTCTCTCTCTCTCTCTCTCTTTCTCTCTCTCTCCACTCTCTCTCTCTCTCTCTTTCTCTCTCTCTCCACTCTCTCTCTCCTCTCTCTCTCTCTCCACTCTCTCCACTCTCTCTCTCCCTCTCCCTCTCCACTCTCTCTCTCTCTCTTCCTCTTTCTATTCTCGCTTATGCCTCGCTCCATCTTCGGTAAGGTCGTACAAGCGCTGTTTGTTTAAACTTAAGGTGTTTTAGTTATTTTTCCGATTCATTTATTAAGTAACTTAAAGTAATTACTGTTAATATGGACGAAACTATTGCATATAGATAACAAACATAAGCTAATGCAATTCCAAATAAATAATACCAAATGTTAATTAATTGTGAACGGTTTCAAAAATAGTTATGCTAATTAGGAAGTCAAAAGGTTTTTTTCTTAATCATTTATTTGCACTATATATACAGAATATCAAGTCTTTATGTCGTGTTCTTGATTGAAATAACAATAACCCGTTTTGATTATTAGATAAGAGTGATAAATGAAAAAAAAACTTTCGCATTTATTCATTTATATATATATATATATATATATATATATATATATATATATATATATATATATATATATAAATTAGGAAAGTTCATTTTATAAAGCATCTTATGTAAGTTAATATAAATATAGAGGCTAACAAGCCTTCAAAAACCATGTATTAGATGCGAGTAATTAAATCAAAAGAAAAAGAAAAATATTTCGAAACATTTAATAAAATATTTCGAAATACCTTTCTTTTGATTTAATTACTCGCATCTAATACATGGTTTTTGAAGGCTTGTTAGCCTCTATATTTATATATATATATATATATATATATATATATATATATATATATATATATATATATATATATAAAATTTAAAGTTCATATATTTTTAAGCATCTATTTGACGTTTATTAAAGAATAAGGTAAAAAGAAATACCTTTTTAAGCATTTTTTTATATATATAAATATATATATATATATATATATTTCTCTCATATACACACGTTCATTCGTCTATGAAACGCATTACCATGAAAATGCTTCCCTGCTGGCTACAACATGGTCGTCTTCAAATCCGATGTCAACAAATAGTTGTCATAAACAGCGCTCATAAGTAATCAAACTTCGTTTATTTCATTCATGATTTTCAATCCTCTCATCATATTCTTCATCATTCAATTTACAATCCATCCACTTCGTTAACCTTTATCCTCGAGTGGCTTTTTAGCCTTGATATTTGGGGACTCGTTAGTTTTTTTTTGTTTTGTTTTTTTAAGGTATTTCACTGGCACTGTCTCATTTGTAGTGATTTTGTGGCCGATGAGTTAGGTGCATCTCTTGAAATGAGTGGTTCACTGAAGTACTAGTCCGTACCCTCAAAAAAATGACCTTATGCTATTTACATCTATCTAATAAAAGTTAACGTACGTGTATCCGGCCCGATTTGCGATATGATGATGAAGAAGAAGAAGGGAGTAAAAGGAGAGGAACGAATAAGAACGTTAAAAAAAAGGGACAGTAGGCATAGTAGCTGCTGCTGATTCTTTCAAAGCTTGATACCGGTCAAAAATTCAGAATTCAGTTTCTAAGCTGGCGGCGTCGGCTGCTGCTGCTGCTGCTTCGAATACTTATGAATGTGAGAGACGTAGGGTTGAGATAGTGAGAGCTTAAGGGCTTTTAAGTTTAGTGAAGAGGAATTAAATTGCGAAGCGATAGCGAGCCGACGAAGCCAGCTAGTTACTAATAAAAAAAGTAGTTGTCATATTGTTTTGGTTTTTTTTTAAACAATACTAATACATCGAGTAAGCTGCTTCTGGTGCTTACGTTCGCTTGAATTCTTTACTGAATTACTTGTCTTTTCGTCACACGGAAAAGAATAGCTATTTATACATATATGCTTATATTAGAGACTCTCTTTCTCTCTCTTTCTCTCTCTCTCTCTCTATTTCTCTATTTATCTCTCTCTCTTTCTCTCTCTCTCTATTTCTCTATTTATCTCTCTCTTTCTTTCTCTCTCTCTCTTTCTTTCTCTCTCTCTCTCTCTTTCTCTCTCTCCCTCTTTCCTCTCTCTTTCTTTCTCTCCCCCTCCCCTCACTCCCTCTCTTCACCTCTCTCGATCTTTCTCCTTTTCCCGTTTCTCTCCCTCTCGCTTTATCGTTTCCCTCCCTCTCTCTCTCCCCCTCTCTCTCTTCCTCTTTCCGTCTACATTTTTATCTCTATCACTATCTCTTCTTTTTCCCTCCCTCTCCCTCTCTCATCCTCTCTGTCACTCCATTTCCCTCCCCCTCTCTCATCCTCTCTCTCTCCCCCTTTCTTCCTCTTTTACCTTCTCTCCCGCTCTCTCTTCCTCTATCTCTTCTTCACCCTCTCTCTTTCTCTCTCTTGTTCTCCCTCCCTCTCTCTTTCATCTTGTTATCTTCTCTTCCCCATATGTTCGTATCCTTAAACTTTTCTCCTTTTTTTTCTTTTTTACGGGGGTTCATTTAAAATGTCGACATTTTCGACATGTTTATTTTGGCTTCAAAATGTAAAAATACGGTGATTCTTTTACTTTTAATTTTAATTTTATTTTGTTTCATTTTTCACTTAGAAAAAATAATTTTCTATTTTTGCGATCGAGAATCGATAATGACATGCGACAGAAAATGCAGCTCCGAATGTCTCCATGGCAACGGGCATCAACTGCTGCATCCCAGCATGTTCGCATTCGCATATGATTGGTTGGTTTTGAGGTTTTACGGCATGTCAACCGTCGTTGACTCGTTTTGTGCCGAAACCGGAATCCATTTCGTATACAATTCGTTGGTAGATAATTTCGTTTTACAGGCGTACATTTTATATGGTATTTTGTACTTTTAGTAATTATCCTCGAGTGGCTTTTGGCCTTGGGAAATGGTGACTCATTAATTAAAAGTGCATAGATTAATTAGTTTTTGTAGGCGTATATTTTGGAAACAAATAGTCTTAAAATGATCGTTTCTATTTCAACCATAAAATGGTTCCCTGCCAGGAACTACTACTACTCCTCCGGGTGAGAGTGGACCTGGGAGTAGCGGTAACGACAGGTGAACCAACACTCCCCGAAGTTCACAAATTGGGGCATCACTATCGGGTGTAGTCTTGTGTCATACGCAGGCCGGTTTGGATAGTGGATTGGGTAGTTGATAAGATTGGGAAATAGAGTAAGTAGAAAAAGGGTAAAAACAAAGGTTCTCCGTCTGTCTGTCCGTCTGTCTGTGTGTCCGTCTGTCTATCTCTATCAGATAGATAGATAGATAGATAGATAGATAGATAGATAGATAGATAGATAGATAGATAGATAGATAGATAGATAAATTAATACTAAACATCTGAAAAATAAATTAATACTAAACCACTTCAAAATAATTTAATACTAAACCACTTCAAAATAATTTAATACTAAACCAATTAAAAATAAATTCATACTAAACCATTTAAAAATAAATTCATACTAAACCAATTAAAAATAAATTCATACTAAACCACTTTAAAATAAATTATACTAAACCTCTTAAAAATAAATTCATACTAAACCACTTAAAAATAAATTCATACTAAACCACTTCAAAATAATTTAATACTAAACCACTTCAAAATAATTTAATACTAAACCAATTAAAAATAATTTAATACTAAACCATTTAAAAATAAATTCATACTAAACCAATTAAAAATAAATTCATACTAAACCACTTTAAAATAAATTATACTAAACCTCTTAAAAATAAATTCATACTAAACCACTTAAAAATAAATTCATACTAAACCACTTCAAAATAATTTAATACTAAACCACTTAAAAATAAATTCATACTAAACCACTTAAAAATAAATTCATACTAAACCTCTTAAAAATAAATTCATACTAAACCACTTAAAAATAAATTCATACTAAACCACTTCAAAATAATTTAATACTAAACCACTTAAAAATAAATTCATACTAAACCACTTAAAAGTAAATTAATACTAAACCACTTAAAAATAAATTCATACTAAACCACTTAAAAATAAATTCATACTAAACCACTTAAAAATAAATTCATACTAAACCACTTAAAAGTAAATTAATACTAAACCACTTAAAAATAAATTCATACTAAACCACTTAAAAGTAAATTAATACTAAACCACTTAAAAGTAAATTAATACTAAACCACTTAAAAATAAATGAATACTAAACCACTTAAAAATAAATTCATACTAAACCACTTAAAAATAAATGAATACTAAACCACTTAAAAATAAATGAATACTAAACCACTTAAAAATAAATCATACTAAACCACTTTAAAAATTAATTCATACTAAACCACTTAAAAATAAAGTCATACTAAACCACTTAAAAGTAAATTAATACTAAACCACTTAAAAGTAAATTCATACTCAACCAATTAAAAATAAATTCATACTAAACCAATTAAAAATAAATTCATACTAAACCAATTAAAAATAAATTAATACTAAACCAATTAAAAATAAATTCATACTAAACCAATTAAAAATAAATTAATACTAAACCAATTAAAAATTAATTCATACTAAACCACTTAAAAATAAAGTCATACTAAACCACTTAAAAGTAAATTCATACTAAACCACTTAAAAGTAAATTCATACTCAACCAATTAAAAATAAATTCATACTAAACCAATTAAAAATAAATTCATACTAAACCACTTAAAAATAAATTAATACTAAACCACTTAAAAATAAATTCATACTAAACCACTTAAAAATAAATTAATACTAAACCAATTAAAAATAAATTCATACTAAACCAATTAAAAATAAATTAATACTAAACCAATTAAAAATTAATTCATACTAAACCACTTAAAAATAAAGTCATACTAAACCACTTAAAAGTAAATTCATACTAAACCAATTAAAAGTAAATTCATACTCAACCAATTAAAAATAAATTCATACTAAACCACTTAAAAATAAAGTCATACTAAACCACTTAAAAGTAAATTAATACTAAACCACTTAAAAGTAAATTCATACTCAACCAATTAAAAATAAATTCATACTAAACCACTTAAAAATAAAGTCATACTAAACCACTTAAAAGTAAATTCATACTAAACCACTTAAAAGTAAATTCATACTCAACCAATTAAAAATAAATTCATACTAAACCAATTAAAAATAAATTAATACTAAACCAATTAAAAATAAATTCATACTAAACCACTTAAAAATAAATTCATACTAAACCAATTAAAAATAAATTCATACTAAACCAATTAAAAATAAATTCATACTAAACCAATTAAAAATAAATTCATACTAAACCAATTAAAAATAAATTAATACTAAACCAATTAAAAATTAATTCATACTAAACCACTTAAAAATAAAGTCATACTAAACCACTTAAAAGTAAATTAATACTAAACCACTTAAAAGTAAATTCATACTCAACCAATTAAAAATAAATTCATACTAAACCACTTAAAAATAAATTCATACTAAACCAATTAAAAATAAATTCATACTCAACCAATTAAAAATAAATTCATACTAAACCAATTAAAAATAAATTCATACTAAACCACTTAAAAATAAATTCATACTAAACCAATTAAAAATAAATTCATACTCAACCAATTAAAAATAAATTCATACTAAACCAATTAAAAATAAATTCATACTCAACCAATTAAAAATAAATTCATACTAAACCAATTAAAAATAAATTAATACTAAACCAATTAAAAATAAATTCATACTAAACCACTTAAAAATAAATTCATACTAAACCAATTAAAAATAAATTCATACTAAACCAATTAAAAATAAATTCATACTAAACCAATTAAAAATAAATTCATACTAAACCAATTAAAAATAAATTAATACTAAACCAATTAAAAATTAATTCATACTAAACCACTTAAAAATAAAGTCATACTAAACCACTTAAAAGTAAATTAATACTAAACCACTTAAAAGTAAATTCATACTCAACCAATTAAAAATAAATTCATACTAAACCACTTAAAAATAAATTCATACTAAACCAATTAAAAATAAATTCATACTCAACCAATTAAAAATAAATTCATACTAAACCAATTAAAAATAAATTCATACTAAACCAATTAAAAATAAATTCATACTAAACCAATTAAAAATAAATTCATACTAAACCAATTAAAAATAAATTCATACTAAACCAATTAAAAATAAATTCATACTAAACCAATTAAAAATAAATTCATACTAAACCAATTAAAAATAAATTCATACTAAACCAATTAAAAATAAATTCATACTAAACCAATTAAAAATAAATTCATACTCAACCAATTAAAAATAAATTCATACTAAACCACTTAAAAATAAATTCATACTAAACCAATTAAAAATAAATTCATACTAAACCAATTAAAAATAAATTCATACTAAACCAATTAAAAATAAATTCATATTAAACCAATTAAAAATAAATTAATACTAAACCAATTAAAAATAAATTCATACTCAACCAATTAAAAATAAATTCATACTAAACCACTTAAAAATAAATTCATACTAAACCACTTAAAAATAAATTCATACTAAACCAATTAAAAATAAATTCATACTAAACCAATTAAAAGTAAATTCATACTCAACCAATTAAAAATAAATTCATACTAAACCAATTAAAAATAAATTCATACTAAACCAATTAAAAATAAATTCATACTAAACCAATTAAAAATAAATTCATACTAAACCAATTAAAAATAAATTCATACTCAACCAATTAAAAATAAATTCATACTAAACCAATTAAAAATAAATTCATACTAAACCAATTAAAAATAAATTCATACTAAACCAATTAAAAATAAATTCATACTAAACCAATTAAAAATAAATTCATACTAAACCAATTAAAAATAAATTCATACTAAACCAATTAAAAATAAATTCATACTAAACCAATTAAAAATAAATTCATACTAAACCAATTAAAAATAAATTCATACTAAACCAATTAAAAATAAATTCATACTAAACCAATTAAAAATAAATTCATACTAAACCAATTAAAAATAAATTCATACTAAACCAATTAAAAATAAATTCATACTCAACCAATTAAAAATAAATTCATACTAAACCAATTAAAAATAAATTCATACTAAACCAATTAAAAATAAATTCATACTAAACCAATTAAAAATAAATTCATACTAAACCACTTAAAAATAAATTCATACTAAACCAATTAAAAATAAATTAATACTAAACCAATTAAAAATAAATTCATACTAAACCAATTAAAAATAAATTCATACTAAACCAATTAAAAATAAATTCATACTAAACCAATTAAAAATAAATTCATACTAAACCAATTAAAAATAAATTAATACTAAACCACTTAAAAATAAATTCATACTAAACCACTTAAAAGTAAATTCATACTCAACCAATTAAAAATAAATTCATACTAAACCAATTAAAAATAAATTCATACTCAACCAATTAAAAATAAATTCATACTAAACCACTTAAAAGTAAATTAATACTAAACCACTTAAAAATAAATTCATACTAAACCACTTAAAAGTAAATTAATACTAAACCACTTAAAAATAAATTCATACTAAACCACTTAAAAGTAAATTAATACTAAACCACTTAAAAGTAAATTAATACTAAACCAATTAAAAATAAATTCATACTCAACCAATTAAAAATAAATTCATACTAAACCAATTAAAAATAAATTCATACTAAACCAATTAAAAATAAATTCATACTAAACCAATTAAAAATAAATTCATACTAAACCAATTAAAAATAAATTCATACTAAACCAATTAAAAATAAATTCATACTAAACCAATTAAAAATAAATTCATACTAAACCAATTAAAAATAAATTCATACTAAACCAATTAAAAATAAATTCATACTAAACCAATTAAAAATAAATTCATACTAAACCAATTAAAAATAAATTCATACTAAACCAATTAAAAATAAATTCATACTAAACCAATTAAAAATAAATTCATACTAAACCAATTAAAAATAAATTCATACTAAACCAATTAAAAATAAATTCATACTAAACCAATTAAAAATAAATTCATACTAAACCAATTAAAAATAAATTCATACTAAACCAATTAAAAATAAATTCATACTAAACCACTTAAAAATAAATTCATACTAAACCAATTAAAAATAAATTAATACTAAACCACTTAAAAATAAATTCATACTAAACCACTTAAAAATAAATTCATATTAAACCACTTAAAAGTAAATTAATACTAAACCACTTAAAAATAAATTAATACTAAACCACTTTAAAATAAATTAATACTAAACCAATTAAAAATAAATTAATACTAAACCACTTAAAAATAAATGAATACTAAACCACTTAAAAATAAATTCATACTCAACCAATTAAAAATAAATTCATACTAAACCAATTAAAAATAAATCATACTAAACCACTTAAAAGTAAATTCATACTAAACCACTTAAAAATAAATTCATACTAAACCACTTAAAAATAAATTCATACTAAACCACTTAAAAATAAATTATACTAAACCACTTAAAAATAAATTCATACTAAACCACTTAAAAATAAATTCATATTAAACCACTTAAAAGTAAATTAATACTAAACCACTTAAAAATAAATTAATACTAAACCACTTTAAAATAAATTAATACTAAACCAATTAAAAATAAATTAATACTAAACCACTTAAAAATAAATTCATACTAAACCACTTAAAAATAAATTCATACTAAACCAATTAAAAATAAATTAATACTAAACCACTTAAAAATAAATTAATACTAAACCACTTAAAAATAAATTCATACTAAACCACTTAACGAGTGCAAATATTTAAATGAAATAAATTCATTTGTAATCGAAATTTATCAAAATGAAAATAAAGAAATAAACATTAAATAAATAATAAATAAAATAAACAAAGAAATAAAACGAAAAAGAATAAATGAACAAATCCCGAAAAATGTAGTTGAAATTGAACCCGACGAAATAAACTATGCAAACGTAAACATATGACTTGTGTGAATTTTCAACGATTTAAATCATTTTCCATTTTTTTTAATTAATTTTATTTTAATTACTTTTATTCGCCACAGACAAGGAGGCATACTTCCACTGAGACATAAAGGGCTACTGCGATTAGAGACCAGATTTATGGGGGCATCCTAAGCTGGGAGTTGTGCAGCAAGATGTTTGTTCACATTATATTTAAATCTCTGCATGATGATAGAGTCGGGGGAAACAGGGAGGAGGAAAACAATTCCAAAGGCAAGCGGTCCGCAGCAAGAAGTTATTAGAGTAGAAGGTTTTCCGGCATCTGGCGACCTCTACAGTGAAGGGGTGGGAATTTGCTGCTAGTCGGGTTTGTATGGAGTATTTACGTTCCAAATGAAAAATGCAGTAAATAAATAATAAATGAATAAAATAAACAAAGACGTGATTATATAAAAGTATACATTGAAAAATAAATTAATTAATTAATAAATCCCGAGAAAATCTATTTGAAAGATTCGCCCGAGAAAATAAACAATGTAGACTTAACCAATGTAGACGTAAACAACGCAGACGTAAACAACGTAGACGTAAACAACGTAACGTAAACCGTGTAGACGTAAACAATGTAGACATAAACACCGTAGACGTAAACAACGTAGACGAAAACAATGTAGACTTAAACAACGTAGACTTAAACAATGTAGACGTAAACAATGTAGACGTAAACAACGTAGACATAAACAACGTAGACGTAAACAACGTAGACGTAAACACCGTAGATGTAAACAATGTAGACGTAAACAATGTAGACGTAAACAACTTAGACGTAAACACCGTAGACTTAAACAACGTAGACGTAAACACCGTAAACTTAAACAACGTAGACGTAAACAACGTAGACGTCAACAATGCAGACGTCAACAACGTGGACGTAAACAATGTTGACGTAAACAAATAAATTGACCGCTTCAAACCGCATATCCCAACTCATAATTACACAAACTAAAGAATTATTCGGTTAATTCAAACTCCTACTCTCATCTTAGATATTATTCTCACAACGTTTCGACCGACTTTCTGTCGATTTGTGGCGTAACGCATATAAGTGCTAAGTCAAAATCAGTTCTATGTGACAGTCTTCTGGAGGTTGAAGGTTCAATCCCCAGCGCAGGCGATACTAAGAATACAATTACGAATTACTTAAGAATTCCACCCGGCCGTGGCTGACAGAACGAGAGCAAGCTATCCCCACGTGGATTTAATAAAGGGTTCCGTTCGAAATTCCGTACAGATTCCCGAGTTCGACAGAATAATTCCCGAATTTGACAAGATAATTTTTTTGCATCTAACTTATTTTAAAAGTTTTTCTAGGAGGGGTGCGAGTTTGGGTGGGCGTACCTCCTAAATGCTGAAGTTTACAAAAACATTAATGTGCCCATGTTACTCACCGTATTGCCGAGAATATATATTCAAAATTTCTAAAAGTACTCTGGAATACTCAACCTTTTATGTACAACATCTGAACTTTTGAGTACTTTGAATATTCGGTTTTTCCCAATTTTTTACCTAAACATTTTTATTGGAGTTGATTGCCCTAATTTAGGATCATTTTAGCCCAAAAAAGTTTTTTACATATATATATATATATATATATATTAATTTTTTAAGTTTAATGTTACCGGTAATACTTACATTACCGATTTTTATCTTCTGATGAAAGAGATTTTTCTTTGAAAATTCATGGATTAAGGATAATGAGATACCTCCTTGTTTTTTTTTTTAAACTTCTGATGATTCAATAAATATTGTAATTGTACAACTTTTATTTTCATCATTCATTTTCTGAATATATTGAGCTTTCTATTATCACGATAGATTATTATTTAAAGATACATCATTCATCTTTAAATTGCTATTCAATGTTATATATATATATATATATATATATATATATATATATATATATATGGGGGGCAGGGGTATATATATATATATATATATATATATATATATATATATATATATATAGTTTTGTTTATTATCAATGTTCGTCCTACTGGTCGCGCGATTCGAACCCCCAGACTACGAGTATTTTACAACTCAAATCCCGACACCTAGAACCACTCGGCCACTGGATAGCTAAATAAACAGTGATCTATAATGATCACTTATTTCGGCGGTTTGACGTCATAAGAGCGTTCAACTTAATGAAAGAAACGATGCATTTATAGCTAGCGACGTCATGCTGTGTTGATACTACACTTACAGTGCCCATCTAGAGGATTTTCTAGGAGCTACAAATAATAAATAATATATATATATATATATATATATATATATATAGGATCAAATATAAACCAAAGTGAAAACTTTTAGTAGATGGAACCTATTGTGAAGAGGATTAGCTCAATATACGAGATAGAGCAATTGTAGAGATAGAAGAAAAAAGAGTGATAAATATGTGACGATTGTCCAAATTTATTTCAAATTTCAATTGTTCACAAAAATTCCTTTAATAATAATTTTCATATTTTTCAAATATTTGAACTTTGGTTTTTTCGAAAGCCAACTTATCCATCTGTATTTCTCCTCTGATGATAAGATTTCGATCTTTGAAAAGCCTTGGCTTAAGGAATGAATAATAAACACTAGTTTATTACTGAATACACCTTGCATTGAACAATTGAAATTTGAAATAAATTTGGACAATCGTCACATATTTATCACTCTTTTTTCTTCTATCTCTATCTATCTCTCTCTATATATATATATATATTCTTTTTTTTTTATTATCTCATCTTTTTGTTTTTGCTGGGGATGGGGTATCCTACCGGATGCTAGACATTCACCGGCTATTTAAGACACTCCAGCCGAGAGATTTTTTTTTAATTGTTACTGCCCCTTTTAGTGCAATTACATGCATGACTGTGTGCAGGCAATAACAAAATGCAGATATGAATAGAAACTTCCCAAATCATTGTTAAAGGCAATCAGCGCTATGACGTAATTGTGGTTTGTACTTGTTCCGTTACCATGACAACGATCGATTTATAGTTTATAGTTACCATGACAACGATCGATGTATAGTTTATTAGAATCTTACCCGTGCAAATATTAATTAAGAAATGAGAAAATAGTTTTATTTTAAATTTTTCATTTAAAAAAAAAAACGTTCCTCTTTTTGACAGAATATCGTTATTCAGCGACCAATATTATTTGGAGATTGCTAATTATCAAATAACAAATATATATATATATATATATATATATATATATATATATACGTTATGAGGTTTAAAAAGACTAAATATACATTCGGATTGTACACACTATAAGTTATTTCGACCTTAACTAGGTCTCCTCGGATGTGTTTCCAATCACGATTCAAACCCAAATGGAAGAATTTTAACACCTTTATATCTTTTAAAACAAAGTAAAAATAAAGAATTAAATAAGAAATAAAAAGTAGAAAAATAAAAAGAATTTCAACGATATTCCATTTATTGATTGGTCTCTATAATATAGAAGGGATGGGTAGGGGTGATTATGTTAATTAATAAATTAGGGTGGTGGCATTCACGGAGTATAAAAAATATGTAAAATCAAAGTGCAAAAAAAATTTAGGTTTCCTATTTATTCAAGAAGTCAATCCTCGATTTAAAAGGTGAATATAACTGATCATGATAAAAACCTAATTGCGTTCGTTTAAAGGAATAAGAATTTTTTGTAAATTATGTAACAATGCGAAAGTTTTGATTAAATTTCAGATTGCAAATGTTATACGTTTAAAAATTAAAATACGGAAATTACGATTAAAATAGGTATATTTAGTCTTTTTAAACCTCATAACGTATTCATGCTCTGTTTGAACGGACATAGAGCTCTCTGATTCGGAATCCTATCGGAAATAATCGAACCTAAAAACTATATATATATATATATATTAAATTTAAAAAAAAATTTTTTTTATTTTTTAAATATTAAAAATAATTTAATATTATTATTATTATATATATATATATATATATATATATATATTAGTGTGAATTTATTTATGTATACAAACATTTTTGGCTACATATGTGCATACATGTTTCGGTTGCGATCGCTTTCGAAATTCAACTCCATTAGGCCATCTTACAACTGGAAAAACGGGCTAATGAGGTTGGATTTCGATAGCGATAGCAACCGAAACATGTATGCGCATATGTAGCCAAAAATGCTTGTATAAATAAAGGACTTAATACTAAAATACAGCTCTATCTGTATATTGAGCACTATTGTGTGAACACTAGAGTTCTATTGGATTAACATCGAGGACACAACAACAATACGATTACTATATATATATATATATATATATAGTCTCGGAAGTTTCACAACCATTAAGCTATATATAAAAAAGGTAAAAAAATTTAAATAAAATTTTTTAGTCCCAAGTCGTTTGGTGGAAAATCACTCTTTTGTAAGTCAATGTGATATATATATATATATATATATATATATATATATATATATATATATATATATATATATATATATATATATATATATGATAGAAAATTATGGAAATAATATTTCAAGGTGATGGAAAATCAAAAAAGGAAAACAAAAATTATTTTATATTCATCAAGGTTTCGTCTTTATTTTAAGACTTCCCCAGGATGATTAATTTGAAGAAATACAAGTATAACATTTGAAAATATTTACTGCGTTTGTGCCGTGAAAATAATTTTTTTCCTCTTTTTTGTCGAACAAACCATAGCCGTTAGAATTGCAAATGTATGATGTGTTTATAAACTAAACGAAACTCACATGTACCTGTGTACCTAAAACAAAACGGCACTCTTATGTACCTGTGTACCTAGACCCAAATGAAATTTCCATGTACCTGTGTACCTAGAACCAAATGAAATTTCCATGTACCTGTATACTTAAAACAAACGCAACTTCCATGTACCTGTATAACTAGAACGAAACGAACCTTCCATGTACCTGCGTACGTAGAACCAAACGACACTTTCATATACATGTATACCTAAAACTTACCTGGCACACGCTAGGAAGTAAGTGTAGTATCTGTTCCGATGGATACTGCACCCTATAGACGGATGTCTTCTTGTCCTTCGGGGCTTGATTCCACCTGTCTGTGGGTTTGTCCTGTGCAGTTCTAGGACGTCCACCCTCCCAGGCTTCGCCTCCCCTCTTTGGGGAGGAGTAAGTTTATTGCTTACTGCTTGAGGCGCCCCTACCGGGGAATGCCGACGGGGCTGCCCAGGCAATTTTTAAATGGCCAGAGTGCTCACCTCTCGAGCGCTGGCTTTTAACCCCACTTACTCGACCCAAGCTGTGGTCACATCTTACTTGTGGGAGTAAGATAAAACTGGCCTTGTGCCTAACTCCTGCAGAGGAGTAAATAAATATACCTAGAATCAAGCGAAATTTCCATGTACCTGTATTCTTAAAAACAAACGCGCTTTCCATATACCTGTGTACCTAAAACAAAACGACATTCTGTACCTGTGTAATTAGAACCAAACGAAACTTCTGCGAACCTAGAACCAAATGACAGTCCCATGTACCCGTGTTACTAAAACCAAACCAAACTTCTATTAATAGGACTTCTTTTCAAGAATTTTCCATCCCTGGAACCCAATACCACAGGACTGCTCCAAGTTCAATGTTAACAAATACTTTTCGATCGATCCTCTGAAGTAATCAAATCCTGCCTTTTTCACTCATCGTTCCCAATCCTCTCATAGCATTGTTCTACATCTAATTGGCAATACCATTAACCCTTATCATCTAGTAGCAACAACGGCCTTGCTAAGTGATGACTCATTAGTATATATAAAAAGTACAATGTCAAAATTTAACAAAAACACAAAACTACTTGTTTTTTACTGAAATGTTCCGAGTGTTAAAGTGTTTTTAACTATTGAAGTATCCACCCCGAAAATTGGCTATTCGAAAAATAATACAGCGCTTTTTTTTTCGTGGTGGTGTGATTGTGTAGCAATATTGTTCGTGAAATGTGCAGTTTACGTAAAAATGAAATTATCTAGTTGGGTTGTGAAATTAAGTTGACGTGTCATAGGAAGTGACGCAAGAAGTCGGGAATGATGCGTGGCGATAAAGCTAGAGTGTTATCTCCCTCTTCAGTTTTAACTGTAGAGGAGAACAGACGTGTTTTAGAAACTTCTCCTCCCCCCCTCCCCATGGATGATGGATTGGAGGGAAGATCAATAGTAAGTATTATACAAATACTGAAATTCTATCAAATGTACAGTAAAAAGATTTACAAAGAGGATTTTGGACGGCCGAGAGCAATGAATGTGTGTTGCTGTTTTTAATTATTACGACTAGACGCAACTATTTTTGCTGCTGCGGCTACAGTCTGGGATAGAAAGGCAGGCGTACAACCGAATTGCTACTAACAAGAAAGAGAGAGGCAGACGATCTCTACACACCGTCACGACAACGACTTCTACTACTACTACTACTACTACTACTGCAACGTGTCAACAACACACAGCTGTTTACGTATATGGCGATATTTGTTAACAAGCCTATCCAATAAATAGGGGAAAACTGGCTCTATTTTCTATATAAGATTCGTTCTTGTGATTCTCAGAAGTAAATAGACACCCTCATTATCATTAACAACAAGGAATGCTGTCGGTGGGTCCTGATGGTCCGAGGCGAGATGATATATTTATATAGGTTATTCTCCCCCCCCACCCCACCCCCTCAAGCATGAATTGAGCAATCATTCGGTTAACAGTGGAAAGTGGAATCCTGAGGTTTGCGGCAATTTGACACTGATTAAGTCCACCTTTAGATTAACCTATTATATGGCTCCTCTGAAACTCTGAGAATTCTGATGTTTTTTTTTGTCATATTTAAATGCCGATATACGATAAGTTCATTGATATCTGAAATGCACAACAAAAAAAGATCAATTAGTATAAAAATAATCGATATTTCAAACTGTTGATGCTGCTTTGTACGGCTCCGGGTGCTGGCCGTCAAGGAAGGAAGCAAGAAACTTTAAACTATTTACTTCTTTCGTGTCTGTGTATATATGTTCTTGTGATTCTCAGGTTCAGTTATTTTTTCACGTCGATTCGAAATATGGCTGACTTGTTTTTCTCTTCCTGTATACATTATCTTAATTTGCTCTTCTTCTTCTTCTTCTTTGTCTGAAACTGAGAATCCAAATGCATTTTTAGCCGGTGTCATATTTAAATTGTGATGACGGTGGCTAAATGGTTACCGGAGGACCTGGGTGTGCCGGGTTCGAATCCAGTTCGATCCACAGAAACACTTTCATCAAACCCCACACCTGACCTTGTGTCTAACATCCTGGAGAGGAGGTAGATAAAATACTTAATGGTAATATATGATAGATATAGTTATATATGAAACACAAAAAAAGATCAATTAGTATTATAAAAAAAATCGATATTTTAAATTTTTACTGTGGCTTTGTACGGCTCCGGGTACTGGCCGTAAGGGAAGGAAGCAGAAACTTTAAACATTTATCAATTATTTTTCAATGATGTATATTTACTTCTTTCGTGTCTGTGTATATATGTTCTTGTGATTCTCAGGATAAATATTTTCCTACGTCGATTCGGAATATGGCTGACTTGTTTTTATCTTTTTGTATACATTATCTAAGTTTGCTCTTCTTCTGTGTCTGTTCTCAATCTTGTGCTTTACCTGCGTTCTAATGGCGTCCATTTCATCTGCGATAAGAGATTCAATTCCTTTTCATAGGCTTCCTTATATGAAGCCATATTACTCATGCACATTCGTCGGAACTCTCTGAATAATGTTTATCTCCCCAATTTAGTCGCATCCACATATTTCAACGAGAGTCATTGACCGTTCGCCCATCTGTCTGTCACGCTTAAGTTTGAAATTTTTAAGTAGATTTTTTTTATTATTATTTATTTTATTTTTTTTATATATTTTTTATATTATATTAATTTTATTTTATTTATATAGTTTATATTTATATATATCTTCTATATATATAATTATTTATTTATATAGTTACTTTTATTTTATATTATATTATATTTTCATTTTTTATATTTTATTTTTATTTATATTTTGATTTATATTAATTTATTTTTATTATTTTTACTTTATTTTTTTATTTTTTTTATTATTTTTTTTATTATTTATATGATATTTTTTTGTATTATATTAATTTTATTTTATATTAATTTTATTTTATTTATATAGTTTATATTTATATATATCTTCTATATAGTTTATATTCATTTATTTATATAGTTAATTTTATTTTATATTATATTATTTTTTATATTATATTTTTATTTATATTTTGATTCATTTATTTTTATTATTTTTACTTTATTTTTTTATTTTTCATTATTATTTTTTCATTATTTTTTTATTATTACTATTTTTGTTAATAATGGACTATTACAATCTTGAATTCTACCGTTAGTTGTATTACTTTTGACTGTTAATAAACACAGAGAGAGTAATGGAAACGAGAGTGATAGACACCGTATAAAATAAGAGGGGGGGGCAAACAACATACAGTAAGAGAGGGTGAGAGTGATAGACAGAAACTTAGTAAGGGTCAATTGGTAAGTTAATTGCAAATTACTGCTAAAGAGAACAATTAATATTGAATTTGTTTTGAACATAATTCAATCCCGAAACCAAGGAATATTTTGTGTGATTCAAATATAAAAAAAGCCTTAGAGAAACCAACGTTGATTCACTCAGCTTTAATATTATTATAGTTGTGCAGTCGGTTTGTCATGTTGAGGTTTCAAATCAGATTTTAGTTGGCTTTGCTGTGGCATTTATGGAAATCTCTAGAAACTTAAATGATTTTAGATTAACAAAACTTAATCGTGATTTAAGATTAACAAAACTTCAATGATTTTAGATTAACAAAACTTCAATGATTTTAGATTAACAAAACTTCAATGATTTTAAATTAACAAAACTTCAATGATTTTAGATTAACAAAACTTAATCGTGATTTAAGATTAACAAAACTTCAATGATTTTAGATTAACAAAACTTCAATGATTTTAGATTAACAAAACTTCAATGATTTTAGATTAACAAAACTTCAATGATTTTAGATTAACAAAACTTCAATGATTTTAAATTAACAAAACTTCAATGATTTTAGATTAACAAAACTTCAATGATTTTAGATTAACAAAACTTCAATGATTTTAGATTAACAAAACTTCAATGATTTTAGATTAACAAAACTTCAATGATTTTAGATTAACAAAACTTAAATGATTTTAGATTAACAAAACTTAAATGATTTTAGATTAACAAAACTTCAATGATTTTAGATTAACAAAACTTCAATGATTTTAAATTAACAAAACTTCAATGATTTTAGATTAACAAAACTTCAATGATTTTAAATTAACAAAACTTCAATGATTTTAGATTAACAAAACTTAAATGCTTTTAGATTAACAAAACTTCAATGATTTTAGATTAACAAAACTTAAATGATTTTAGATTAACAAAACTTCAATGATTTTAGATTAACAAAACTTAAATGATTTTAAATTAACAAAACTTCAATGATTTTAGATTAACAAAACTTCAATGATTTTAGATTAACAAAACTTCAATGATTTTAGATTAACAAAACTTCAATGATTTTAGATTAACAAAACTTAAATGATTTTAGATTAACAAAACTTCAATGATTTTAGATTAACAAAACTTCAATGATTTTAGATTAACAAAACTTCAATGATTTTAGATTAACAAAACTTCAATGATTTTAAATTAACAAAACTTCAATGATTTTAGATTAACAAAACTTCAATGATTTTAAATTAACAAAACTTCAATGATTTTAGATTAACAAAACTTAAATGCTTTTAGATTAACAAAACTTCAATGATTTTAGATTAACAAAACTTCAATGATTTTAGATTAACAAAACTTCAATGATTTTAGATTAACAAAACTTAAATGATTTTAAATTAACAAAACTTCAATGATTTTAGATTAACAAAACTTCAATGATTTTAGATTAACAAAACTTCAATGATTTTAGATTAACAAAACTTCAATGATTTTAGATTAACAAAACTTCAATGATTTTAGATTAACAAAACTTAAATGATTTTAGATTAACAAAACTTCAATGATTTTAGATTAACAAAACTTCAATGATTTTAGATTAACAAAACTTCAATGATTTTAAATTAACAAAACTTCAATGATTTTAGATTAACAAAACTTCAATGATTTTAAATTAACAAAACTTCAATGATTTTAGATTAACAAAACTTAAATGCTTTTAGATTAACAAAACTTCAATGATTTTAGATTAACAAAACTTCAATGATTTTAGATTAACAAAACTTCAATGATTTTAGATTAACAAAACTTAAATGATTTTAAATTAACAAAACTTAAATGATTTTAGATTAACAAAACTTAATCGTGATTTAAATCAATAATGGTTCGTACGGTTTTTTAAAAAAAGTTTCATTAATAAACTTTTAACTTTTCTTTATTTTGAATTGTGCGATATTAACACAACCAGAAAAAAACTTTATTTTTCAATTCATGTGCATCGCCCGATCGCTATCGCTTCGCAAATTTAATTCCTATTCACTACTTGAAACCATTCAAACGAAAATAATCGATAAGGAAAAAGAAGACAAAACTCCTCTCTCTCTCTATCAAATAAGTAGACATAACTAATCGATCAAAAGACAAGACTAATCGACAAGAGAAGGAAGATGGATCTCTCTCTCTCTCTTTCTCTTTCTATCGATAAGTAGACATAACTAATCGATCAAAAGACAAGACTAATCGACAAGAGAAGGAAGACGGATCTCTCTCTCTCTTTCCATCGATAAATAAGTAGACATAACTAATCGATCAAAAGACAAGACTAATCGACAAGAGAAGGAAGACGGATCTCTCTCTCTTTCCATCGATAAATAAGTAGACATAACTAATCGATCAAAAGACAAGACTAATCGACAAGAGAAGGAAGACGAATCTCTCTCTTTCTCTTTCCATCGATAAATAAGTAGACATAACTAATCGATCAAAAGATAAGACTAATCGACAAGAGAAGGAAGACGAATCTCTCTCTCTCTCTTTCCATCGATAAATAAGTAGACATAACTAATCGATCAAAAGACAAGACTAATCGACAAGAGAAGGAAGACGGATCTCTCTCTCTTTCCATCGATAAATAAGTAGACATAACTAATCGATCAAAAGATAAGACTAATCGACAAGAGAAGGAAGACGAATCTCTCTCTTTCTCTTGATAAGTAGACATAACTAATCGATCAAAAGACAAGACTAATCGACAAGAGAAGGAAGATGGATCTCTCTCTCTCTCTTTCTCTTTCTATCGATAAGTAGACATAACTAATCGATCAAAAGACAAGACTAATCGACAAGAGAAGGAAGACGGATCTCTCTCTCTTTCCATCGATAAATAAGTAGACATAACTAATCGATCAAAAGACAAGACTAATCGACAAGAGAAGGAAGACGGATCTCTCTCTCTCTCTCTCTTTCTCTTTCTATCGATAAGTAGACATAACTAATCGATCAAAAGACAAGACTAATCGACAAGAGAAGGAAGACGGATCTCTCTCTCTTTCCATCGATAAATAAGTAGACATAACTAATCGATCAAAAGACAAGACTAATCGACAAGAGAAGGAAGACGGATCTCTCTCTCTTTCCATCGATAAATAAGTAGACATAACTAATCGATCAAAAGATAAGACTAATCGACAAGAGAAGGAAGACGAATCTCTCTCTTTCTCTTGATAAGTAGACATAACTAATCGATCAAAAGACAAGACTAATCGACAAGAGAAGGAAGATGGATCTCTCTCTCTCTCTCTCTCTTTCTCTTTCTATCGATAAGTAGACATAACTAATCGATCAAAAGACAAGACTAATCGACAAGAGAAGGAAGACGGATCTCTCTCTCTTTCCATCGATAAATAAGTAGACATAACTAATCGATCAAAAGACAAGACTAATCGACAAGAGAAGGAAGACGGATCTCTCTCTCTTTCCATCGATAAATAAGTAGACATAACTAATCGATCAAAAGATAAGACTAATCGACAAGAGAAGGAAGACGAATCTCTCTCTCTTTCCATCGATAAATAAGTAGACATAACTAATCGATCAAAAGACAAGACTAATCGACAAGAGAAGGAAGACGGATCTCTCTCTCTTTCCATCGATAAATAAGTAGACATAACTAATCGATCAAAAGACAAGACTAATCGACAAGAGAAGGAAGACGAATCTCTCTCTCTTTCCATCGATAAATAAGTAGACATAACTAATCGATCAAAAGATAAGACTAATCGACAAGAGAAGGAAGACGGATCTCTCTCTCTTTCCATCGATAAATAAGTAGACATAACTAATCGATCAAAAGATAAGACTAATCGACAAGAGAAGGAAGACGAATCTCTCTCTCTTTCCATCGATAAATACGTAGACATAACTAATCGATCAAAAGATAAGACTAATCGACAAGAGAAGGAAGACGGATCTCTCTCTCTTTCCATCGATAAATAAGTAGACATAACTAATCGATCAAAAGACAAGACTAATCGACAAGAGAAGGAAGACGAATCTCTCTCTCTTTCCATCGATAAATAAGTAGACATAACTAATCGATCAAAAGATAAGACTAATCGACAAGAGAAGGAAGACGAATCTCTCTCTCTTTCCATCGATAAATAAGTAGACATAACTAATCGATCAAAAGATAAGACTAATCGACAAGAGAAGGAAGACGGATCTCTCTCATTTTCCATCGATAAATAAGTAGACATAACTAATCGATCAAAAGATAAGACTAATCGACAAGAGAAGGAAGACGAATCTCTCTCTCTTTCCATCGATAAATAAGTAGACATAACTAATCGATCAAAAGATAAGACTAATCGACAAGAGAAGGAAGACGAATCTCTCTCTCTTTCCATCGATAAATAAGTAGACATAACTAATCGATCAAAAGATAAGACTAATCGACAAGAGAAGGAAGACGAATCTCTCTCTCTTTCCATCGATAAATAAGTAGACATAACTAATCGATCAAAAGATAAGACTAATCGACAAGAGAAGGAAGACGGATCTCTCTCTCTTTCCATCGATAAATAAGTAGACATAACTAATCGATCAAAAGATAAGACTAATCGACAAGAGAAGGAAGACGAATCTTTCTCTCTTTCCATCGATAAATAAGTAGACATAACTAATCGATCAAAAGATAAGACTAATCGACAAGAGAAGGAAGACGAATCTCTCTCTCTTTCCATCGATAAATAAGTAGACATAACTAATCGATCAAAAGATAAGACTAATCGACAAGAGAAGGAAGACGAATCTCTCTCTCTTTCCATCGATAAATAAGTAGACATAACTAATCGATCAAAAGACAAGACTAATCGACAAGAGAAGGAAGACGGATCTCTCTCTCTTTCCATCGATAAATAAGTAGACATAACTAATCGATCAAAAGATAAGACTAATCGACAAGAGAAGGAAGACGAATCTCTCTCTCTTTCCATCGATAAATAAGTAGACATAACTAATCGATCAAAAGATAAGACTAATCGACAAGAGAAGGAAGACGGATCTCTCTCTCTTTCCATCGATAAATAAGTAGACATAACTAATCGATCAAAAGATAAGACTAATCGACAAGAGAAGGAAGACGAATCTCTCTCTCTTTCCATCGATAAATAAGTAGACATAACTAATCGATCAAAAGATAAGACTAATCGACAAGAGAAGGAAGACGGATCTCTCTCTCTTTCCATCGATAAATAAGTAGACATAACTAATCGATCAAAAGATAAGACTAATCGACAAGAGAAGGAAGACGGATCTCTCTCTCTTTCCATCGATAAATAAGTAGACATAACTAATCGATCAAAAGATAAGACTAATCGACAAGAGAAGGAAGACGAATCTCTCTCTCTTTCCATCGATAAATAAGTAGACATAACTAATCGATCAAAAGATAAGACTAATCGACAAGAGAAGGAAGACGGATCTCTCTCTCTTTCCATCGATAAATAAGTAGACATAACTAATCGATCAAAAGATAAGACTAATCGACAAGAGAAGGAAGACGAATCTCTCTCTCTTTCCATCGAAAAATAAGTAGACATAACTAATCGATCAAAAGACAAGACTAATCGACAAGAGAAGGAAGACGAATCTCTCTCTCTTTCCATCGATAAATAAGTAGACATAACTAATCGATCAAAAGATAAGACTAATCGACAAGAGAAGGAAGACGGATCTCTCTCTCTTTCCATCGATAAATAAGTAGACATAACTAATCGATCAAAAGATAAGACTAATCGACAAGAGAAGGAAGACGAATCTCTCTCTCTTTCCATCGATACATAAGTAGACATAACTAATCGATCAAAAGATAAGACTAATCGACAAGAGAAGGAAGACGGATCTCTCTCTCTTTCCATCGATAAATAAGTAGACATAACTAATCGATCAAAAGATAAGACTAATCGACAAGAGAAGGAAGACGAATCTCTCTCTCTTTCCATCGATAAATAAGTAGACATAACTAATCGATCAAAAGATAAGACTAATCGACAAGAGAAGGAAGACGAATCTCTCTCTTTCTCTTGATAAGTAGACATAACTAATCGATCAAAAGACAAGACTAATCGACAAGAGAAGGAAGATGGATCTCTCTCTCTCTCTCTCTTTCTCTTTCTATCGATAAGTAGACATAACTAATCGATCAAAAGACAAGACTAATCGACAAGAGAAGGAAGACGGATCTCTCTCTCTCTTTCCATCGATAAATAAGTAGACATAACTAATCGATCAAAAGACAAGACTAATCGACAAGAGAAGGAAGACGGATCTCTCTCTCTTTCCATCGATAAATAAGTAGACATAACTAATCGATCAAAAGACAAGACTAATCGACAAGAGAAGGAAGACGAATCTCTCTCTTTCTCTTTCCATCGATAAATAAGTAGACATAACTAATCGATCAAAAGATAAGACTAATCGACAAGAGAAGGAAGACGAATCTCTCTCTCTTTCCATCGATAAATAAGTAGACATAACTAATCGATCAAAAGATAAGACTAATCGACAAGAGAAGGAAGACGAATCTCTCTCTCTCTCTTTCCATCGATAAATAAGTAGACATAACTAATCGATCAAAAGACAAGACTAATCGACAAGAGAAGGAAGACGGATCTCTCTCTCTTTCCATCGATAAATAAGTAGACATAACTAATCGATCAAAAGATAAGACTAATCGACAAGAGAAGGAAGACGAATCTCTCTCTTTCTCTTGATAAGTAGACATAACTAATCGATCAAAAGACAAGACTAATCGACAAGAGAAGGAAGATGGATCTCTCTCTCTCTCTCTCTCTTTCTCTTTCTATCGATAAGTAGACATAACTAATCGATCAAAAGACAAGACTAATCGACAAGAGAAGGAAGACGGATCTCTCTCTCTTTCCATCGATAAATAAGTAGACATAACTAATCGATCAAAAGACAAGACTAATCGACAAGAGAAGGAAGACGGATCTCTCTCTCTTTCCATCGATAAATAAGTAGACATAACTAATCGATCAAAAGACAAGACTAATCGACAAGAGAAGGAAGACGGATCTCTCTCTCTTTCCATCGATAAATAAGTAGACATAACTAATCGATCAAAAGACAAGACTAATCGACAAGAGAAGGAAGACGAATCTCTCTCTCTTTCCATCGATAAATAAGTAGACATAACTAATCGATCAAAAGACAAGACTAATCGACAAGAGAAGGAAGACGGATCTCTCTCTCTTTCCATCGATAAATAAGTAGACATAACTAATCGATCAAAAGATAAGACTAATCGACAAGAGAAGGAAGACGAATCTCTCTCTTTCTCTTGATAAGTAGACATAACTAATCGATCAAAAGACAAGACTAATCGACAAGAGAAGGAAGATGGATCTCTCTCTCTCTCTCTTTCTCTTTCTATCGATAAGTAGACATAACTAATCGATCAAAAGACAAGACTAATCGACAAGAGAAGGAAGACGGATCTCTCTCTCTTTCCATCGATAAATAAGTAGACATAACTAATCGATCAAAAGACAAGACTAATCGACAAGAGAAGGAAGACGGATCTCTCTCTCTTTCCATCGATAAATAAGTAGACATAACTAATCGATCAAAAGACAAGACTAATCGACAAGAGAAGGAAGACGGATCTCTCTCTCTTTCCATCGATAAATAAGTAGACATAACTAATCGATCAAAAGACAAGACTAATCGACAAGAGAAGGAAGATGGATCTCTCTCTCTCTCTCTCTCTTTCTCTTTCTATCGATAAGTAGACATAACTAATCGATCAAAAGACAAGACTAATCGACAAGAGAAGGAAGACGGATCTCTCTCTCTTTCCATCGATAAATAAGTAGACATAACTAATCGATCAAAAGATAAGACTAATCGACAAGAGAAGGAAGACGAATCTCTCTCTCTTTCCATCGATAAATAAGTAGACATAACTAATCGATCAAAAGACAAGACTAATCGACAAGAGAAGGAAGACGGATCTCTCTCTCTTTCCATCGATAAATAAGTAGACATAACTAATCGATCAAAAGACAAGACTAATCGACAAGAGAAGGAAGACGAATCTCTCTCTTTCTCTTGATAAGTAGACATAACTAATCGATCAAAAGACAAGACTAATCGACAAGAGAAGGAAGACGAATCTCTCTCTTTCTCTTGATAAGTAGACATAACTAATCGATCAAAAGACAAGACTAATCGACAAGAGAAGGAAGACGGATCTCTCTCTCTCTTTCCATCGATAAATAAGTAGACATAACTAATCGATCAAAAGATAAGACTAATCGACAAGAGAAGGAAGACGAATCTCTCTCTCTTTCCATCGATAAATAAGTAGACATAACTAATCGATCAAAAGACAAGACTAATCGACAAGAGAAGGAAGACGAATCTCTCTCTTTCTCTTGATAAGTAGACATAACTAATCGATCAAAAGACAAGACTAATCGACAAGAGAAGGAAGATGGATCTCTCTCTCTCTCTCTCTCTCTTTCTCTTTCTATCGATAAGTAGACATAACTAATCGATCAAAAGACAAGACTAATCGACAAGAGAAAGAAGGAGGATATCTCTCTCTTTCCATCGATAAATAAGTAGACATAACTAATCGATCAAAAGACAAGACTAATCGACAAGAGAAGGAAGACGGATCTCTCTCTCTTTCCATCGATAAATAAGTAGACATAACTAATCGATCAAAAGACAAGACTAATCGACAAGAGAAGGAAGACGAATCTCTCTCTCTTTCCATCGATAAATAAGTAGACATAACTAATCGATCAAAAGATAAGACTAATCGACAAGAGAAGGAAGACGAATCTCTCTCTCTCTCTTTCTATCGATAAATAAGTAGACATAACTAATCGATCAAAAGACAAGACTAATCGACAAGAGAAGGAAGACGAATCTCTCTCTCTTTCCATCGATAAATAAGTAGACATAACTAATCGATCAAAAGATAAGACTAATCGACAAGAGAAGGAAGACGAATCTCTCTCTCTTTCCATCGATAAATAAGTAGACATAACTAATCGATCAAAAGATAAGACTAATCGACAAGAGAAGGAAGACGAATCTCTCTCTCTCTTTCCATCGATAAATAAGTAGACATAACTAATCGATCAAAAGACAAGACTAATCGACAAGAGAAGGAAGACGAATCTCTCTCTTTCTCTTGATAAGTAGACATAACTAATCGATCAAAAGACAAGACTAATCGACAAGAGAAGGAAGACGAATCTCTCTCTCTTTCCATCGATAAATAAGTAGACATAACTAATCGATCAAAAGATAAGACTAATCGACAAGAGAAGGAAGACGAATCTCTCTCTTTCTCTTGATAAGTAGACATAACTAATCGATCAAAAGACAAGACTAATCGACAAGAGAAGGAAGACGAATCTCTCTCTCTTTCCATCGATAAATAAGTAGACATAACTAATCGATCAAAAGATAAGACTAATCGACAAGAGAAGGAAGACGAATCTCTCTCTTTCTCTTGATAAGTAGACATAACTAATCGATCAAAAGACAAGACTAATCGACAAGAGAAGGAAGATGGATCTCGATCTCTCTCTCTCTTTCTCTTTCTATCGATAAGTAGACATAACTAATCGATCAAAAGACAAGACTAATCGACAAGAGAAGGAAGACGGATCTCTCTCTCTTTCCATCGATAAATAAGTAGACATAACTAATCGATCAAAAGATAAGACTAATCGACAAGAGAAGGAAGACGAATCTCTCTCTTTCTCTTGATAAGTAGACATAACTAATCGATCAAAAGACAAGACTAATCGACAAGAGAAGGAAGATGGATCTCTCTCTCTCTCTCTCTCTTTCTATCGATAAGTAGACATAACTAATCGATCAAAAGACAAGACTAATCGACAAGAGAAGGAAGACGGATCTCTCTCTCTCTCTCTCTCTTTCTCTTTCTATCGATAAATAAGTAGACATAACTAATCGATCAAAAGACAAGACTAATCGACAAGAGAAGGAAGACGGATCTCTCTCTCTTTCCATCGATAAATAAGTAGACATAACTAATCGATCAAAAGACAAGACTAATCGACAAGAGAAGGAAGACGAATCTCTCTCTTTCTCTTGATAAGTAGACATAACTAATCGATCAAAAGACAAGACTAATCGACAAGAGAAGGAAGATGGATCTCTCTCTCTCTCTCTCTCTCTTTCTCTTTCTATCGATAAGTAGACATAACTAATCGATCAAAAGACAAGACTAATCGACAAGAGAAGGAAGACGGATCTCTCTCTCTTTCCATCGATAAATAAGTAGACATAACTAATCGATCAAAAGACAAGACTAATCGACAAGAGAAGGAAGACGGATCTCTCTCTCTTTCCATCGATAAATAAGTAGACATAACTAATCGATCAAAAGACAAGACTAATCGACAAGAGAAGGAAGATGGATATCTCTCTCTCTCTCTCTCTTTCTCTTTCTATCGATAAGTAGACATAACTAATCGATCAAAAGACAAGACTAATCGACAAGAGAAGGAAGACGGATCTCTCTCTCTTTCCATCGATAAATAAGTAGACATAACTAATCGATCAAAAGACAAGACTAATCGACAAGAGAAGGAAGACGGATCTCTCTCTTTCTCTTGATAAGTAGACATAACTAATCGATCAAAAGACAAGACTAATCGACAAGAGAAGGAAGACGGATCTCTCTCTCTTTCCATCGATAAATAAGTAGACATAACTAATCGATCAAAAGACAAGACTAATCGACAAGAGAAGGAAGATGGATCTCTCTCTCTCTCTCTCTCTTTCTCTTTCTATCGATAAGTAGACATAACTAATCGATCAAAAGACAAGACTAATCGACAAGAGAAGGAAGACGGATCTCTCTCTCTTTCCATCGATAAATAAGTAGACATAACTAATCGATCAAAAGATAAGACTAATCGACAAGAGAAGGAAGACGAATCTCTCTCTTTCTCTTGATAAGTAGACATAACTAATCGATCAAAAGACAAGACTAATCGACAAGAGAAGGAAGACGGATCTCTCTCTCTCTTTCCATCGATAAATAAGTAGACATAACTAATCGATCAAAAGACAAGACTAATCGACAAGAGAAGGAAGACGGATCTCTCTCTCTTTCCATCGATAAATAAGTAGACATAACTAATCGATCAAAAGATAAGACTAATCGACAAGAGAAGGAAGACGAATCTCTCTCTCTTTCCATCGATAAATAAGTAGACATAACTAATCGATCAAAAGACAAGACTAATCGACAAGAGAAGGAAGACGAATCTCTCTCTTTCTCTTGATAAGTAGACATAACTAATCGATCAAAAGACAAGACTAATCGACAAGAGAAGGAAGATGGATCTCTCTCTCTCTCTCTCTCTTTCTCTTTCTATCGATAAGTAGACATAACTAATCGATCAAAAGACAAGACTAATCGACAAGAGAAAGAAGGAGGATATCTCTCTCTTTCCATCGATAAATAAGTAGACATAACTAATCGATCAAAAGACAAGACTAATCGACAAGAGAAGGAAGACGGATCTCTCTCTCTTTCCATCGATAAATAAGTAGACATAACTAATCGATCAAAAGACAAGACTAATCGACAAGAGAAGGAAGACGGATCTCTCTCTCTTTCCATCGATAAATAAGTAGACATAACTAATCGATCAAAAGATAAGACTAATCGACAAGAGAAGGAAGACGAATCTCTCTCTCTTTCCATCGATAAATAAGTAGACATAACTAATCGATCAAAAGACAAGAGTAATCGACAAGAAAAGGAAGACGAATCTCTCTCTCTTTCCATCGATAAATAAGTAGACATAACTAATCGATCAAAAGATAAGACTAATCGACAAGAGAAGGAAGACGAATCTCTCTCTCTTTCCATCGATAAATAAGTAGACATAACTAATCGATCAAAAGATAAGACTAATCGACAAGAGAAGGAAGACGAATCTCTCTCTTTCTCTTGATAAGTAGACATAACTAATCGATCAAAAGACAAGACTAATCGACAAGAGAAGGAAGATGGATCTCTCTCTCTCTCTCTCTCTTTCTCTTTCTATCGATAAGTAGACATAACTAATCGATCAAAAGACAAGACTAATCGACAAGAGAAGGAAGACGGATCTCTCTCTCTCTCTCTCTTTCTCTTTCTATCGATAAATAAGTAGACATAACTAATCGATCAAAAGACAAGACTAATCGACAAGAGAAGGAAGACGGATCTCTCTCTCTTTCCATCGATAAATAAGTAGACATAACTAATCGATCAAAAGACAAGACTAATCGACAAGAGAAGGAAGACGAATCTCTCTCTTTCTCTTGATAAGTAGACATAACTAATCGATCAAAAGACAAGACTAATCGACAAGAGAAGGAAGATGGATCTCTCTCTCTCTCTCTCTCTCTCTTTCTCTTTCTATCGATAAGTAGACATAACTAATCGATCAAAAGACAAGACTAATCGACAAGAGAAGGAAGACGGATCTCTCTCTCTTTCCATCGATAAATAAGTAGACATAACTAATCGATCAAAAGACAAGACTAATCGACAAGAGAAGGAAGACGGATCTCTCTCTCTTTCCATCGATAAATAAGTAGACATAACTAATCGATCAAAAGACAAGACTAATCGACAAGAGAAGGAAGATGGATCTCTCTCTCTCTCTCTTTCTCTTTCTATCGATAAGTAGACATAACTAATCGATCAAAAGACAAGACTAATCGACAAGAGAAGGAAGACGGATCTCTCTCTTTCCATCGATAAATAAGTAGACATAACTAATCGATCAAAAGACAAGACTAATCGACAAGAGAAGGAAGACGGATCTCTCTCTTTCTCTTGATAAGTAGACATAACTAATCGATCAAAAGACAAGACTAATCGACAAGAGAAGGAAGACGAATCTCTCTCTTTCTCTTGATAAGTAGACATAACTAATCGATCAAAAGACAAGACTAATCGACAAGAGAAGGAAGATGGATCTCTCTCTCTCTCTCTCTCTCTCTCTCTCTTTCTATCGATAAGTAGACATAACTAATCGATCAAAAGACAAGACTAATCGACAAGAGAAGGAAGACGGATCTCTCTCTCTTTCCATCGATAAATAAGTAGACATAACTAATCGATCAAAAGACAAGACTAATCGACAAGAGAAGGAAGACGGATCTCTCTCTCTTTCCATCGATAAATAAGTAGACATAACTAATCGATCAAAAGATAAGACTAATCGACAAGAGAAGGAAGACGGATCTCTCTCTCTTTCCATCGATAAATAAGTAGACATAACTAATCGATCAAAAGACAAGACTAATCGACAAGAGAAGGAAGACGGATCTCTCTCTCTTTCCATCGATAAATAAGTAGACATAACTAATCGATCAAAAGATAAGACTAATCGACAAGAGAAGGAAGACGAATCTCTCTCTTTCTCTTGATAAGTAGACATAACTAATCGATCAAAAGACAAGACTAATCGACAAGAGAAGGAAGACGGATCTCTCTCTCTTTCCATCGATAAATAAGTAGACATAACTAATCGATCAAAAGACAAGACTAATCGACAAGAGAAGGAAGACGGATCTCTCTCTCTTTCCATCGATAAATAAGTAGACATAACTAATCGATCAAAAGATAAGACTAATCGACAAGAGAAGGAAGACGAATCTCTCTCTTTCTCTTGATAAGTAGACATAACTAATCGATCAAAAGACAAGACTAATCGACAAGAGAAGGAAGACGGATCTCTCTCTCTTTCCATCGATAAATAAGTAGACATAACTAATCGATCAAAAGACAAGACTAATCGACAAGAGAAGGAAGACGGATCTCTCTCTCTTTCCATCGATAAATAAGTAGACATAACTAATCGATCAAAAGATAAGACTAATCGACAAGAGAAGGAAGACGAATCTCTCTCTCTTTCCATCGATAAATAAGTAGACATAACTAATCGATCAAAAGACAAGACTAATCGACAAGAGAAGGAAGACGGATCTCTCTCTCTCTTTCCATCGATAAATAAGTAGACATAACTAATCGATCAAAAGACAAGACTAATCGACAAGAGAAGGAAGACGGATCTCTCTCTCTTTCCATCGATAAATAAGTAGACATAACTAATCGATCAAAAGATAAGACTAATCGACAAGAGAAGGAAGACGAATCTCTCTCTTTCTCTTGATAAGTAGACATAACTAATCGATCAAAAGACAAGACTAATCGACAAGAGAAGGAAGACGGATCTCTCTCTCTTTCCATCGATAAATAAGTAGACATAACTAATCGATCAAAAGACAAGACTAATCGACAAGAGAAGGAAGACGGATCTCTCTCTCTTTCCATCGATAAATAAGTAGACATAACTAATCGATCAAAAGACAAGACTAATCGACAAGAGAAGGAAGACGGATCTCTCTCTCTCTTTCCATCGATAAATAAGTAGACATAACTAATCGATCAAAAGACAAGACTAATCGACAAGAGAAGGAAGACGGATCTCTCTCTCTTTCCATCGATAAATAAGTAGACATAACTAATCGATCAAAAGATAAGACTAATCGACAAGAGAAGGAAGACGAATCTCTCTCTCTCTCTTTCTATCGATAAATAAGTATACATAACTAATTGATCAGAAGACAAGACTAATCGATAAGAGAAAGAAGACGGATCTCGTTCTCTCTCTCTCGCATTCCCTTCGTTCTGTTTTATTAATAATAAGGGGATATTTTTGTGTCTATATTAAAAGTGAAAGAAATTCTTTCCTTACCTTTGTATAATTATCAGATATTATTGAGATTAAGCCTCTCTTTCTTCTTTAATAAAATTGAAATTTTCCTACGTGATTATTTTTACTTTTCTTTTTATCATTATACGTTATTATTAAGATTAAGCCCCGCCCCTTCTTTGCTCATATGCATAAATTTGAATACGCAATTATTGAAGCGAGCCGGACACACGTACGTTAACTTTTATATAGATGTAAGACAACTTTATAAACTACGTTGGAAAAATAATTCATTATCTTAAAAAAAATTAAAACATTTAAAGAAAAAAAAACGAATTAATAAAATAAATTAAATGCTTTGCTTCGAAAAAATTTGTTTGTTTGTTTGTTTGTTTGTTTTGAATGAAGTTATTCAGTTTTACGGCATGTCACTCGTCGTTGGGTCATTTTATGCCCAAATCGCACGTGTTTTTTGTAGATTGATTTTCATTTGAAGAGATGTTTCTGCATACAGGCTTTGGTTTTTCTACCCATTTTGGTACTGGCCAGGCGACATGTCGCTTAACTTCAGTAATCTTATGGGAACCGGTGTTTCATGAGTAATTCAAATGAAGTGCAGTTATTTGTGTATCCGTCGATTGGTCAGTCAGTCATACTTTGGTTTGAAATAACCTTTTCTTTAGTGTGTCACTATTTTAAATAGTATTTTTGTTCTTTTGTCAAACTTTAAATTTTAAATAGTATTTTATTCAGTTTTGTCACACTTAAGTTTGAAATGGCATTTTATTCAGTTTTGTCACACTTATTTTTGATTAGCGTAGAACCAATTTGAATGTGGAAAAAATGGCGTAATTAAATGAAATGCAATTATTTATCCGTTGGTTGGTTTGTGACATTTTAGTTTGAACATAGAATATTTTCCTTTTAGATTTGAAGGTGGGAAAATGGCGTAAGTGGATGAAAAATCTGTCCAGTACCTAGCGGTCAATACCGAAAACCATTAGTGAAATTGCAAATTGAACGCGAATGATACGCGATCTTATCAACCAATTTTTACATCCCAATAATTCCTTAATTATAATAAAAGGCGGAGGAAAAAACAAGTTTATTTAATGATTTGTTTTTGTTTTTGTTGTTTTTATACAATTTACGAACATTCGCCATCTTGCTTATTCTTCGGTTGGGGCGCATGCCCTTTTTACGCTAAGTGCGTGAACTATGTTCGTAATGAGGCAGCATTGAACAGAGGGTTCATTTTTGTTGGGTTTTTCTCTCGATGCCTTTTTCATGCAAAATCACACCACGTGATGCCCGGTTAGTAATTTAGGGTCGGATCAATGGATATTGATTTACTCCTCTCCAGGAGTTAGGCACAAGGCCAGTTTTTATCTTACTCCCACAAGTAAGATGTGACCCAAGGTCGGGTCGGGAAAGTGGGGTTTTAAAAAAATTGCCTGGGCAGCCCCGTCGGCATTCCCCGGTAGAGGCGCCTCAGGCAGTAAGCAATAAACTTACTCCTCCCCAAAGAAGGGAGGCAAAGCCTGGGAAGGTGGACCTCCTAGAACTGCACAGGACAGACCGGCGTAAATCAAGACCCGAAGGCTAAGACAACACCAGTGCAGTATCCATCGGAACAGATACTACACTTTGATCTTAGCAAAAAGGCCAAGCAATGGATAAAATAGAAACAATTTATTTGCATACCGTTGTGCATAAGACAACATGTATGCGTTTTCGACATTAAATGACCTACGGATTAGGGTTAGGGTTGACATGCCGTAAAATCCGGCCCCCAACCCAATAAATGACGTAAAAAATGAAGAGTAGCCAGAAAAAAAGCACTGAATGTTTATTAACTCTCTTTCTTATTAGTTAAAATACATTATATTTTCTGCTTGATCTTATTAATTAAATAATATATTTATATATATATATATAGTCTCGGAAGTTTCTCAACCATTAAAACTATATAAAAAAAAAAAATTATATAAAAAAAAAAAACTTATAGTCTCAAGTCTTCCAGTGGAAAATCACTCATGTAAGTCAATTTATTTTTTACAGTTATTATATTAGTTAGTTTCTAACACTATTTTAAGGGATCATCAGTTGTTTACCATGAAAAAATATATATATACACACACACATAGTTCACCCCAAACAAAGCAAGCTGCCACTGTAGACGCAAGGAGCTACTGACAATTAGAATGAAAGTTTGGGGGGGGGGGCATCCTTAATTAGGAGCTGTGCAGCGAGATGCTTGTTCACCTTAGTTTTAAATTTATGCATGTCGGTACAGTCGAGAAAACAGGGAGCAGGGAGGGAGTTACAAAGGTCGGCAGTACGAGGAAAGAAGCTATTTCAGTAGAAGGACTTGCGGCATCTGGGGACCTCCACAGTGAATGGATGGTATTTAGCTGATTGTCGGGTTGGTCTAGTGAATTTACGTCGGCGGGAGGGCAGAGCAGCAAGTTCATCGGAGTACATTCCATTGAAGTACTTGTAAAACAAGCACAATGTTGCAACATTGCGGCGATGGGACAGGGGCTGGAGCTTGGTGGATAGTGAGGGACCTATTAGATTAGCGATTCTTTCTTGGACCTATCTAATATATATATATATATATATATATATATATATATATATATATATATATATGAGAGAGAGAGGGGAGGGAGGGGAAGAGAGAGGGAGGGAGGGGGAAGAGAGAGAGGGAGAGATGACGAGAGAATAGTTTTCATGTGGAAATGGCTTAATTCATTTGATATTACGTTTGGCCGAGAGAGAAAATATGTGTTTAACTCAGAGATAGCCTTAGAAATGAATAAGGAAAGATAATTGACAGGGGGGGAAGAGAAAGGAAAAAGATTATAGGAACGAATCTGCACATAAGTTGTTGGACTCTCTCCTCTAATAAGAGGATTGCCAAAGAAAAGAATACAACACCCTTCTCAAAACAACAAATGACATTCTTGCCTCTGATATTTATTCATTTGTATGGCCTACACAGTTGGGGGTAGGTTGCCAGGAGTTAAAACAGTAAATAAAAAAAGAATTAAAGCTAATAAGTGTCGGCTGCTTAAAGTCTTTTCTTAGAGCAGTATATCTTCGAGTGAAGATAGCCTTGCCCAGGGTGTCTAGTTGACAGGGGCAGGAGAGAGTGTCAACACCTTTCTTTGTGGCTGTCTGGAAGCTCTCTGACTGCCCTGAAAATCTCGTAAGGTCCATCCGGGGATGGAGTTCTTAAAAAGTCCGGTCGATATTACTACGCCGAGGGTGCTGATTGGTCACCGTGTGACCAAGCAAACTCATTGGGGCTAGTCTCCGCTAGAGGAAAGAAATGTCGATGTTTATGACTGCTACATCAGCCCCTGGGAGTAATCTCATCTCCTATAAGATGAAGCTCTAGTCTCTGTCCCATCGCCGCAATGTAGCATCCTTGTGCGTGTTTTACAAATACTTCAATGGATTATGCTCCGATGAATTGGCTACTCTGGTGCCCCCCCCCCCTCGACATAAATTCACTAGACCAACTCGACAATCAACTAAATCCCATCCATTCACCGTGGAGGTCCCCAGATGCCGGAGAGCTTTCTACTCAAATAGCTTCTTTCCTTGTGCTGCTGGCCTCTAGAACTCCCTCCCTGCTCCCCGTTTCCCCGACAGTACTGACATGCAGAAATTTAAAACTAATGTAAACAGATCTCGCTGCGCAGATCCCAATTTAGGTTGACCCCCCCCCCAAAAAAAAAGAAACCTTCTCCCCTCTTCTTTCTTTTCAGTAGTCCCTTACGTCTACAGTGGTGGCCTGCCTTGTTTGGAGTGAACTACGTTAGAAAAAAAAAAAAGAGGAAAGGGGACTTGTAAGCAGAAAAACTTGATTTCTGATGACCTGCTGTACGAGGTCAAGTGTACCTTTATATAACTTTCTAAAAATGTTTATCTCTTTTCTTTCTGTTTTTTTTTTCTTTTCGTGTAAATATTCCAATCATTCTTCAACTGATTCCAGGCAACAGAATGTCCTTTTTTTTTTTTCATTCGTTCCTTTTTAACTCTTCTTCAAATATTTTAAACATTTTCAAACATAAAAAATTTAACAAATTTTACCATCCGTTTTTACTATTTGAATTCATTTTTTTTTTTTTCGGCGGGGAAGGGGGGAGGGGGGGGGGTAAAATTCCTACTTTTATTGGCATTTTAAATGAACGCATGACGCACACGTTGTCATGGTAATAATATCGCTAATTTCGTTGACACCTGCGTTGCAAACGAACGCGACACAGCGGATCCCGAATTTGCAGTTGGCTAATAAGTTAACCATTTACTGAAGTTAAAAAAATAAAAAAATAAAAATTGCCCCCGGGGGGGGGGGGGGGGATGCTTTTATTTTGCCCCCCCCCCCTTTTTTTTTTATTGTAGGTTCATTTTGATAATCAATATGTCCCTTTTTCATCATTTCTCTCCCTATTTCTATCAATCTCTCTCTCTCTCTTTCCTTCTTTCTTTCTATCAATCTCTCTCTCTACCCCCCCCCATTTCTTTCTATTTCTATCAATCTCTCTCTCTCTACCCCCATTTCTTTCTACCTATCTATATCTATATATCTATACCCCTCTCTCTCTCTCTCTACCTATCTCCATTTCTTTCTTAACGAACCGAAACGGTCGTTATATTCAGCTCGAGTTCGATTCTTGTGACTTTAATAAACCTGCTGTTAGTCACTCGGGCGGAACGCAGCGGTAACCACGGGCACCGGGTGATCATTTTACACAACGGCATTTCTGTTCTGTGCACAATTTGGGGATCCGACCATGAGGGCAGTCGCCTGGCAATGGACGATGTTATGGCGGAATTCTTCTACAAAATAGACTCGAGATTCTTGGACTCATCGAAAATAAGATGCGTCCATTCTATCTGTGCGTTTAACGATTAAAATTCTGTTTCAGCCTTAAGCGTGACAGACCGACGAATATTCTATTTCAAATTGAAGCGTGACAGACCGACGAACGCATGTCACAGACAAGACGCATCTCAAAACGACCGTATGAATTACTAGTTGAATAATCTGGTGTGTGTGAGGGGGGGGGGGGGGGTCAGCAAATCATTTTCAATGCAAGACTTATTAAAGGTGGGGCAGGGTTTTCTCGACTCTGCGAGCTAGTTTTCACGTCTCTGGTGTCAGATGATGGAGTAGCATGAGCATAAAATACGATACCAACTTCTGGATCGTTCGACTTTTCGATCCTTTGACTTCTTGGCATTTCGATATGTGATCTATGACTATTTTTTTTTTTTTCGTGCATTCTCGTAGCCATTTTTATTAATTAAATTTGTGTCTGAATGCTAAAAAAAAAAATAATAACGAAAACGAATATCTACATGATGCGTCCCTTAAATCTACGCGTTTATCGCTTAAAATTTCAAACTTAATCGTGACCGACGGACAGGGACTCTTTTAGAGATGCTTGGACGCATTGAAAACTGTTACATCAAACTTAATCGCGACAGACCAAGGAACTTTCTGTTCCGGACTTACGCGCGACAGACCAACCAAAAAGCAACGCCTGTCACAGACAGGACGCATCTAAAAAACGACCGTATGAATTAGGCAACAACTTTCATTTGGCTAAGATCAAAGTGTAGTATCTGTTCCGATGGATACTGCACGCCTGTCCTGTGCAGTTCTAGGAGGTCCAACCTCCCAGGCTTTGCCTCCCCTCTTTGGGGAGGAGTAAGTTAATTGCTTACTGCTTGAGGCGCCCCTACCGGGGAATGCCGACGGGGCTGCCCAGGCAATTTTTAATGGTCAGAGTGCTCACCTCTCGGGCGCTGGCTTTTCAACCCCCACTTTCCGACCCGACCTTGGGTCACATCTTACTTGTGGGAGTAGGATAAAACTGGCCTTGTACCTAACTCCTGGAGAGGAGTAAATAATACTTTCATTGCGGAAATCTGTCTTCGATTTCGCCACTAACAAGAATCGGCGGCGAACGTGAACAAAAATAAAAACGTTGAAGCGCGTCGCTCAACTGAACACGTTTCAGGTCGACTCATGCTTGAAATTTCTGACACTTTTGAATCATTGACAAGCAGCGATCGCCAGTTGGCGGGTTCAATTTGAGCCGCGGTGTTACGTGCCGGTGTTGTGTCTTGGAATGGAAGCTCGCATTAAGACAAACCCTAACCGCAGCTCAGCAGAAGAGAGAAGAAACAATAGACGAAGCGGCCAACTTAATTTACACTGGAAATCAAAACTGTTACTTAACGACGAATTCATGGCATTTCGGCTAAGATCAAAGTGTAGTATCTGTTCCGATGGATACTGCACCCCATAGACGGGTATTGTCTTGGCCTTCGGGGCTTGATTTACGCCGGTCTATGGGATTGTCCTGTGCAGTTCCAGGAGGTCCACACTCCCAGGCTTTGCCTCCCCTCTTTGGGGAGGAGTAAGTTTATTACTTACTGCCTGAGGCGCCCCTACCGGGGGAATGCCGACGGGGCTGCCCAGGCAATTTTTAAACCCCACTTTCCCGACCCGACCTTGGGTCACATCTTACTTGTGGGAGTAAGATAAAAACTGGCCTTGTGCCTAACTCCTGGAGAGGAGTAAATCAATACTCAACGACGAATTCATGGCATTTCGGCTAAGATCAAAGTGTAGTATCTGTTCCGATGGATACTGCAGCCCATAGACTGGTATTGTCTTGGCCTTCGGGGCTTGATTTACGCCGGTCTATTGGTTTGTCCTGTGCAGTTCCAGGAGGTCCAACCTCCCGAGCTTCGCCTCCCCTCTTTGGGGAGGAGTAAGTTTATTGCTTACTGCCTGAGGCGCCCCTACCAGGGAATGCCGACGGGGCTGCCCAGGCAATTTTTAATAGCCAGAGTGCTCACCTCTCGGCTGCTGGCTTTTCAAACCCCACTTTCCCGACCCGACCTTGGGTCACATCTTATTTGTGGGAGTAAGATAAAAACTGGCCTTGTGCCTAACTCCTGGAGAGGAGTAAATCAATACTCAACGACGAACGTACGTTTGTTTCCCGATGTACGCATGTAAAGACGTTGAAGTGCATTGTCCGCGGGCAAAGTGTACATTTCTTTTGATTGCGTATTTGTTCAATACGCGTTATATTTTTTGAATGAAACAACTCAAACATAACCAAGAGAATTAAAACAAAAAAGAAAAAGAAAAGAAAAGAAAAGAAACGAAAAACGGATGCTTATACAGATGAGGGCACATATGAAAAACGTATTTCCAAATAAAAACTATTGTTTATACTTACGTATCAGGCAAAAATAAGTATCCTCGCTAAAACGTGCCAGTATACTGAAATCATGTGCCCTTAATAGGATTAAGATGAAAATTCATATACACTAAATGTACAAAAGCAAGGAAATTCCCAAATTTTTACACTTTTATTGTCATTAATTAAGGGTATGACTACATATCAACCAAACCATTTCATTATCACATCACTACAGTATAAATCTCTGTGCATAAGTGGATGAAGTGTGTGAGGTGCGCTGAAGAAAAATTCCTACCAGTAAAATACATAGCCCTGTTGTGCTCGCATACCCTTAATGACAATAAAAGTGTAAAAATTTGGGAATTTCCTTGCTTTTGTACATTTAGTGTATATGAATTATCATCTTAACCCTATTAAGGGCATATGATTTCAGTATACTGGCATTTTTCATGGAATGTCATTACTTTTGTAAAGGCTATGCCTCAATACAATGGTCATTTTTAAGGTTTTTTTGGAATTTTCTGGAAAACTAAGGTATATGGTAAATTGAAATTAAAATGTCATCAACTAGAACCTAGAACCTCTATCTCTGCCAAAAATCAGCTGAATCCATCAAATAGTTGATTAAATACAGGGTGGCACATACGTACGTACGTACACACGGATAACACAAAATCATGCCTGACCTTTCTGGATCTCTGGGTTGCCTTGACTAATGATGCTGAAATTCTACACATTTATAGAACCTATCAAAAAATATTTGTGCAAAGTTTTAACTAATTTGGTTTATTGGTTTTTGAGTTATGATTGATCAAAGAAATGAGATTTCTAGCATAGACCGTTTTTTAAGTATATTAAGGGATAGAGCGCTCTCGCGCCTCCCTTGATTATATATATATATATATATATATATTCAGACGAAAATGTTGGTTCCAGCAGAAAATCAAAAAGTTATATTGACCGTATTTATTCGATATATCGATTTATCGTAACCAGTTATGTTTTTATAAAAGGTCGTTCATTTATTTTTTAAGTCGTCTGAGATTGAATGAGATTTTTCAATATTCGATTTTCCGGGTGATGGCAATGTCTCGGGCGATGGACGAAGAATAGAAGAGACAGACAGACAGACAGACAGACAAAGAAGCAAGAAATATATAAATATATATTATAAAAACTTAATTTCTCAGCATCGAAACCGAGCCAAATCAAGACAGCAGACTGTGCACACACGCACAAATGTGTTCAATATTCTTTTAGGTAGAGCTTTTTAGATTTGAACAGAAATTCAAACTGACAAATATATTAAAATGTTCAGGAGTTTATTAGCGCATTAGTGATGATTGTATTTACCATTAAACCGCAGTAAAATGTTAAGATAATCAATAAATTAATGTAGCTTAATTAATTTATTGATTATTAATTCATTATTAATTAATCTATTATCAATTTATTATTAATCTATAAGTAATCTAGTATTAATTTGTAATTAATATATAATTAATTAATCTATTATTTATTAATTTTTATTGATTAATCTATTATTAATTAATTTATTATCAATTTATTAGTAATCTATAATTAAGAGATTAATTATAAATTGATAATAGATTAATTATAGATTAAAAATAAATTGATAATTAATCTATTATCAATTTATAATAAATATATAATTAATTAATCTATTATTTATTAACTTATTAATTAATCTATTATTTATTAACTTATTAATTAATCTATTATTTATTAACTTATTAACTAATCTATTATTTATTAACTTATTAACTAATCTATTATTTATTAACTTAACTAATCTATTATTTATTAACTTATTAACTAATCTATTATTAATTTATAATTAATTTATTATTAATTAAGTTACTATTAATAATTCTATTATTAATTTATAATTAATCTATAATTAATTAATGTATAATTAATTTATAATTAATTAATTTAGCATTACTTAATATATATATATTATATATATATATACTTTTTCTTTTAAAAATTAGATCTCAAAATAACTATAGGCATAAATAAAATAGTATGTTTATCTAACCTTAAATTTAAATGATAATAATTTTAGAGTATACCATGAACCAAATCATGCTTTATAGACAGTAACTGTCACACTCACAGTCTGTGAAAAACGTACTTATTCCTAACATCTCTAAGAGAATGTCAAGGCTATCTTTCAATGAGCAGTTATTCAATAATAACAAGCAATATTATAACGAAGCATTAGTAAGATCTAGATATAATAAGATGGATTGGATTGGATTGGTTGGTTTTGCGGCATATCAACCTATGTGGTCATTTAATGCCGGAATTTTTTTTTATTGGGGGGGGGGAGACTTTTTTAGCCTTTCCTCCCTTTTTTATAAAATCGTACTAAGAAATTAAATGTTGTATTTATACATGGATAAGTATATTTGGGTAACTTTAAATTTTCTTATATAAATTTACTTTTCTTAGGTATGCTAAAATATTTGCTGAGTTGACCTTTTCGAACAGGTCTTCCATACTGCTTTCTGTATAATATAGTTTTCTAGTTGGGGAGAGGTCATCACACCCAACTAGGATATGTTTTATTGTGAGTGTCTCCTGGCATGGGATGCACTCTGGCGCCGATTCTCCATTAAGTATATAAGAATGAGTAAAGTTGGTGTGTCCTATGCGCAGTCGAGTCAGTATCACATCTTCTCGGCGTGATCTCTTGATGTCCGGAGATCGTTCCCTAAGTTTAGGTTTGATTGAGTATAATTTGCTGTCCTCTAGATATAATAAGATGACCGTTGTATCTTGTGGAATGAAAATTTGTAAATAAAACACCAATTTATATAATTTGGCCATGAGAAACGCAAATCTAACTGATGATTCACATACACGTAATGTGAAATCTAAACATGCACTAAATCAAACAATGAATGATAGTAATAATAAGAAAATAAATAGACGACGCAATTCCATGTGGTTTAATCCACCATACAGTAAGCATATTTTCAACAATATTCCTAGAGAATTCTACCAAATGATTAAAAAGAAGTTCTCTAGAGATAGTAGCTTGGGGAAGATTATTAATAAAAACACTTTAAAATCATCATACTCAACTTCTATCAATTTAGCTTAAACTATTATATCTTCCAATACTACTAAAATTAATCGAAAAATAAATATTCAAGTATCAAATAACATACACATCGCATAATTTTCTCCAGGTTGTTTCGCATTTTTTTAGATGAGGATTGATAAGTTGTATTATTCAGACTACGGTTCTCATCGTGGATGTTATTCGCACAACGTTTCAGGGGATGTAACCTCCGACCTTCTTCGGGTTCGTCTTGTCGAACTCTGTAATCTCTACGAAACTCTTTATTTAATTCACGGGGGGGGGGATAGTTTGCTCGGGTAAAAGTTTTAATTAATTCGTAATTGTAGTCTTAGTATCGCCCGTACTGAGGATTGAACCTTGAAGAATGTCACTAAGAACTGGTTATTACTTAGCATTCTTATCCGTTGCGCTACGGAGTATTTGCTAGTTCGACAAGACACACTTAAAGAACATCGGAGGTTACATCGACCGAAACGTTGTGAGAATAATATCCAAAATGAGAACAGTAGTCCGAATATTCAAACTTCTACAGAGTCGTCCATGATTTTCAAAACTGGTACACTTATCTCGAATCGTTTTGGAGCCTATACGTGTTTATTTTTTTTAGTATTATTATTGACACATTTGCCTACTTATGGCACACTATGTACCTCCAGGATCCTTCATACCAGATTTGATGGAATTCTGGGGTTAGGGTTAGGGTTAGGTTAGGTTAGGGTTAGGAGTGCCCATCAGACAGAATATGTTCTCTTATCTAAATGAAAAAACGCGAACTTTTTTTATGGCTAATGTCATGGTTCTTATCATCAACAACAAATTTAGTTTTCAAAATAAACGTCTGCATTTAATTATTTTTGTTAATTTTGTTAATTTAATTAATTTTGTTAATTTAATTAATTTTGTTTAAAAACAACAACTTTTTTAGTCATCGTTTTCAGTACAAAGTTTTTTTTGTTGTTTTTTTTTTTATATTTCAAAGTAATCTAAGTTTTTGACGTGTGCAAATGTACTCGTGCGTAAACTTAAACGGAAATTGTCATTTGAATTTCAAAACAGTATAACTGGTTGTTGTTTTTTTTTTGGGAGGGGGATATAAAAATCGCTCTAGACAAAGCATGAAGCCACTTGATGTAAAGAGCTAAAAAAAAATAAAAAAATAAAAAATTTAAATTAAAAGAAAATAAATAAAACTACTTCAAGGTCAAAGAGTACTAATATTTTCTGTCGATGTTAACAATAGTTTAATTAAAGTAATTTAGTAAAAGAAAAAAGGGTAAATTTATTAAATCTTTCAAATATTTTCTCAAGATTTCTCCACTAACCCTTGATCCACACCTTATAATGCCGAGTGTTTAGCAGAAAGAAGGGGTCAAGTACCATTTTTTAAGTCTTTCGTATGACTCGACCGGCCCCTTTAATTATCAACTACAGAAGTGTCAGGTAGGGCGTCAATCCTTTTCGAGGATAGCTCCACTTAACCTTGATCCTAACCTTATAATACTGAATGTTTAGCAAGAAGGAATCAAGTACCATTTTCTAAGCATGACTCGATCGAGGATTGAACCCTGGTCCCCCTGCCCATTAGCAAACGTTCTTACCATTATGCAAAATGGGCTGGTAGTAAAGTAGTTAAACTTAAGGATTCCAGCCTGTCATTATAATTGGGATCCTTTAATCAGTTTTAAGTGTACAAAGAAAAGTGACTAATTTTAATATTAGATTGTGATCCGACCATGTCGAGCTTTGGGTGCCCAGGATTGCATAAAATATTCTACTTTTTCTCTCTAAGTCCCACACAACAGCTGGGCGAAACATCGAGTTTTAGGTCTTCCGCTTTTCCATTTTTACTCTTGAAATAATATATATATATATATATATATATATATATATATATATATATATTCACACACACACACACTAGAGAATAGATGACTCGTTGGTTCACCCAATGAGCTTGGGTTAAATTATTTGGATCAGGAAAAAGTGAGTTTGCAAATTAGCCTATTTCTGTTCATTAATTTGTGATTTTTTTCTTGACTGCCTTGCAAACTCATTTTCCTGATTAAAATAATTTAACCCATTCACATTTTCTCTAGCATACATCTAATTATATAATATATATATATATATATATATATATATATATATATGGGAGGGGTGAATTACCTACTAGACACCATCCTCGAGTGTCTTCGGTCTCTATACAAAGGTTTGTCAGTATAACCTGACATGAGGATACTTACTCCTACAAGTAAACCCTGACCAAATATTCAAATTAACATAGTATTCAAAGCCCAAATAAGATCCCCTCGACATGGCTATACACTAGTTAATACGAGGAATGGTGCACCTTCTCCAAGTAATGTTACCTCAAGTAACATCACTTAGCGTGATACTCTACCAGACTAGATGAATTCTAGTTCTGGAATCCGGTGAAGCCGACAGGCCACACGAAAAATAGACTATAACATAGTTCACGGGTCAATTGGGGAGAGGAAAATTAATATTCTTAACTTTTTTTACTAACTCAACGTTTGACAGGTAAAAGAGGGAAATTAATGGAGTATTCAAATATCTGTATCTCATATAGAGATCAAGTGTTAGGCCCCAGATAAGGGCCCCTTGATTTGAGAACTTCGACTGAAGTAAAATGAAACAAAATATATATATATTAAAAATAAATTATATATATATATATATATATATATTAAAAATAAATTATATATATATATATATATATTAAAAATAAATTATATATATATATTAAAAATAAATTATATATATATTAAAAATAAATTATATATATATATATATTAAATCTCAAGTGGAACTGACCAACAGACGGACAAAGGTCGTCGAGACGCACCGAACACATCTAAGAATCTTCTTTACCACACAATATTTATTTTAAAAGGAAATAAATTGTTTCAAAAGAGGGAGATAAGTCCTATTAAAAAAAACGTAGAGTTGTTCCCCTTGCATTTTAACAAGGGAGGTAATAAAAAAATTTAACATTTAGAAAACAAATGTTTTAAACGCAGGATTCATAGAATTCTAATGTGAATTTTATCAGACTTTAAACCGTGGCCACCGAGAGTTACTACAGGCCGGTTGGCTAGAAAATGACGTCACTGCATTCCGTGTCAAAACAATGCCGTCGTAATAACAATAAGAAGGCATTTCGACTTCTCCATTCACTAAATAATCCATCAAAATTCAGGAAATCAACCAATTTTAATGAAATTTTCAGTATTTATTAATTAATGATCACGGAATATAATAAATCCATTACTTTATTATAAAGCTTGGTGCAAATGTATTATTTCTTGTAAACAAAAAACACCTTTACTAAAGTTATCCAAAATATCAAAACATGTTGACCATACGATATTGTAAATATTTAAAACAAAGCATTAGAAAACTTTAAAAATTGCATGTAAAAAAAAGAAAAGGAAGGAACACGATTCGATTTATCCTGAAACTGATCTTTATTCCATATAAATTTAAAGAAAATAATAATTCACGATCAAATACTGCAAAAAACTGAATTATGAATTTCGGGAACAAACAATTAAATAAACTAACAAATTAAAAACAAACGATGAATAATGTTAAAAATGTAAACAAACAATAATAAAAACAAACGATAAGTTAGTTTTAAAAATGAGAACAAACGATAAATTAAAAAAATAAAACAAAATAAATTCAAACAAATAATGTAAATACAAACAAAGTTACTAGTGCAGAAATATTTTTTAGTGCAGAATTTTTTTTTTTTAAGTCAAACTTATAGAAAATATTTAGTAGAATGTTTCTAATTTTCTTTTTCTGTTTAGCTTTTTCTTACTGATGTGATCATTTTTCATATCACAAAAATTGTTCAGTATAGAATTGGAGGAACTCCAGATAATCATTCTTTCTATTTTTTCAATATTGTGACCCTCATCACAAGAGTCAACATGAAAAAGAAGATTAGCATCTGCCAAAACATTCAATGTTATAAACATAGCTAATTTTCTCTGATGGACTGACTTAAGAAAGGAAGAATTTTTAACAAGTTTACATATAACAATGTAATTATAAATAACAAAATTCTTTGTTACATCACTGGGATATAACAGAGAACCTCTGTTAATCCCTTGAAAATACAGGTTTACCTCTTCCGCATCATCTTTTCCAGATACTAAAATCTTGCAGCTATTGCATTTCATTTTCTTAAAAACTGCATAACAGCAATAACCTGCTAAGTATAATATAACAGGGAGTACTTCTCTGCACTGATTAACATCATCATTTGTTACATCTATGTTAAATTTATAAACATCTAGCTGTTGCTCCCTTGCCATTTCATCCCAGTTAGCTTCTTGTAAATTCTTCAAATCAATAGTTTGGTTATTAAGTGGCAGGCTGAGTTTTAATACTGCCAACATTCTGAGTTTCTTTTCACATTCAAACACTTGACGTATAGAGACATTATACTGATCCCCACTAAGTTGCCGGTACTGGCCAAACCTTGCCTCAAGGTTATCTGTTTGAAACTTGCCAGGTAATATATACGTCATGTTCATTTCTTTTATGCAATACTTAGTCAGTTCAAGAATTGCATATGTGGTATGATGTAAAGCAGTGTAAGTTTCCTTTGTTAATTTCCCAGTTCTTCCAGGAATACTATTCCAACATTCTAACCAGTTACAGAATACAGAGAGAAATCTATAACTTTCTTCATTTAATTTAAGTGGATTAGCATATTCATTGTTAAGCCGACAACCTTTATTTGGTGTTTTACATTCATTATTGTCCACCAAATATAAAATATCTTTATGTATTCTGCAGTTTCTGCAAAGTTGGCCAAACATTTCTGTTTTCCTACGGTCAGCAATCCCTGAATAGTGTATTCATTGAAAATTTGCAGAACCAAAGTAACATTTTGCCTTTCAAGATTAGTGGGAGAAATGGCCTTTGAAGTTAATTTGTAACAATATTTCAAAAGTGATTGAGATTCCAGGTCATAAAGTTTGTGTAAGCTAGAAAATGGGGCACTTTGGATGTTATCTAATTCATGATTTCCATTATGACAAAACTTTGGGAACATCATGCATTTATTTGCATCTTTTTGGCCAAGCCAGTTGTTTCTAATGCATTTTAATATATGTACTGAGTCGAATAAGAAGAAAAGAGGTCTAGAGTTTAGCACTGGATGTGGATATACAATTGAAAGCTTTGCTGGGCTACAAAAGAAAGACATAGCTTTTTTATTTATTGCATTATTATCTGTTATAACAGATAATACTCTAAATCCTATCTCCTCTAAACCAATTATTAAACGTTTAATTATGTCAAATAAGTTCTCAGCTCGAAGACATTTAGTTGGCATAACGTGCATAACATCCTTATATTGTGAGAATACACTGCTAAGCATAAAAGCATATGCACTTGTTGCAGCTTCATTGATGTTGTTGGCTAAGCCAACAACATTACCACCCTTATAATCAAAATAAGGTTTTAGATGAATTTCATCAACAAGTAAAGATACTGTGATGTCCTCCTGCACTAGTAACTTGAACTTACTTTTAATATACATAAGAAAATTGTTATCATGTTGTTCAACTACAGGATTCATAGAGGTTGATAAGGTTAGTCTTCTGATGGTCGAATAACATGGTAAAATTACATTTTTAGTGTCTCTTAACAATCTGTATCCCTTAGGAGAGCAGTTATATAACAAGGAAGAAAATATCATCATTTCACTCGAATAATTAAACTTATTCAATGTCATTATGTTTATCTGTTCGTATATGAATTTGATTGTATTGAAATATTTAAATGATTCATCTTGCACTAAGAACAGAAATGACAAGATTAATTTTAATATAGAAATTACATTTTGAGGTTTAGTTTGCTGTTCTTCTATATCCATTCTTTCCATGTTCTCCATCAAAATGTGTAGAGTATTTTCATTAGTTATATGTTTAGGAATCTTATACTCCCCTATAGTATTCATTTCCACATCACTGCAGAATACATTTACTGCTAAATCAGATGCAATTACCAGGGACAGTGTGATTTTGGGACATGGATATTTGCTAATATGGCATATAATAAGTCTATCTTTTTGCCTAATAATGCTCCAATTTCGATCAAGAAAATTTAATTTTTTTTCTATGTCTTCAAGAGTTCTGAAAATCTTCTCTCGTGTATATGCTATATCAGTAGCAATGCTTTCACTTAAAGCACGTTTAAATGCAGAATTTTCAAGTCGTACTCTTTTAGAATCTGGTGACTCTCTGAAGCTTGTCGACGATGCAGATAAATAGGGGGGGGGGGCAGTTAGGCAGAATTCGAGGGATAGCACCATTTCGGAGATATGGTTTCCGAAGTTTAACTGTAATGGTTCTACCTGTTTTGGAGTCAAATGCGGATGTCTCTCTATTTATGTCCTCGGGTCGAAAATGAAGTTCACAAACCTGAAGAAATAATTTAAAATACAAACGATACCATTATTTAAACTTCTAACCCAATCAACCGGAAGTAATTCAGACTTTGAAATTTGTTTAAAAATTATACAAAAAAAAGTTCAATGTTAACTGTTTGATAATGGAATCACCAACTCCTATCTTGCTATTAAGAGATAGGTATGTGCAAAATCAAAGGCCGATCCCCAAAATGTAAAAACATTTTGACCCTCCCTTCACTTAAAATATCTCCAACATTCAGGAAATCAACCAATTTTAATGAAATTTTGGCACATGTTCGTCTTTAACCACTGTCCGTTTTTCACAACTTTTTACTGACCATTTTTCTTTTCTTTTTTCGGTGTACACTTATCTATCAGGCTGCTAGAGAATTCCGGCGTTTTTGGATTTTTTTTTTCAAATATTTTACATTTTAGGAGGGGGGATCAGTTTCCAATGTTAATTCAACGTAGACTGATCCCCCTCTTTTTGACCATCTCAATTTTTTTTTTTAATCTTTTTCGGTGTACGATTACCTATCATGTCAATAGAGAATTCCGGGGGTTTTGGAAAGAAATTTTTTTAAATTGTAATTTTAAGACGGGGGATCAGTTTTCAATGTAAATTCAACGTGGACTGATCCCCCTCTTTTTAACCATCTCAAATTTTAAAAATTATTCTTCTGCTTACAATTACCTATCATGTCGCGAGAGAATTCCGGCGTTTTGGGAAAGAAATTTTTTAAAAAATGAGATTTTGAAGACGTAAAAAGTTGTGAAAAACGAACTATGGTAAAAGACGAACAAGACTGATCCCCCGTCTTAAAATCAATTTTTTTGAAATTTCTTTCCAAAAACGCCGGAATTCTCTCGCGACATGATAGGTAATTGTAAGCAGAAGAATAATTTTTAAAATTTGAGATGGTTAAAAAGAGGGGGATCAGTCCACGTTGAATTAACATTGGAAACTGATCCCCCTCCTAAAATGTAAAATATTTGGAGAAAAAAAATCCAAAAACGCCGGAATTCTCTAGCAGCCTGATAGATAAGTGTACACCGAAAAAAGAAAAGAAAAATGGTCAGTAAAAAGTTGTGAAAAACGGACAGTGGTTAAAGACGAACATGTACCGAAATTTTCAATATTTATTAATAAACAAGCACAGGAGATATAGTGAAACAATTTTTTTTTTTTTAATCTTAGTGAAAATGTTTTTTTTTAACAAAATACACCTTTACTAAATGTATATTTTTATATATATATATATATATATATATATATATATATATATAAAAATCCATGATTTTTTTTTTTAATGAAAAAGATCTGTATGTTTAAAATAAAAAAATTGTTTTAACTAATCATAAAATCGTTATAACTCGAAGAATTAACGATATTATCATTGAATAAAGCATTGTTTAATCAATATTTTCACAGACAAAAAAATATAATTTCATAATATATTTCATGTGATTTACTATTTATTTAAATAACATTGTTCCAAATTGTTCGAAATACCGTAAATGAAACTATTTTTTTTTTAAATCTTAATGAAAATGTTTGTTTGTTTTAAACAAAATACACCTTTACTAAACGTATATTTTTATATATATAAAAAAATCCATGATTTTTTTTATATATATAACAATCTGTATATGTTTAAAATAAAAAATGTTTTTTTAACTAATCATAAAATCATTATAACTCGAAGAATTAACGATATTATCATTGAATAAAGCATTGTTTAATTAATATTTTTTGTGAAAATATTGATTAAATATGCCGTTATTATTTCATTTATTTAATCTACAAAAGTACAGAGAAAAGAAAATATACTACACTTAATAAGACATCGAAAAAAAAAATGGAAACAATAATTATTGGCTATACACTACTTTTTTTATCAAATAATGAATAAGTAATTCAGACTTTTGATTTTTTTATATAATTAAAAAAAAATTCAAACTTACTACACTATATTTAGTTGGTGTAAACATATCTCGCTTTATTGCGTGTATCCATATTTTCCGTAATTCCTCTTCTTTTGGAAATCCAAACACTGAGACTTTCAATTTATTTTTATAATTGCTCTGGCAATGGGGAACGGCGCATGCAGTAGGCATTTTAACTTTTTGAATTATGAAATTAAATTTAAAAAGGCGCGAAATTAAGTTAACCAAACACGATGACGTCAGAGGGGGGCAGGAAGTTAGTTGCGTGGCCTTGTTAACTCTCGGTGGCCTTGCTTTAAACGCGATATATTCTTTTTAGTGTTAATCTTTTTTAGAGCAAAAAATGTCGGTAAAAATAAATATTTCAAGGACAAAAAAAATGTTAATGCTTCTTAAAAAACAAAGTTTGATAATGATTTTTTTTTACAAGTAAAAAAACAAACATTGTAGACGTAAGAGGTCGCATTCTGGGTTATATTTTGTTTTAAAGAGGGTAGAAGCCCTTCGTGAAGATAAATATACTTCCGTAGTATTTGGTATATTCGGACTACTGTTCTCATCTTGTGTGTTTTTATCACAAAGTTTCGGCAGAAATATTCCCGAGTTCGACAAAGTACACCTGAAAAAGGTCGGAGGTTATATCGGCCGAAACGTTGTGATAAAAACACCCAAGATGAGAACAGTAGTCCGGGAGGTACCAAATTCTACGAATTATCAACCCTCATCTAAATAAATTCCGAAGCATAATATACTTCCAATTTATGAAATCTCAATATTATATTATGTTTCAATTAATAAATATTTCCCAAATTTCAGGTTCTTTGCAGTAATTTAAAAGGTTGGGGGCATAATATAGACAACACACCATTTTTTAAAATTAAAAAATAATAAAAATAGTATTCTTGCAATATATATATATATATATATATATATATATATATATATATATATAATTATTATTATTACACAATATATATTCTTGTAAATATTACATTATTTTTACCTACAGACACCGGCGTTTCAAGCTTATTGCTCTCATCAGTGTAGGAAGTGATAATTTCAGACGGTCGGAGAGCACGAACCCAGTCACAGAATCAGCCAAGGCTCTGCAAGATAGCGCTCTAAACCCACGACCACATGGAATTACCACGTTCAAAAGGGGAAATTAAGTTCTATTAGTGTCTAAGAAAGCGCGGCAACAGGCAGTAGACAATCGAGAGGATTCGACTAACCTTGTCGGAACCTAGCGAATAGTTAAGTTACAGTCTATTTTTAACTCCCCGAACAGGGCTCAACTTTAATTTCTTAAAGAAGCTTACAACCTTTAGTAAAAATTAAATTACCTACAGACGCCGGCGTTACATTATTTTGCTATCATCAGTGTAGGAAGTAATAATTTCAGATGGTCAGAGGGCACGAACCCAGTTACAGAATCAGCTTTGACTCCACAAGCTAGCGTTTTAACCCCACGCCCAAATCGGAAATCTTCATATACTACGCATCTAAATAAAATCAAGTATATATGTATGTATATATATATATATATATATATATATATATATATATATATATACATACACACACAAAGGTTTTTCAACGACTAATATTATAATACATTTACAGATGCTCAAAATGTCGTCCGTGCAAATCGAAGTGGATGAGTCAGACACAATAAAAAATTTAAAATAAAATTTACAACCTTAAATTTTCCGCTTTTTTAACGACCACCCTGTGTATATATATATATGTGTGTGTGTATTTTTATGTAATTATTTTTATTGGTGATTGTAGCGTTCGTTATTTTGCTTACTATTATTTCGATTGTCTCACTTTCCTAAGTGATTAAGATGCAGAAAATTGCATTATTAGTCGCCCTTAACTTCATAGGACGTATTTTTATTTATTTTATATGTACATAAAAGTAATCCATGGACACGTGTTTCTGGCTCACAGCCGTCATCATATATAATATTTTTACTAATAATGTTTCGTTTTTATTACTTATTAGCCGTACGTAATCGGCAATTCCTGTGTTATTTTAATTTCTTTGATAGAATTTTAGAAGTTCAATATTACGGATAGGTTTGGTCATTAATTGAACCAAACTATAAAACTAGTTTTTTTAAGCCAATATATTTTCGGGGCATTTTTTTTTCGTAAAACCTTGTCTAGTGGCCATCTTGAATTTGGGTCTATTAAACCGAAAAGTTTCCTTCTTGGTCTTATTTTGCGAAGAACGTCTCATTGAAACGTGAGATTCTCACGGTATATTGATAACTGGTGTCATACAAATTTCGTGGGAACCTAAAGTTACGACAAATTAAAATCCCTGACTTTCTAATTTTAAAATTCTAATATTTTACGGATTTAAGCCAAAACATTACTTTCTAGGTACGTGCAAAAAAAAAAAAAAAAAAAAAAAAAAAAAAATGGCCGTTGCTTCTATGGACTATAGCCATTTAAAGTGGCTCATCATAAATTTCTAAGTAATTTTCGTTTAAATGTTGATTGTGTGTGAAAGATACACGCCTAAAGTTAATATCTAAAGAGGAAAAAAAAATGTATATTTACGTATGAAAAAAAAATCAGAATGAAAAAGGTTATCACAACAGGTATAAAAAAAAAATCAGTTAAAATTGTAGATTCAATAAAACATTTTTTTTTAATTCGCTGTAAACATAAATATCACTTTTCTGGAACTATTTCAAAGATAATTATTGAAAGATAGTAAATTTTAAAAAAAATGTACCTTCTTTTTTACTAAAAATTGCTTAATTATCAAAAAAAAAGTGAAAGTTAAAAACGTTTGCATATAATTGTAAACAGAAAATATGGCTACCAAATGTCAATGAATGGAAGACCTGAACTGCAATAATATTTCGTTTTATTATTTTTATGTAGAAGATGGGTTTTGTGATAGTTTATGGAAATTGAAATAGGATTATACCCTTTAAGGTTATAAATGTTATAAATTGACAAGTATGGAAGACTCGAACCATAATTTCCCATTTTATTATTATCTTGAACACATGGTTTTGTAATAATTTTTCATTGTTTCTAGTTTTGGTACTGGTTTAGATTGGGACCCAAGCTAACCCTGAACCTAACGATGTCAAGTCAAGTTAAGCTTGGTTCCTAATGTGCACCATAGTTTTATAAGACTAAATATAAACATAATTTTTTTTTTTTAAAGAAAAAAAAAAAAAAAAAAAAAGGGTACTTCTACAGTTTTAATTGTTTTACCTATCAATATTTTTTTCATTTAGCTCAATGAGATTTAATTTCCCTACCTGATACTAATTAAGATTTATTCAACATAAAATGCTACAGAAATAGTTTAATTGAGAGAAAAAAAAATTCAAATCGGTTACAATTTTCTTCTATATCATCCAAGTAACTTATCCATTATTTATTATAATCACAAAAGATCGCTTTTATTTTGCATGTGTAGTTGAAAAAAGTGAATTATGAAACTAACGAATTCATTGAATCGATGAAAATAAAATTCGGATGACGGCGGGTGGTGAGTGGAGTATAAATCGCTTGTGTTTATCGCAGAACTGGGCATCCATACCTCTCCAAGTCAATCGTTAGTAGAAAGTATCTCATTTTTTTTTGTTATGGCCCAGATTCTCAATTTTTTTTTTAATTCTTACGTTGATGCTGACACGATCACGCGAAATATTAAAATATCGCCATTCATATTTACCATAAACTTATTAAAATTAGAAATATTTTTGCAATTATAGATTTTTTGTGTGAAAATAAACAATGCTTAATTCAGTGATAATATCGTTAATTCAAGAAATTATTTTTTCTTCAAGTTATATTGCTTTTATTGACACGGATTTTAGGGGCCGTTTTTATATAAGAAATATTTTTTGAAATAATTTTTAATTGTTAACATCTACGGTGCTTTATTTTCATAAGAAAAATAAATAAATTCATGCGTTTTTGTTTTTAGTAATTTGAGATATAACTTTAGTAAAAGTGTTTTTGTTTACACAAAATATTATATTTTCTGGAAGATTTAAAAAAAAAATTTTTAAATGGGGGCATTAGATTCCGCGATTGTTAATTAATACATTCTGAAAATGTCATTCCCTGAATTTTTAACTGAAGGGAGGGCTCAAAATGTTTCTACATTTTGGGGATTGGCCATTCATTTTGCATGTATCCATACTTTCCATTCGATCGTAAACAAGTCAATCAAAAAGTATTTAAAAAATTTTAATAAATTTTTTTTTTTTTTTTTTTTTTTAGTTTTGAAACTGACGATTATAAAGTAATTTCTACCTAAAATTACATTTTAAAGCCAAAAGTTAAGTATTATGGTTTATTTGTGCTTCGAAAAGAAAACGTTTACCATTAACTTTAAGGAAATCCTTAAGAAAAAAAAATTTTTAATTTAAAATAAAAAAAAAATAAAAAAGAAACTATAATGAAAATAGAAGAATCGTACATATCACGCCACAGGGGAGATTACTCCGATATCCTTGATGGCACATCATGAAGAAAATGTATAAAAGATTTGTGAAGCTCCAGTTGTTCAAAAATAGCATTACTATCAGAAAATACTTTTTCCTCCAAAACTATGTCGAATATTAGTTTTAAAAAAGGAGGATATGTTCATTTAAAGATCACCAATACAAAAAACGTATGAATTGATTTCAACTTGCCACACGAACTTAGGTCGGTCATAACACCATTACACGAACTCCTTTCAACCAACTAAGAATACCCGTGACCACTTCACTTTCGGCAGACAAGGCTGTCATGGTCTACTAAAACAGAAGTGTATACACACGAACGACTTTACTTTAGAGTCTCCTATTTACTCGTGACAAGTTCAATAATAAAGAGGTTTTACTATTCAATTTAAAGCAATGGGTTTCGGCAATATTCCTAAATGACTCATTTTTCACTAAAATGTTATTTTCTTTAAAACAATACTTAACACACATTAACTGGTGGGCGATGGTGTAGTTTAACAGCCAAAATGGCGGACAACTGTGACGTCAAGCTAGGCGTCTGCTCTATTCAACCGGTGCCTCGAAAAAGTGGTCCCTCGTTTAATTGTGAAAACAAACATTAATTTTACAAACTTGCTCAACAGACTTGTAAATTTGACACCGTTCGATTTCGGCGGAATACGACCCCCCACCCCCCACACATCGATGAGGGACACACACCCAAATAATTTTGATAGTCATTTACAGGATTTTTTTTTTATCGCGACGTCGTATAAAAAAATTTTTAAAAAAACATTTCTATGCTGTATGGGATACAGCAATACTATGACGTAATCGTTGAGAAAGAAAAAAAAACAAAAAAAAAAACAATGATTTTCTAAAAATAAAAACACTGCAAAAAATTTGTTAAATTATAAATTAATGTTGGTTTTAAATGGAAGCAACATGTTTGGTAAAAGTTTTGTTAAACAATTGAATCCGTGTATTAAAAACAAAACACTGATTTTATTTTCACAATAAATTTGTAAAAAGAAAATATTTTTTATTTTAAGTTGTTTTGTGTAAACGAGGGACCACTTTTTCGAGGCACCGGTTGAATAGCGCAGACGCTTGCTTGACGTCAGAGTTATCCGCCATCTTGGTTGTTAAACTACACAATCGCCAATTGGTGTAATAACAACGAACGGTGGTTATTACCATAACGAAAACATTGGCATTAAAAATCGACGCGTCTCCTTCACTAAAACCAAAAAATACGCAAGGGGAGAGATAACTTAAAGTTAGCTCCGGCGTTGACATTTTCATGTTTTGCTAAACGTTAACAAATCGGAAATTTACTACAAAAAAAAAAATAAATAACATTTCGAATTATTAATAATTAATTATTACATAATTTTGTTGTTTAATTGCAATAGTTTTGTTCGAGTTAGGTTTAAGGAATTATTTTTAATCAAGAAAATGGCAAATCATGATTTTAGTACCAAATAAGATGTTTGGAGATAACGTTTAAAGCAATTTCAGTTGTAATAACGACTTCAACCTAGTAAATTTAACATTTTTTAATCCCATGTTAAAAATGTATATCGGGGATTTATAGAAAATAAAATGTAATGTAATCTCTAGTATTCTCAGACAGATAATAGAAATTAAAAAATTAATTTCTAATTGGAATAATGAACTTCAAAACGTACAAAAAAAAACAAATTGACAAAAATAAATTGTCATTCCCGAGTCAAATTTTAATGGGAGATAATCCAGTTAGGAAAAGGGAAATAAATGAATTTTGAACGTAAAGGGAGGTAATTTGATTCATTTTTATAAACTTCGACGTCAAGAAATTCAATAATTGAAATTAATTTTTTAGCGAATTTCGTCGAGATGAATTTATATTTAAATTACATTGCTATTTATAAAGTGAAACAAAATCGATTCAAAATATGGTTATTTCAGAATTAACTATTTTCATCGAATTATCTCCCCCTAATCATCCGCTACGAGAGGAAAGATACATTCAGCTAAACGAGCCTATAATAAAATAAAAAAAAATTTTTTTTAATGTCACTTCGCGTCTGACTCAACACTAAATAACCTAGATTGTCTATAAGTTCGTATGTTTATATTTGTAGATAGAATTCATTCAAATTAAAACAGTTGATGGCGTAAGCTATGTAAATATGGCTTATATTCAGTTTTATGTAAATGTGATGGAAGCCCTTCGTGAAAATTCAGATACATTGTGTTTCTGTGAAATGTTAAAAGCTGTTAGACATCAATTAATAAATATTCCTCAAATTTCTGTTTCTATGGAGTACTTTAAAAGATTTAGATATGGCAGAAATTCTAGCTTTAAAATTTAAATATTTCAGATTTGCAGTGAATTTGGTCGCGTCATTCGACCTAATTAAGCAAGATTCGCTGAATTTCAAGTTCTTGAGACTTTTAAGCTAAAGCCTTAAAGTTTCAGACATTTTGTAGAATGAAAATTATCTAATAGATTTTGATCGAAATTCGAATAAGGATTTTAGACATAAGATATATTTATATGATATATGGATTTTAATGTTTATAAGTGAAAAGAAAAGTATGAAGAAAAAAAACGTCGTTTGGGAAATTTTACCTGTTCAGAATCAGATATTCTTGTAAGTTACAATTAATTGAATTGTTGTCTAACGACGGCGGATTCAAAATAAAATAGAATGGAATTTCAACTCATTTGATTTTAAATAAGAAAATTATTTGATTACACTATTTTAAAAAATGGCTGTTAGTAATTTTTTTTTTTTCATGAATTGCAAACGGTGAAATTGCGAATTGTAGCCGTTCAAAAGCAGAAGACATTCACTCTGGAAGAAGAAGCAACAAACACCAAATGGTTTCGGTGACATTTTATTAAGTTTTTTTTTTTTATCTACAAAAATATTTATTTTAAAAAATGTATATATGAATGGGGATTTTCTTTTTCTTCTATTATGAGAAAAGAGGAAAATATACAATGAATAAAACTACATTATGAAAAAAGTGGAAAGAATAAAAAATAATTGTTTATTTGAACGAGATCTAAAATGGATGCTAGAAATTGTCAATGATGGCAGTGGATGTAATTCAAGACTTAATTAGGATAGATCAACAACACACTTAGACGAAGAGGTCGACTAAAAGAGAAGATTATTTAAATTACATCAAATTTATTGATTTATTTTAGGATGGGGGGGGGGGTAATCAAAATAAATTATTTTGATACTAAAATTGAAAATAACAAATTCAATATGGCCGAACCCTAGAGTGAAGAAACCTCAACGTGATTTATTTTTTTTATTTTTTAAATTTTTTTTTTCTACTCACCTTGTAAATTCCACTTACCTAGGGGGAAACAAAAAACAAAAACAAAAACAGCAAAAAGCCTGTTAGAGTGAAGAAGAAAAAAATAAGTAAATATGAAGATGTCTGAAGTAGTCGGTCCTTTCGGATGGTGGAAAATTGGTCAAAGGTGAATCTCCAACGAGATGCAAATAGCGAAAGATTTGAGAGATGTTGCATGCAGATTGAAAAAAAAAGAAAAAACAAGTGAGAACATTTTGCAAGTTGAGTACCTTGTTCATTTTACGAGGTGACCTAAAGATGCTATTAAAAGTAAAAATGCAAACTTTTTTTTCCTTCTCTTCAAGAGATTCATGCAACGTTAGAGCAAGGTTTACGTTTAGAAAGACTTGAATGTACATTTTAAATAACGGTAATAGTGGGTGAACGAGACTTTAAAAATTAAATTGGTGACATGAGACAAAAGCAATGTGTATCTTGATCGCCACCTCTGACTTATGAAGTTGAATTCAAAGTCATTGTGGTGTGTGTAATATATATACAGGGTGTCTCAAAAAAATGTACTCACTCGTAGAATGACGAGAAAACTTTTATTTATGAACATAGAGTGAAATGAAATAGCATCGAATACATGAGAGATGTAATTGAAGAATCATGTTCGCAAATGTTCAAACTGATGACCATTATTGTTCAAACAAAGCTGATAACGCGCACCAAGGGATTCGCAAACGTCGCGTCATTCTAAGAGTACATTTTTTTGAGACACCCTGTATATATATATATATATATATATTCTTTTGAACGCAGAAACTTTTTACTTTTGATTTCATAATCAAATTTAATCAATCTTTTGAATGTCAAAGAAATAAAAAAATTTAGAAATTATGGTTTTTATCTGAAAACCAAGAGCTAAATGGGGAAAGAGAGATGCTTTAGAAAGAATTTCAAAACATTTCAAAGACCGAATATTTCGTGATTTTTGAGATGAGGATTGATAATTCGTATAATTTGGGTTATTCCGACTCCATTTCCCATCTTGAGTGTTATCATCACGTTTCGGCAGAGTTCGAAGAGATACACCTGAAGAAGGCCAGAGGTTACAGTGGTCGAAACGTTGTGAGAACACTCAAGATGAGAACAGTAGTCCAAATAAGCAAAATTATACAAATTTCAAAGACCGTTTTCAATAGAGTTGCCGAACGTTAGCTTATAAAAAAACAGGACAAGCAGTAGAAGTGGAAGATTGGCAGAAAAAAGTTGCATGCAAAATTCGATTTACAAACCTTAAGTCGTCATCAAATTTTCTTCAAACTCAACCAAGTTGTAGAAAAGGTTCAATGGATTTGAATGTCAAAACTTTCCTGGACACAAATGTTGTCAAACTCCCTGTCGACTCAAATTTCAGGGTTTTTTTTAAAGTGTTTTGTTTGTTTTCTTTCAGTAATTTTACATTAACTATTGATTAAAATTAAGTTTTTAAACCGAGAAACAAAATATATTTCAACCATTCCTAGAAAGGATTTAAATGCTAATAAAGATAATTATCTAACATTATTTCATCTTAAAACTTGAATTTAAAAAAAAAAAAAAAAAAAAAACAATTATATAAAGATTAAAATTAAATAAAAACTCTTCAGAAAAGCATTCTTAAAAGATAAAAATTCATTTTTTTTTTTTTTTTAAAGCAAAAAGTTGATTAAAGAGGTTTTTTTGGGTTGTTAAATTATTGTTAAATATGGGGAAATAAAAATTTATTATAAGTTTTAATGTTAAGTGTTTTTGTTTTTTTTTAACTAAAAAAAAAAAAAAAAATTAACTGAAGTACAGATTGTCAGCTGCTAAACCTATCAAAGAATATTTTTAAATATGTTTTTATTTATTATGTAAGCAGAGGATACCAAAGTTTTAAAATGCAAAATAGGACTTAATCTTTTTTCTTTCTTTTTATTATGAATCCCATGCGGATATTTTTTGTTTCTTTTTCTAGTTGTAGACATGACAAAAAAAAAAAAAAAATTTTTAAATAAAAAATTTTTTTTAAAAATGTACTCTCCAAAACATCAGCATACAAAAAAGAGGAATAGTGTTCTGGGAAGAGAGACAATCTTATCAACAACTGGTTTATTGCACATTGACCAAGATTTCAAATGTCGGCAATTTCCAGAGAAACTTACCTGTGAGTGTGTTTACCTGACCAAATCAATGGAAGAGGATTACGAAAAAGAGGATTTAATAAGAAATATAGGATTATGAAGGAAAAATATGATTCTAGGGAGGCGGCGGGGGGGCGATCTTTATGAAAACTAAGACACTAGTATTGTCGAGAAAATTAGAAATAAAATATTCTTTAAAAAGGAAAATAGTTATTACAAAAAAAAAAAAAAAAAAAAAAACACGTTCAAAGTTGTTTCCAAAAATAAACTTTGACCAATTTTGCTAAAAATACTTATGTTTATACACCAGATAAGTGAGCAATTGTAAGGTTAAAACAAAAGATTTTTTCATCATGCTAGACATTTTAATTTTTTTTATTTTTATTTTTTAATTGTGGGACTATAAAAATACGATTTACTGAAGTTGTTTTAAGTAAACTAAAATTTAAATAAAATACTAGAAAAAAAAAAATTTCCAGAAATCAAACTTTTACAGAAATTGCTTCAACCACTAGAAATGATGGAGCATGTTTACACGAAGTAGCCGAGATGGCGAGAAAGAGATGTGAAAAGATTTTAATTTAATTGAAGTAAACAATTTCATGAAAATTAAAAATGGATTTTTTTTAAGGTTTCCGTAAATTCAGAATTCATTCAAATAACGGATCAGTTAGGTTTTAAGGACCCCAGAAAATTTCCAAGATGAGAGGAACACATTCGGGTCTTCACCAGAGTTTTCCGATTGACCTTCGCACACGCAATCTATAAACATTAAACAAACCTATAATCACCGATTTGTTTGGTGTTTCTAAGGAGAGATGGGGTGGGGGGTGTATATTGAATATTTATTTTATTTTTATTTATTTTCAAAACTTTTTAATAAACAAATGAAACATCGAAGCGTCCAAAATTCTCATTTTAAAATTATTTCATACGATTGTTCGATTTATATTTAAATTATTATAATTCTAATAAATATATACATTTCTTTTTTCTTTTAAAACATGTAAATATTTATATTATTTTTTTCTTTTGAAACATGTAAATATTTATATTATTTTTTGGGGAGGGGAATGTAGGGTGCACTTTTTCTTTTATTTACAAAACTTTTTAATAAACAAACGAAACATCGCAGACATGCTTAGCGTCAGAAATTCTTTTAAAATGACTTCATTCTCTACGATTATTCAATATATATTTTAACGTTTCAAATTCACTTTAATTTTTGTCCCAATCCAGAGTGCCCTATTTTCGGAAGAACTGGATTTTTCCTACATTAAAAACCGACCTCAGAAATTTATAAAATAATACAATTCTAATGAACAAAAAAAAAAATAAAAAATACTAACATTTCGGACACTAGGCATGTCTGCGATGTTTGTTTATTAAAAAGTTTTGTAAATAAAAGAAAAATGCACACTACATTAAAAAATAAATATTTAATATATTCCCTCCCCCCCCCAAAAAAAAATATATATAAATATTAACATGTTTTAAAAGAAAAAAATGTATATTATTAAAATTATAATAATTTAAATATAAATCGAACAATCGTATGAAATAATTTTAAAACGAGAATTTCTGACGCATCAATGTTTCGTAAATTTATATTTATGAAAAAAAACGAACCTATATTAAAAAAAAAAATTTAATATAAAAAATAAATATTTAATATATATCCCCCTTCTTCCCTTAGAAAACCAAACAAATGAGGATTATTATAGGTTTGTTTGATGTTTACAGATGCCACGCGCATGTGCGAAGGTCAACTGGAAGACTCAAGTACGTTTCTCTTGCCTTGAAATTTTTCTGGGGTCCTTAAAACCTAATTGATCCAAATAATTTTTCACAGAGATATTGTCCTTATACAGGCAGACATCATGACTTATTTGTATATTAAAGTTCAATATATTTGCTAGCTTACACAGAAAGAAAGAAAGAAAAAAAAAAAAAAAAAAAAAAAAAAACAGCCTCAAATTATCAAATTCAAACTCGACCAACATATCTGCTATAGGCCAGCACTTACTGGACAACCAAAGTATAAATATTGTTTTAAAATTAACATTGCTCAATCTTTTCACCGAAATATTTTTTTTTTTGTGGAACCTTAAGGCGATCGTGTGCACGTAAAAGGAATTGACGTCATTCAACGAGCCGAACTTTAACGTCACTTGAAGATTTTCATTTTATTTCTTCAAATTATTCAGACATTTCTTTTTAAGGTTATAAAGTTAAAATAGATATTTTCAGGAATAACTGTTTTATTTAAAAAGTTTGTTTATTTTAATATTTGCATTTAACTGTCGTATTTGGATCGAAAATGTCAAAAAAAAAAAAAAAAAAGAATGAAACTGACGAAATTAAGTTGTTTATCTATAAATTTGACTTTCCGTAAATTCAACTTTGAAAATATTTACTTTAACATAACCGTGAATCAAAAAGTTTAAACTATTCTGATTTGGGATGCTTAAAAAAAAAAAAAAAAAAAAAAAAAAAAAAAAAATTAAAATCTAAATTATTTATAAAAATAAACTGTATTCATAAGTTGGTTTGAATTTAGAAGAGTTTAACATTCTAATAAGGTGACTACACAACCGTGTACTGCGTATCTAACAGAGTGTGCAAAAAGATAAACTTTGGGAAAACAACATTAAAAAATCTATTTATTCCATACAGAATGATTATTAAAATGTCTATAAAAACTGCGACATGCGAAAAGTTTGGCTTTACCCTAAAATAATTGCTCACGGCCAACAAAGTGAGAAACGAAAAGTAATTCTATATAAACTTACAAACTTAACAAAATTATTTTATTTAAATTAATTTAAAAAAAAAAAAAAAAAAAAAAAAAAAACGGTCTTTAACTTGAACCATGAAATGATATGTTCTTAGTAAGGAGGACATTTTATTTATCTACCTCCCATCGGAACAGATACTACACTTTGATCTTGGCCAAAAGTAAGGGGGACATGTTCGCTTAGAAATTATTACAATTTAAAATGGGGGCAAGCACAAAGTTAAGTCTAGCATTCGGTCAATAATAGTGACAGTCGGGTTAGAAATTGAAAAAATATAAAAATAAAGCTGAAACTAAATTCAGATTACTTTGATCGGTTATAAAATTACGAAAATAAAATTACGAAAATATATCGGCTTTTGTACGTTTTTCCTGATGCTGCAAGTTATATCACCAAACCCGAATCAAGCAGTAAATAAGTTTCATACAACAGACGGTGGGAGAAGGAAAAAAAAAAAAAGAGAATTCTGTTGTTGAATGTTTAAGAAATCCCAAGGATCTGGTCCATCGGTGCACAACGATTCCCAAATTAGAAAAACAAAAAAAAAACTCATGAATTTACAAAATCACAGGCAAAACAATAAATACTTCAGCCAAACCCTTGCAGACGAAGACTTCTTTCAAAACAAATTAGCCCTAAAAACAATAGACCGAATAATAACCGTTTGAAAAGGACACTTAGTTAGATGGTCTTTTCTTCAAAAAAAATGGATAAACTTAGGTTCTTTGATACAATGGGAAGAAGGGTGCGGGCTAAAAATTTCGTTTTTTCTGTTTACAATTTTTTTAAAAGCCGCCCGATGGTCAATTCTACATAAAACAGAGAAATCTTTCAAATTGAAATTTAAAAATTTTGAAGAATTTAAAATGTTCAATAGAAAGCTATTTCTAGCATGACTTAAAGTTCAACAGACAGCAAAGAATGAATTCCCAATCCAAGATTTGTTTGGGTTAGAAAAGGATTAAAATACAGACATCAAATAAACATTAATTTAGTATTAAATGGTTTAGTTTGCAGAAATCAATTTAGTTAAATTAAAGTTGGACAATCTTCTAAGAACAGCACCTGACCAACCCTGAGAGTGATATAGAGAAGAGGGAGGGGTGGGGTATGAGATGGGGGTAGGAGGAAAAGAGAGGTGGAGGAAAAGAGAGGTGGAGAGAAGAGAAAGGGAGGGGGAGGTGGAGAGAAAGGGAGGTGGAGAGAAAGGGAGAGGGTAGGAGGGAGAGAGAGGGTAGGAGGGAGAGAGAGGGTAGGAGGGAGAGAGAGGGTAGGAGGGAGAGAGAGGGTAGGAGGGAGAGAGAGGGTAGGAGGGAGAGAGAGGGTAGGAGGGAGAGAGAGGGTAGGAGGGAGAGAAAAACTCAATACGAGATGATATATACGACTCAAAAATATTAAAAATAGCAGAGGAACAATTCAATCAAATGTGAAGTTTTCTCAAAACCGCGCTTAACGTTGCTGTGTATGAATTCAAAAGTTGAACTAAACACGATGACATTGTCTTAAAGTTTTCCCTTTTGTTTCAACCTTTTCTTTGGTTTTTACTAAATTATTCTTTTCTTAAAATGGGATTTCAAAAGTTTAAATTACAATCTTGTATAGAAATTAAATTATTAATCGAACAAGATTATTGCAAAATTAACTAATTTTGTTAAAGTAATGTTTTAATCTCTATAAAATACGATTTAAATAGCTTCCAAAACTGAGAATTTGCTAAGGATTTTAAAACTAGAAATTACTTTCTATTCAACAGTTTAAATGTTTTCAAATTCCTTTCAAATTTCCTAGTGTGAAAATGATAGGATGCAAGTTCCTTCCAAAACTGACCGTTTGCTAAGAATTTAAATCCAGTTTCAATGACTTTCTTTTCAACAGTTAAAACGCTTGCAAATTTTTTAGACTCCCAAAATTCATTGTTTCCTTCAACAACTAAAGGATTAAAATGGCTGACTTGTTTCCAAAGAAACCAAAATATATTTCATAAATAAATTACTTTTTTTTTGTTTAAATTATTTTTGTTAGTTTCTGCTGTTGTATTCTTGATGTGAATAAATAAGTTCTAAATAGTAAATAAATTTTTTTTAAAAATGTCTACGTCTTGTACAGATGAGAAAAGGTGCGCATTCCTCGTGAATCTTAGTTCTCAATCTACAAAGCCCGAATGACGGAAAACAACTCCTTGGTCATCAGACTGAAAACTTCGGTAAAAATATATTTTTTTTTTTTTTTTTTTTTTTTTTGGCACATACCCACTTGTATCAAAGAACCCAGATTGGAGATGAACAAATTTAAATAAATAATTAATAAAAAAAAGCATATAGATGCCTGTGACTATTTCCGACTACAATTCTTTTAAAAGTGATTTTCTTCCTACCATTCTTAAAAAGAGGATATGGTTGAGTGCAGTGAAGAGGAATTTTGAATGAAGGCAAAAAAAAAAAAAAAAAAAAAAAAAAAAGGAAAAAAAAGGGGGGGGGGGCACGGGTTGATGTTAATATAACCGCAACAAGAGACACCGTTTCCTTTTTTATTTCTCTCCTCCATTCACCAGTCGGGCAAACACATTACAGTGAGCAGCTATACAAACTAGCAAATGATCTCACTCACAACAACAACAACAGTGCAAGCATACACGTCATGTTTATTTCCTTATACAAACGATCAGATCAGCCAATCATACGGCAGCAGACAGAAGAGAGAGAGAAAGAGACACACACCAAAGAGACAGCCATTCAAATGGGAGATCTGTCCACCTTTCATAACTGTGTTCACCATCAATCCAGTCGGTAGAAATACACGCATGTCATGCACTCCGCCCAATGACGCTGGATGTACAATGAGTAGGTCTTCCCACGTGTCGTCGTCGTCGTCGACCAACAGCGTAAACCACACATTAAAAATGGAGCCAATGAAGAGAAAATAATAATTATAATGGGGAAGGTGGAAGGAACTCTCACATCTAACATTTGCGGAACTAAGCACAGGAGTTAAAACTTGGGTTGTGGGATTTCTTTTCCGGTTTCTTTTCTCCTTTTTTTTTTTTTTTTTTTTTGTCGTTTCTTTTTTTTTTTTTTAGGGGTTTTGTTGATTTTTTTTTTTTTTTTTTTTTGTTTCTTTTAATGGATTTTCTTTAAAAATAAGATTTTTTCATCATCATCATCATCATCATTTGGAACATCATGATTAAATACTGAAATATATCTCCACACTTAAAAACAATTTCACAATACAGAATTTTGTTTGTTTTCCGTTTCAGTTCCAACCACCACCTGGTTTGCTTTGCTGTCCCCAGCCACCTGCTTGGGCGGAGTTACTGTCCGAGGTCTGGCCTCCCCATCCTAGGAAGCTGTTATTACTAGCACCCTGTCCACTGGTATTAAAACTGCTTAGGCTCTGATTGCTGTTTTGGTTAGAGGTGTCACCTGCTCCCTGCCCAAGCCCTAAAGGGCCCCAACCGCCCTGGCTACTCAACATTGCTTGAGCTGCGGCCAACATAGCCGGATTCAGCTGGAAGGCACCCAGATTCAAGCCACCCATATTATTCATATTGTTGCCCATATTCTGCCCACCACGCTGGTTTCCTTGACCCCAACCACCCTGACCATAACCCTGATTATATTGAGGTTGGACTTGATTTTGTTGACCCTTTTTATCCCCAAATTTATCATAATTTTTAGGAACGGCACTGCTAACGTGCACACTTACGCCCTTAACAATATGATCCTCCCCGCAAAGACTCTGAGCAACTTCAGGGTTTGAGAATGTGACAAATGCAAAGGCCCTAAACGGCTTGGGAATGAAAACATCAATGACCTCTCCAAATTTGCCAAAATAGCTGCGCAGATCATCAGCAGTCATATCTTCAGTACAGCGGCCAATAAAAACCTTCCTATTCATAGTTTGCTGACCTCCATCCTAAATTTAAAAAAAAAAAAAAAAAAAAAAAAAACAAATAAGTAAAAAACAAATAAAAAAATTTTTTTAATTTGGCTTTTCTTAAAAATACATAATACATTTTAAAAAAAAAACGATAAAGATAAAGTTTTAATCTATTTAAAAAAAAAAAAAAAAAAAAAATTAAAATCGCCCCACCCCCCTTGTTTTTAATAATACGTTCCTAAAGGCCCTAAATATCCAAATAGTGATCCTAATTTTGTGCACTTGTAGTTTAGATAGATGCAAATACAGCCAAGTCGTAACGTTATTAAATATCGAGTCAAAATTCAAATTAAATAAAAACGGTTTCGGAATTGTTTTGAGATGAGGATTGATAATTTGTATTCTTTGGACTACTATTCTCATCTTTGTTGTTATTTTTCACATTTTGGCCGATATAACCTCCGACCTTCTATCGATGCATCATTTCGAACTCTGGAAACCTATGCGTGATTTCAAACTAAACCCTTTATTAAAGCCACGAGGGTAGATTGTTCTCGTCCCGTCAGCCATGATCAGGTAGAAGTGTTAATTATATTTTTCTTAGTTCTTATCGCCCGTCGTTAGGGTTGAACCGTCAAGATTAGGTTTAAAGCTCCCAAAAATACGTACCGTGGCGCAACGGATAAAGGCATTGATTAACAACCAGTTCTAAGTAACCATCTTTTATCGGTTGAAAGTTTCATTCTTACTACAGGTGACAATCATTAAGAATAACATAAAAATTAACATGTTTACCCGGTCATGGCTGACGGAACCGGAACAATTTACTCACATGGATTAAATAAAGGGTTCACCTGAAGAAGGTCAAAGATTACATCGGCCGAAACGTTGTGAAAATAATCAAGATGAGAATAGTAGTAAAAAAAAAAAAAATTTAAAAAAAAAAAAATTTAAAAAAAAAAAAAAAAAAATGCTGATTTTAATGGTTAATTACTACAGGGTGTCTCAAAAAATTTACTCACTCGTAGAATGCCGAGAAAACTTTTATTTATGAACATAGAGTGAAATGAAATAGCATCGAATACATGAGACAGATGTAATTGAAGAATCATGTTCGCAAATGTTCAAACTGATGACCATTATTGTTCAAACAAAGCTGATAACGCGCACCAAGGTAAATAAAGGTTTTCTCGTCATTTTAAGAGTGAGTACATTTTTTTGAGACACCCTGTATAAAAATTTCCTCAATTTGTTTCTTTTTTTATTAAAAATTATAAAGATGGAAAAAAAAAATTTAAATAAAAATTTTAAACATTTTAATAAAAATATCAAGTTTTAATGATTTACCAGAATTATTAACATAAAAAAAGATTTTTAAAAAAAACAAATGTTACCAAAGGCAAGATAAGTTACTTTTCTACTTGGATCAATTTATTTTGTGGTTTAAAGTATTTTATTGCATTTTTATTGCGTCTTAATAATCCAATAAAAGTACGATGGATTTTATCTTATTTTTTTAAATGTCCGAAAACCTTTTGCCAGAATTTTTCTGTTAACTCGATTTTCAAGAAATAATCAACAAATACCTGTTCAAACTCCTTTCAATTAGGTAGAAAAGTGGATTTTAAGGTGTTTGAAAAAAAGATTTGTTGACTGTTTCTTGAAAATCGAGTTAACAAACAAAAAATAAATGGGTCTTCTGCAAATTCCGGAAAAAGGTCATCGGCCATTTTGAAAAATAACGCAAAATCCATTGTACTTTTATCGGATTATTAAAATGCAATAAAAACAATACTTAAAACACAAAAAGACAACTTACCAAGGTAGGTAGAAAAGTAACTTTTATTGCCTCTGGTAACATTTATTTGTTATTGGTTTCTTTCATCTTTTTTATGTCTGGTAAATCGCCCAATTCGTTTTGAATAAACTTAATTTTTAAGGGGACATGTGAAATTCGGATGTCAAAGTGAAGTTAAAAATCATGGGAAATTTTATCGCCACTCGAGATAAAACAAACGTTAATTATTTTCAGAAAAATAAAAGTTGGCCAAATGGCTGAAATAAAAAATGAATTGTTTTTACCTTTGAATTTGGAATTCTCACGTCACACCATCTACCATCAATCATGTGTCTTTGTGACAAACATTTCAACTGTGCTTCGTACTCAACAAAACGAACAAAACCAAAACCTTTCGACTGACCACTTTTCGGTTCTTTCTTAACCTGAAAAAAAAAGCAACAAAAATGAAATATCGTGTACTTAAATACTTTCATAGATTAGTTTGATTTTGTGTACAGAGTTTTTGGGTTTTTTTTTTTAAATTACAACTTTTTTTAGAATTATTTTTTTTTTTTAAATTACAACTTTTTTTTTAGAATTATTTTTTTTTTTTAAATTACAACTTTTTTTTTAGAATTATTTTTTTTTTTTAAATTACAACTTTTTAGAATTATTTTTTTTTTTTAAATTACAACTTTTTAGAATTATTTTTTTTTTTTAAATTACAACTTTTTAGAATTATTTTTTTTTAAATTACAACTTTTTTTTAGAATTATTTTTTTTTTTTAAATTACAACTTTTTAGAATTATTTTTTTTTTTTAAATTACAACTTTTTTTTTAGAATTATTTTTTTTTTTTAAATTACAACTTTTTTTTTTAGAATTATTTTTTTTTTTTAAAATTACAACTTTTTTAAAATTATTATTTAGATAAGCTTAAGATGCGTCCATCTAATTCGCCTGATCAAGATCAGCTGTGGCTGCATTATACAAAGGAAGTGGATCTGATTGGTTAGTTTAATCATGTGACAAAAGGGATTTGAAGGTAGATTTCAGTTGCCGAGAGACTAACACATGCTTAACCCTCCTTTAAGGAAGGTCCAATCAGAAGAAATTCTTTTTCCAACAATTATAAATCAAATATATTGAAGTGTAAAAAAAAAAAAATTCGTAGTCTCTTTCATGCGTATACAAGAGCGATCATCAGCCTCGGCTTATTAGAGGCAGACAACATACAATAACGGTTGTTGTTAATTTTTAGTTAACATAATAGAATAAGCCACCTGCCCCCCCTCTAAAAATTTTTATTTCATTTTTGGGAAAAATGAATCTTCAGTTAACTAATAAGTTAATTAATAAGTAAACTTACAGATCCTAAAACTTTATGTTCCATTTTTAGATGGGAGTTCAGTTTGTTATGCACATCTAAATGTAAACTGATCTCCCTCACGATCATATTTGCCCGATGATTTCACTAATCTTTTTGGGATTTGTTTTAATTTTATTTTTTAGAGAAAAAAAAAAATATATATATATATATTTTTGTATTACTAAGTAAACAAACAATCGTTCGTTTAATAAAAGATTACATTGAAAAAAATACTTTTAAATATCAAGAAGGGAAGTTCATTCAGCTCCTTAATAAAAAAAATAAAAAAAAAAAATAAAAAAAATTAAAATCTTCCTTTTAACAAAAAAAATTCAGAAAAGGCATTTTTTTTTTTATAACTACAGACCAGTTGAAATGCAAGTAGTAGATAAAACTTGTATAGAAAATTGAACCGGCAGCTAAAAATTGAACATTTTTTCACCCATACCTACCTGCACCATTAAAAGCTCGCCAAATTGTGAGAAGTAATTTCTCAAATCTTCTTCTGTGCTCTTCCAAGGCAAACCGAGTACGATTAAGTCGCTGCATTTCTGCTTGTCCAAACGCTTTGTTTTCGCCGTTGGATTCTCAAGTCCGTCGTCACCCTTGCGCTTATTGTCTGCAGTAGAACAAAAATTAAACTTGTAATCTAATTTTTTTTTATTATCCTGCTCTTATGAATGTCGACAAATCACAACAATTATTGCAACGCACAAGAGAATACAAAAGTCAGGTGACAACAAGGACAACATTTGAAAAACAGGTACAAAATAAGGTGCTTGTGCAGATGAGCAGCCGTACGAAAAAAAAAAAATTTTTTTCGTACGGCCGCTCATCTGCACAAGCACCCAAAATAATGTTTGTTAAATTATTAACAAGGCTTCAAAAAGTGGTTGACTTTTAAGCGATCTATTTAAGATATTTTGATGCGCCATCTTGAATAATAAAGAGTTACACGCGTAAAGATTATCAGACTTTTTTTTAAGTGACAAAATGCGTAACCTTATGCTTCCCTCTCGTAACTCAAATGCGAACAATGTTAAGAAAAGCTACAGAATTCAAATATCTAACATTAATACTTCATATTTTTATCTCAAATAAGAAAATCGGTAAACTATAAGAAATATGTAAAGTTTAAAATGATAATCGACACTGATGAAGTGTTGAAATTAAATCATAAATTACAAAGTTTTTTTTTTTTTGTTTTTTTTTTAAATAGCCTCAACCTACCTTAACTTCAAATTCATATATCAGTTTAAGTTTTGTTAAAATAAAAACAGTTGAATTAAAAATTATAGATTTTCTTTTTGGCTGATAATTTGATTTCTGATTTTGGTAAAGACAAAACAGCAGAATAATTTTAGAGAATAAAGACATGTGTGCTGACAGAAATTTTATTTTCTACAAACGAAAAAAAAAATAATGAATAAATAAAAAATAAATAAATAAATTAAAAAAAAATGAAAAATAAATAAAAATAAATAAATTAAAAATTTAAAAAATAAATTAAAAATAAAATTAAAAATAAAATTTAAAAAAATAAATAAATTCTAAAAAAATAAATAAAAAATAAAATAAATAAATAAATTTAAAAAAAAAAAATTTTTTAAAATAAAAAAATTTTTTAAAAAATTAAAAATAAAAAATTTTTTTTTTAAATAAAATAAATAAATAACCATTATGTGGATCTCTAAATGTAAAAAAAGTTATTTAAATAATATAGAGAAATATAGTTTATGGTTGAATCGTGTTGACAAAGTTAAGCTACATTGAACTTGGTTAGTACTTAGATGGGTGACCATTTTCAAACTACTAGCTACTGTTGGGTGTACGAGACTTGCTGGGAGTGAAGTCAGCAACAAGATCATGGCACGAACTGTAAAGATGGAGATGAGCACCGGCCCTACGAGTATTTGTTTTTAGAAAAGACTAGTTCTTATATAGGAAGATGGTTCGCTGTATTTTTAAACATTTACACAATCCTTTATTAGTAAATGTTGTTCAAAGAAAACACTTTAAAACATCAAAATTGGGTCTTGATTTACAAAATGTGCATCACCCGTTTGAAGATTAACTCTGGTCTTTTTGTTGTTGCAAACTTTGTTATCTTATGGAGATTTCTGGTGAAGACGTTCTTTTGGTGGAAGGATGCTTCCAAGTTGTCCTGAGGGCTGCTGCTGCTGGGGATTCTTTCATGTTAACCAAGAAAGAAGTGAAGAAAATTGTATTTTAAATAAAATGTTTTTTATCCTAAATTAAATATTAGAATTGATTGGAAATACAATTTTAAGAACACGGACCGATATTTGCCATACATAACTGACAAAACAGATTCAAGTGAGTTATTATTATTATTAAAACTTGTGTTCTGTGGCTACGGTAGTCAAATGACATCCCGTAGCTGCAATCAGTCCTCCATGCTAGTCCCAGGCCATCTGGCCTTGTCATGCGCAAGTTGTCGTAGGCAATGAAGTTGTTTCGCTGTACGTAGTGGTCCTAGTCCCGCCTGCTTGAAGTCAGCATGTAGTGTGCCCAGCAGATTTGTGCAGTGCCGTCCTAGTCGCGGTTGGTAGGCTTGTGAGCCAGTAATGGCAAAGTCTAGTGCCGTCTGTGCGGGAGTGTAATGGTCCATTCGTAGGATGTGGCCTAACATAGATCATCTTTGTTCAGCGACCTTTGTGGAGAGGGGTTTTTCATTGCACAGCTCGTATAGTGCCTTGTTGCTGATAAGTTTTTTCGGCCAGCAGTGACCTGTGATGAAACGGAGGTGTCCGCAGTGGCGCGCATCCAGCTTGTCAAGCATAGCTTTTGTTATTGCCCAGCTGTTGCTATTGTAGAGCATGACGGACACGCAGTACGCGTTATAGAGACGGAGTCTAGTCTTCAACAGGATCTTGGTCCGTCGGCTCCAGAGTTTATGTAATGAATGAAACGCTACACTGCCATGTATACAGCGGGCTGTGACGTCTGTAGTGCTGCACATTGCGCACCTTGTATTAAAGAAGCTATTAATCACAAAGACTACCTTTACTTTATATATTAGATCAAAGCGTTTTCTACATCTCTTGTTGGAAGCCCATCGATCGTCTGCTGTCCACTATTCTAAAAATAAAAATTGCACCCACACAACTAGAGTCATTTCAGATTCGGAAATATGTTACCCATGAGTCACTAGAACCACAAATTTTCAAAGTCATTCATCCTTTGCTTAATTAAGGCCAGTCGATATCGTAAGAGACAAGTAAATAACTTAGTGATGTTTTTTTTTTTAATTATCAGTTTGCGTACAAAAAAAAAAAAAAAAAAAAAAAAAAAAAAAAAAGTTTTCTATATACCAGTTACTGAACTGTAGGAAAAAAAAGAAAAAAAAAAAAAAAAAAAAAAGCCATTATCTACTTTCAGTGTTGAACTCTGGTTTCATTCCGGACATAGGTTGCACTGCCTGTTTCATATTTCCTTTTTCATCTAAAAGATAAATATTAATTAAAACAAAACACCCCTAACCCCCACAAAAATCAAAATATACGTTGCTGCCACAAATATTCATTTGCAATTTTTCATTTGTTATTTTCTTTCAAATAAATCATTAAATTTATTGAATTCAATTAAATATTTTTTTTAAATAAGATTTTGGCTTTAATGTAAATATGCAAAATATGAATCAATCATCAACACTAAAAACAAAATATTGCATTTCCTTTTAAATAATTTAAAATTTATTTTCTTATTCGGTTTAACATCCTTTCATATTCTAGCATGCACTGGACGACTTTTAGAAATTGACTTCCGAACTATCTCTGGCCAGATCTTTATTCTGTTTTCTCTCAAATCCATTCTTATCACTTTCTCTGTAAACTGACCCTGTTACCTTAACTGTTCTACATCTACTAATTCAAGAACTCATCTATTCCTTCAATGTGACCAAACCAACAAAGTCTCCTGTTCTGCACACATATCCCTATACTGTCCAGATTTAATCTTCTTGAGCTCATCAGATTTGAGCCTGTCTTTAAGACTCACATTACACATCCAACGTATCATTCTCATCCTTTCTATCCATGCAACACATATCCTCAAACCTCACTGGCCAGTTTTCACATACAATGATTATGAAAGTAAAGTAAACATTAACATTAAATTTAAACATCTTAATTATTTTTCCTTTGTATTTTATGCAGGTTTAGTTTTGGTGACACACACACACCAAATCTCCATTATAATATGACAAACACTTCAAAATTACATTTTTTTTTAAATTCATGTCTTAAAAATGTAAACACATTTTCACAATAACCGGACCATGAAGATAGACTTAGATGTCATATCACAAGAAATCAAAATATTACATTTTGTTTTGTAAACGGGGGGGGGACCACATGTTGAAAAAATGTTAGCGTGAAATAACGCTGGAAAATTGAAGTCTCGTATAGAATTCACGTTGTCACAAAGACAGTGACAAAATAGCGAGCACTTTTCCGTGGACTAAGCATCCAATCCGATGAAACCCTTTATCAACAATAACACGTTCTTCTTTTGTTTCAATACCACATCTCTATAAAGTTAGGGTTAGTGTTAGGGTTATATTTTTGTAAGTATAGATTTCACACATAACTAATTAACCGATCATTATGAATTTGGAAACACAGCTGCTAGGCGTGAGGTGTTCAAATGTGAGCTATATTTAGTTTTATGCAAAAGGAGTAAAAAAAAAAGGGGTTGAAAGCCCTTCGTGAAATTTGAACAATAGGTATGAGACAATAAATATTCCTCAAATTTAAGGTTCTATGAAGTATGAGAACAACCTCACCTTTGAAAAATCAAATATTTCAGATTTGCATTAAATTGGATCCATATTTATTAGACACCAATTAAGCAAGATTCCCTGAATTTCAATTTCTTCTTAAGACCTCTTAAGCTTAAGCCTTAAATTTTTCTAATCATGATGGATTTTGAGTCAAATTGGAATAAGGATTCTAGACATATGGTTCAGTATCAGTGATTTTAATCTTCGAAAGGAGACAAAAGTGGGGCAAATCTGTTCTGGGAATTGATTTTATTCATCCTGGGACGGGTATTCTAATATAATATATATATATATATATATAATATATATATAATATATATAATATATATATATATATAAGTGCATAACACTGAGGGAGATAATTCAGTATATATAACCCCAGGAGCAGCTGATTGGAAATATCAAAAGTGAAAATTGTTTGGGGCAACTATTTTTATTGGGGGGTTTTTCTGGAAAAAATTTTTAGTGCGAGGGCACATATGAGAAACGCAGTTCCAAATAAATTAACCGGAAAACTCTTTGATATACTTATGTATCAGGCAAAAATAGGTATTTACACTAAAAATAATCGAATAGAATTTTAATTAAAAATCAGTTTTATCGTATTTTGCCGAACCGCCATCGATACAAGCGAAATTAGGGCGACATAACTCAGTCTGCTATATAAACAAGTAATAAATGAATGGCGGTCGGCAAAATACGATAAAACTGATTTTGTAGTTTATGGATCTGTAGGGACCTCCAATTGGTTGTGAACTATTTACCCCCCCCTATATATAACACGATGTAACTTTAATTTAGATTAAGATTATCAACAAAACTTTTTACCATTCAAAAGAGGATACATTAAATAAACTGCTGATGATTTTTTAGAATTTTTTCCAGCATACGAAACTCATGAAAATGTCAAGTTAAAATGTTGTGTACTTTTTTTTACGTGATAAACTAACGTTCTTATGTATAAGCATTTATGTGCGCTGTGATAGGCACATTTTTAATAAATCTCGCATAAATCAAGTTATGGCCAGATCTTCACGAAATTTTCAATACTTATTCATTATAGGACTAATTTATCTTTAAAATGCTGTTTTCCTAAAATATATTAGGGAAAATATTTTTTTTACGTGATTCCCCCCCCCCCCCTGTTTCATTTTATGAAATATTGAACGAAATATATTGTCATCCGGGGATTTTTTTTTCTTATATAAAACTAAACTCTTTTAAAAAACACATTGGATTAATTTTATTAAATTTTACGTAAACTGTTTTAGTAAACTGGTCCGTGAATGCACAAATAAAAAGTGGAAATAAAATCAATATTATTATGTTTTGAATTTTTTTTTACCTTTTCTCAATAAAATATACTGTGATTTATTGAAATGCAAAAAAAAAAAAAGTTTTACGAAATAATTTTTATTTTCAGAGACATTTATTCATTTGATCGTATTGATCGAGTTTATCGGTTTTAAACATCATTTTTGAACATATTCGTGTTCGAAATTTTTCAAAATATTTTAATATAATATAGCCCGAAGTATTATGAATCGTAAAAGACAAAAGTTGTGGCGGATGTCATATTATGTACTTGGAAAAAACTACTTCATTTGCTAGAAGTAAGAAAATTTTTTTGCACTAACTGATTTTGCCGCAACTATGGAACGCAATACTAGCCATAATTAACACGTCAATTTTTAAAGTGAAATTGTCCCACGCGCATGCGCATACATTTTTAGAGTAAAATTGGTGCACGCCGCACGCTAATTTGTAAACAGTAACACTAATAAGAAAAAACGTTGACAAAAGTAATTATTATTATTATTATTATTATTATTATTATATATTTATAATACTTTTTATCATTTTTCTTTTTTCAAATTAAAATGTTTATCCATTTCGAAATATAAACTTATTTTTACTTTGAATTTTTATTATTCAATTGACGAATAAATGGTTAAAACAAACCGTTAATTTTGTTTACACCATAGTAGTAAAGTAATTTGTTTCACTTCTGTTCATCCGTACATAGATAATATCTTGCCATGTCTCACGCGATGTTTAGTAAACACTACCCCGTGTGTCGTAAAACAAGAAAATTTCGTAGTTTCATCGGACAATGAAGAAGGGTTTCTTTCAGAATTTGATAATGTAACCTTTAACTAAACTATTTTACTTTAAAACAAGTATAACTTTATTTGAGAGAGTTTTTTTTGCAATCGGTAAAGCAAAACGAATGTATGACTTCTTAACGTACACATGAAATAGTGACGTCACCGTTCTTCACATGCAATTGGAGGTCCCTATGGATCTGGCTATTTTTTTTAGATAGGATTTTCAAGTTTGTTTTTTTTACGGTATCTTTTGTGTATTAAATTGTGAGGTGAAAGTACAGAATAGTTTGAAAAAAAAAAAAAAAAAAAAAAAAAAAAAATCTCCCCATGTTCAAAATGAGTTTCTAAACGTTATGATTTCAGTCCGGTCCGTAAACTGCATAAGTACCTTTATTTTTAATTAAAATTCTTACTCGATAATTTTCCTTAATTTTTGGTGAGGATACTTATTTTTGCCTAGTACGTAAGTGCAAACAATAGTTGTTGTTTGGAAATGCGTTTTTCATATGTGCTCATCTGTATAAGCACCCAAATTTTTTTTTAACTACATTAACGGAAAACACCAACCCTAAATGCGACAATACGAAAATACACATACAATAAAATTTTAAAAAATTTAATCTTTATTTTAGAAAATCTTTAGTTTCAGAAATACGCAAAAAACTGCGTATGCGCGCAACGTAACCGCGTCGTAAATAATAGAGTTTAAGAAGCCAGACTGTTTATTACTCGTCGGAATCAACTGCTTTTTGTTATCATTTGGTGCGTGCGTGACTGCCACTAAAAGGCAGTAGTTCTCAAGAAGCAGCAGCAGCGGCAGTAGATACAAAGAGAGAGGGGGAGAGAAAAGGGGGGGGCAGAGAAACGGAGGGGGAGGAAGGGGAGGTCGGAAAGGGATTGCAAGATGGCGACCAAGAGTGACAAACTGAGAATAAATACACAATCTTTTCTTTTACACATTGGCCAGATTGAATAAATGTGGCGTCGATTTAATTAAGAAAAAAAAAAACGATAAATTGAAAAGAATGTCAATGTTAAAAACAAATCATTTGTTTTGCAAGCAGATTTTTTTTTTTTTTTTTTTAATAAGTTCACATAAATTCTTTGGAAAAGGCTGGCATTTTTAACAAATAACAGATTTGATTTTTTGATAAACAATAAAAATAAAATATTTGCAAGTTGTTAGTTTATTGTATTTATTAAAATAATAATTGGATCAAGAAATTATTTTTAGTAAATTAATAATAGTAATTAACTGGCGATATTTACCTGGAGTTGTTTGTACAAAAATAACTAAAAAAAAGTCATGTTTACCTTTTTTCTTTTTTATATAAGGATTTTGTTTTGTTTCTAATTTCGATTCAATTTTCCATTATTTTTCTATATTTCAGTAAATATTCGAGTAATAATAATAAAATGTCAATGTTTATGTTACATAAAGGCAAAAAAACACAAACAAATAAAAAATATTGTTTAAATCTCATTAATACGGACATTTCTGGATATATATTTAAGTTGAAAAGGATTTTTGTTAATATTTTACCGTATATAAAATAAATATTTACTAAAAAGGCAGATTTTAATTGTTTAAATTGTGCTGTAAACAACAATATTTAACATATTGTTGACATTTATTTTTTAATTCATTAGACATTTTATGGTATAAGTATATTAATGGTAAAATTGTTGTTTCCCCAACCAAAATGGCAGACAATAAATTATCTGCAGTTTTACGACCTCACAAATGAGTAAGTAAACCCAAATAAATTGTTTTGGACTAATTTCAAATGTACCCTAAATTATCTTAGAAAGGAAATACATACGGGAAATTAGTCCAAAACAATTTATTTGGGTTTACTTACTCATTTGTGATGTCGGGAAACTGCAGACAATTTATTGTCCGCCATTTTGGTTGGGGAAACGACAATTTTACCATTATCAAAACTGCAGACTATTGTCCGCCATTTTGGTTGGGAAACAACAATTTTACCATATATAGGCAATAGATCGTGACAGTAGAAAAAGATAAACCAGAGTGCTCAATAGTGTACAAGAGAAAGTTGTTTACATGCTATAAAATTAAGATTTCATTATTATATTTATAAACTTTAATTTTAAATTTGCATTGTAAACGTTTCAATAAGAATTACTAATTCAAGTGATTAAAAAAAATGGTTTTAAATAATTACTATTACTTTAAAAAAAACATGTACAAGTCACGTAGGGGTGAGAAAAATACAAAATTTGTTTGTTGTTTTTTTATTATTATTTAAACAAACTCAAAAAGTTAGTTTCAAAGAGAACACTAAAAGTTCGAATAATAAAATTGTTAATAAAAACGTTTCTTATTTGATAAAATAGTATTTATTATTTATTATTGTAAAATATACTTTATTTACAAACAAAATTTTAAAAATTAAAAAAAAAAAAAGGAAAGCTCAGTTTTTTTCTAAAATGTCGATTTATAGTGGCCATAATATTATAGAGTAACCCAATGTTAATATTTTTGGGGGGGTTATCTTGAACTTTTCAGCTTTATGATAACTGCCATTGAAACATTATTTTTTTAACAAATTAGTTTTAGTTTTGGTTCGATTAATAATTTAATAACCAAACAATACTGTAATAATATAAACTAATTATTTATAGTAGTATTATTTTTATTATTATTGTGAAGTTCAAAAAAAAAAAAGAGAGAGAGAGATTGAAAGAAAATGTGAAAGAATTTAAGACGACGACGCCGCCATTGAAGTTGGCGCTGAGTGAACGAGGGAGCTCGAATTAAGGGCGAAAAATCATCTTTTTGGTTTCGGAAATAAGTTTTTTGTGATTTTCTAATTAAAAAGGGAAGGATGGTAGGTTGATTTAGAAGGGAAGCTGGGGGTGTTTGGGTTTTTTTGTTTGTTTGTTTTATGGGTAGTTACCTTTGGGGAAGACGGAGATGTAGACGAGGTTGCCCCATCCTTCGTCTGGTGGATGGAGTCTCCCGTCGGTGAGACGGACACCGCGCATAATACACGTTTCGGGGTTGCGATATTTGAGGCCGCAGGCACCCGGGAACTGGGCGACCAAAGTCGTCAAAAGGAGGGCCCCATCGTCCTCGGTCGGCACCTCGATCGGCTCCTCATTCTCGTCCTCGGCCACTTGGATGTACTGGCTCATGGTCGACAAAAAAACAATCAGTTCCTCTTCTTTCTTCCTTCTTTTTCTTTTCTTCTCTCTCAACAAAACACACGACTCGACATACACACCGCTCAATATGGCGGATTCAAAACCCAACTCGGTGACAATATTCTATCTCGACGCCCGTTGACCTTATTTTAAAAGACGCTCCCTTTTTTCATCTCGTCGGCTCCAAACGGATTTATTTTACGATAGAAGATGAAATCTCGCTCCGTTTTCAATTATTAAAGTTAAAGACAAAAATAAAATATCGTCTTCACGAACGAACGAGAACGTGAGAACGTGAGAACGCTCTGATTGGTTAAAAAAAAATTTCTAAACAAGTTGGAATTTTTCTCGCCGTTTTCCAATAAAGAAAAAGAAAAATGTTTTCAATTTCTTTAGTCTAATTTAAACAAACCGCATTTTTATGCTTCCATGCTGAATTTTGTAAACATGTTTTCACGAAATAAATAATCTCACAATCCGTCTTTTCTAGTCGATAATTATTAATTAAACAAAACAGAATGTGTAAACATTATATTTCTTTAGATCTATTTTCACATGCCGGCTTTTTAGAGCTCAGGGCTGCATGCCCAATTTTGTAAACATTTTTTTTATTTTTTTTACTAATAAATAATTTCACAAGCTGTCTTTTCTAATCGATAATTATTAAATTATGGATAATTATATATTTGTGTGTGTGTGTTCTTCTTTGGGGAGTGTTAAGTAACCGTTTAGTTAACAGAACTGTCAGAGTCGCATCTATGGGTATACAAGAATTTGTACCGAGCATGACAATAAACTTCCTCGAACTTCCCTTGTGCAAGGTATTCGCCTCTACCCCATCTTTTTCTACTTTTTAAAATAGCTACCCTATCAACTACACCTAATAAGTCATTTAAAAGCCGATCCCAGTGGCCTTGCCAGGCGAAAACCACCAGTATCAATCTGCAAATATAACTAACATCACAGACAATTATGAGCAGTTTGTTGTGATCTGCGCATACTAGACACTAGCTGACGATGACAGGTCGAACTCACAATTATTAAACAAACAAAACAGAATGTGTAAACATTATTCACTTAAATTATACCATAATTTCGAAATCTTTATAAAAAAAATAAAAACATTGATATTACTAAATTTTTTGAAAAAAGTCAAGTAAAGAATAGATTATTTGTCACTATCAATTAATTTAAATCTAAATTTGAAAATAAGTTTTCTTTGATAAAAATATTTAAAATGATGATAAATTAAAAACAATGAAGACGGTTTTCTTGTGCATTGCAATTAGTTGAGTTAGGTTCTGCCTTAGAAGTGAAGACAATTTTCAAATAGAAAAAGTCTCTTTAAAGATAGACATTTGCTGCAGAATGCGAATAACATGGGGGGGGGCTGTTTATTTTAATAGTTCAGTGCCATTTTTCTTTTTCTTTTCAATCATTTTTGTTAATTTTAAATAAATATTTAAATTAATGCGGCAATACATATTTAAGAATTAAAAGTTTAACTACTTAAATTAGACAATTTTTTTAAAACATAGCTACCAACTTCTACGACTCGAAAAAGTAGCAGACGAATATTTTTATTATTAAATCTAATAATATTAACAACTGTCTGCTAAAAAAAAGTTAATAATAATTAATTGTTATTATTATTATTATTAATAATAATAATTTAAAAAATCATGCATTATCAATAATAGAAATATAACTTTTAATATTTTCTAATTGAATAGGGGGCTGGCGATTCAGTTTCATTTTTACTAGATTTATTTTTAGTTAAACTGATTTATTCATTTTAGTTAGAGTTGTGTATATTAACATGAAGAAAGGTTGAAACTTTTGAAAATTAAAAATAGAAACATTTAAATTGAAGCAATAATCTTTTTTATTTATTTAAGAAAACGGAAAATTTCGTAACTTTTTTTCTTTCTTTTTTATCCGTCTTGTCACTGACTTGAGAAAAGTGACATTAATATTTTACTGTGCCGTCACAAAGAAATTTTAAAATTTTCCCGTTTTTTTACTTTTCTTCTTTTTTTTTTTAAGTCATAATATTAATAATAACGTATAATTCTAATTAAAGTTTATTTCACCGAAAGAAACTATTTGTTAATTGTTGTTTTAGGAGGGAAATATTTCATATTAAAATTCCTTAAAAAGGTCCTTCATCTACCATTTTTTTCTTTTTCGATGTTTTCTTTGGAATTGGTACGAGAGAATAAATAACAAAAATGATCTTTGATCAACTGTGTTGTAAAATCTCATTTTAAAACTAAAAGCTCTCATTAACGTAGTTTATTTTTATCTATAAAATTCTAATTTTATTAAAGTTAATTACTTAATGTTTGTAAAATTTAAATAAATATTTCATTTTCTTTCATAGAATTTTGGAGAAAAAAAATCGGTAAAACTTAGAGTTATCCCCCTTATTTATTTATTTATTTATTTATTTATTTATATATCGGCCATGTTTCTTTTGCCGGTTGTCTTGTTTTTCCGTGTTTCGCGTAGACAATTAAACTTGCTATAACTTACTGCTTTTAATGTTTATTTACTAAAACATGTTTTTAAGAACAAAGTAAGTGGCGATTTTGTCGTTTCGCAGCCAAAATGGCGGACAATGAACCGTCTGCTAATTTCCGAATTCACAAATGTGTAAGTAAACCCAAATAAATTGTTTCCCAACTGTATTTCCTTTAAAATGATTTAAGGTAAATTTGAAATTAGTCCAAAACAATTTATTTGAGTTTACTTACTCATACCTGGCTGGCACACGCTAGGAAGTAAGTGTAGTATCTGTTCCGATGCATACTGCACCCTATAGACGGATGTCGTCTTGTCCTTCGGGGCTTGATTCCACCTGTCTGTGGGTTTGTCCTGTGCAGTTCTAGGAGGTTCACCCTCCCAGGCTTCGCCTCCCCTCTTTGGGGAGGAGTAAGTTTATTGCTTACTGCTTGAGGCGCCCCTACCGGGGAATGCCGACGGGGCTGCCCAGGCAATTTTTAAATGGCCAGAGTGCTCACCTCTCGAGCGCTGGCTTTTAACCCCACTTACTCGACCCAAGCTGTGGTCACATCTTACTTGTGGGAGTAAGATAAAACTGGCCTTGTGCCTAACTCCTGCAGAGGAGTAAATAAATATGGGTCTGTCCTGTGCAGTTCTAGGAGGTCCACCCTCCCAGGCTTCACCTCCCTTCTTTGGGGAGGAGTAAGTTTATTGCTTACTGTCTGAGGCGCCCCTACCGGGGAATGCCGACGGAGCTGCCCAGGCAATTTTTAAACCCCACTTTCCCGACCCGACCTTGGGTCACATCTTACTTGTGGGAGTAAGATAAAAACTGGCCTTGTGCCTAACTCCTGGAGAGGAGTAAATCAATACTCATTTGTGAATTCGGAAATTAGCAGGCGGTTCATTGTACGCAATTTTAGCTGTGAAACGACAGAATCGCCAAATAAGTTGTTTGGGAGGAATTAAACCCATTTCAGTGTAAGTAATTTCCGAATTTCCTACTCTTCTCTGAAAAAATACGACGTAATTTGTAAACTTTGAATTTCATTAAGTGTGAAAGTTTTAAACGTAAAATAATTCCCACAAATAAAATTAATTATGAAATAAAACTTAATTCTCTAACCAAATGTCTTATGCATAGAAATGTATGGCTATGTTCAAAGTAGCAGCGGCAGTGAATGTTATTTTTATGTATCGACTCTCGATTGGACTAACTCTCCAATCAGTAGGTTCTTTCAGCCAATCAAAAACAAGTATTCAGTCCCGAAAATCCAACATGCATCCCAATCCTATAATATTGACTGACCGACGGCGTGAGCGAAACCACAACGGCTGCAGCAAAGAAGGTGATCTCCATCTACCGTGCTAGTAAACTCCTCACACCTGACATTATCCTGTATCTCTACAAAGACACCATCCAACCATGCATGGAGTATTGTTGCTACATCTGGGCTGGTGCATCATCTACTAGTCTCTCCCTCCTTGACAAGGTTCAAAAAAGAGTCGCCAACCTAATAGGTCCCTCACTGTCAACCAAGCTCCAGCCCCTGCCCCATCGCCGCAATGTAGCATCCTTGTGCTGGTTTTACAAATACTTCAATAGATTATGCTCCGATGAGTTGGCTACTCTGGTGCCCCCTTCGACGTAAATTCACTAGACCAACTTGACAATCAGCTAAATCCCATCCATTCACTGTGGAGGTCCCCAGATGTTGGAGAGCTTTCTACTCCAATAGCTTCTTTCCTCGTACTGCTGGCCTCTGGAACTCCCTTACTGCCCTCTGTTTCCCCGACGGTACTGACATGCAGATATTTGAAACTAATGTAAACAGACATCTCGCTGCGCAGCTCCCAATTTAGGTTGACCCCCCCCCCCCCCCCCAAAAAAAAAAAAACTCCCTTTTTCTCAGTAGCCCCTTTCGTCTACAGTGGCGTCCTGCCTTGTTTGGGGTGAACTATGTTAAAAAAAAAAAAAATTTAAACCTCACCCCCAAATTCCATCTAAAAAACGAAATTAGATTTTTGGTTCAAAAACTGGCTCCCACAGCTAATTTTACCAAAAAAAAAAAAAAAATGGCAGTCGTGTGGTATGCGTCCTACTATGTCCGCCACACCATGCGATTAAAATCCTGTTTTCGCGGTAAAATAACACCATGTGCTGGGAGCCGATAAAATGTAATTTAAGCTGAGGGTTACGTCGAGAAACGAAGAGTTGTGTGCCAGTTGACACGGTTAAGATTCGATTAAAAATTGTTGTTTGGAATAAATACAATTTAGGCGCGCAGAGTGAAAATCGTTGTATTGGCGCGTGACAAATATAAAATAATGCCCACGCAAATTCCGATGTGGCTTTTTATATTAAATCAACTCAAAACGAGCGGACGTAATTGCAAGCACACCACGTGATAATTTCTGTCCAATGAGATTTCACCAAAGACATATTTTTCTAAACTTTTCTCCATAAGCTCGCTGGAGCCGGTCCAAATAGTATTTAAGCACACACAAACATCAAACTCTCTCTTTTCAACTGACTTTCATCCGGAGCTTACACGCATCTCACTATCACTCTTCCATTTCACCCTTTCGCGCGCTTCATACAATTTCACAGGTGAACATTCACTATTGCCTCTGTTAATATTTTATAACAAATGAACACTTCAACAAAAGAAAGGACATTCTTCTTTTTACTTACATGAAACTAAAGAAAGGACTCATGAACTCATTACACAAAGTAATATATTCTATTTGTTAATATGTTTATTTCAGTAAATAAACTTCCGTTAATTGTGCATGTAAATATTCTTATTATTATATTTATTTGTGGGGTAAGTTATCACCAAAAAAAGGTATGACGACCCCCACAGTTGATAAAAATCAGTACCTGCTTGACAGGAGGGCAACGTTTCCACACTCCCGAGCCCCAAAGGAGCTCGGGCGAGCACCATTCAACTTATTCACACTTGCTTACACACCCTGCTGACACAAAGCGGCACACACACACACACACAAGTGTCTACACGCCTCTCAATTCTCAACTCACGCACAACTACGCATCATGACAAAAGGCGACGCACACATTCATACACTTAGGTTTACTAACGCAATGCAAAGCATCACACAAATGTCTACACCTTTGCACACGCTCATAAATTACAGGCATAAACGTTTTTGGAGGACCCTTTTTAGGGTTCCAGTTTTGGGGGGAAAATTTTGGGAGAGCCGAGTTTTATAGAAACATTTTAAAGAAAAACAGTCTGCTAGTAATATTCAAATGTGTGAGAGAGCAAGAGAAATGTTATATGATTAACAAACAAAATAAAGAGTACAAAAGCACAAGTTCACAAAAGAGATATTTTGTATATGTTTAAAATGGAAGTCTACATAGATAGGAAAACATAGAATAATTGTTTATATTTGAGTCTCCGTGCACAACAAATGGGGGGGTGGTCATTAGTTGAGATATCGAGGAAGCCTGAGTTGATAATTTAAGGGCTGTGAATTATCCACGGATCTAAAAAAGTCGTAATCAAAACTTCCTCACTCAATTCCATAAATTACATTTCATTGAAAGTTATTAAATAGAGTCAATAATCATTTGTTTTCAGATTAGAAAGTTCAGTGAGAAATGTATGGAGTATTAAAGTGGTTAAGTTTATAAATTTGTTTTCAATTAGCAGACGACATTGAAAGGGGATTCAAGCAGTGTGTATGTGTTGCCTTTAGTTTGCGTATGCGTAAGACAGTGAAAGAGTTAATGCATTGTGTATGTGTGTGCGTTGGTGTCGGTGTGGCTATGTGTGCGTGAGTTTAGGAAAAGGCATTTTCAGCTTTCTCAAGGCCCAACAGAGGGGCGATGAGGGCTGGAGAAACGTCGATATTAGCTCGGTCGTGGATTTGGACTAAACATTTTTGTTGAAGGAAAAATCTGGCCTTTTATGGGGTCGAGGTGGCTCCAAAAGGGCAATTTCTATAAATTCCGAAAAATCCGCTGATTGGTTCAAAATATTATTATTTGTTTTTATTAATTCTGGCGGATGCGTGCGCAAAGCCGTGTGTGCAGAAACGAGTTTAAGCACTTTCATTTTCCGCACCGAAGGGTTAGGGTTAGGGTTGGGGTTGGGGTTGGGGTAAGGGTTTAGGGTTAGGGTTGGGGTTAGGGTTAGGCTTAGGGTTGGGGTTGGGGTTAGGGTTAGGCTTAGGGTTGGGGTTAGGGTTAGGGTTGGGGTTGGGGTTAGGGTTAGGCTTAGGGTTGGGGTTAGGGTTAGGCTTAGGGTTGGGGTTAGGGTTAGGGTTGGGGTTAGGGTTAGGGTTAGGGTTGGGGTTGGGGTAAGGGTAAGGGTTTGGGGTTAGGCTTAGGGTTGGGGTTAGGGTTAGGGTTGGGGTTGGGGTTAGGGTTAGGGTTGGGGTTAGGGTTAGGCTTGGGGTTGGGGTTGGGGTTAGGGTTAGGGTTAGGCTTAGGGTTGGGGTTGGGTTTAGGGTTAGGGTTAGGGTTGGGGTTAGGGTTGGGGTTGGGTTTAGGGTTAGGGTTGGGGTTAGGGTTAGGGTTAGGGTTGGGGTTAGGGTTGGGGTTGGGGTTAGGCTTAGGGTTGGGGTTAGGGTTAGGCTTAGGGTTGGGGTTGGGGTTAGGGTTGGGGTTGGGGTTGGGTTAGGGTTAGGGTTAGGGTTGGGGTTAGGGTTGGGGTTAGGGTTAGGCTTAGGGTTGGGGTTAGGGTTAGGCTTAGGGTTGGGGTTGGGGTTAGGGTTGGGGTTGGGGTTGGGGTTAGGGTTGGGGTTAGGGTTAGGCTTAGGGTTGGGGTTAGGGTTAGGGTTAGGCTTAGGGTTGGGGTTAGGGTTAGGGTTAGGCTTAGGGTTGGGGTTAGGGTTAGGGTTAGGCTTAGGGTTGGGGTTAGGGTTAGGGTTAGGCTTAGGGTTGGGGTTGGGGTTAGGGTTTGCTGCTACACATTTTGTTACTTCTCTCACTGAACATTTGAAATGTGGCCTTTTGGCCAAGTGTAGTATCTGTTCCGATGGATACTGCACCCCATAGACTGGTATTGTCTTGGCATTCGGGGCTTGATTTACGTCGGTCAATGGGTCTGTCCTGTGCAGTTCTAGGAGGTCCACCCTCCCAGGCTTTGCCTCCCCTCTTTGGGGAGGAGTAAGTTTATTGCTTACTGCCTGAGGTGCCCCTACTGGGGAATGCCGATGGGGCTGCCCAGGCAATTTTTAAATGTCCAGAGCGCTCACCTCTCGAGCGCTGGCTTATGTAATCCCACTTTCCCGACCTTGTGTCACATCTTACCTTGTGGGAGGTAGATAAATAAATTGAAATGAACAATTAATATTGTGTATTTTGTATATATATATATAAATATTGAATTCTTTAAATAATATTTCCTTTTTCCGTTCTCATCCCTACAGCGGATAAACAGATTTAGTACGAGACCTCCTTGAATTCATCTCGACCCTTCGTTCCTGAAGCTCATCGCAAAACGTTATTTTCTTCCTTGCACGGACTGGCTCACCTCGAAATTTCTGCCACAGTGAAAATAATTTCGACTCAATTCTTCTAGCCGAATGAGATGTGAAATCACTGCATGAACTGTTTTCTGTTTATCCTGCCAGAAATCTACAAGAAAACCCTTTCTTTTCCTATGCTTTCATTCTCATTATTCTTTCACTCTATGTTATAGCATTATATTCAGGGCTCCACCCATATTGACGAGATCCTTTGACGCCCAACCTTATCCTTCGACCACTCATTGGCAGAATAGAACGTTTATGAAAGAAAGTACATTTTCATTAATGGAGCGCTGAAAAAGAGCCGCTCTTTCATTATAGAAGTTTGAGCTGAAGCGGCTCCTTTTTGAAAATGGGGAGCGTGAGAGGAGCCAGCTCCAATTTTAGTAGTGGAGTGCGTAAAGCCCTGATTATATTAAATTGCTTATTGTAACCATATCCATTGTAAACATGCACTAGGTGCATGTGAATGACAGACGTTGCACGTGATAGATGTGCAGCCAAAGGAAAGAGGAGGGCACAAAAGAAATTGAAAATATCTCTGATTGTGAGTTGGACCACACAGAATTTGTATTTTGTTTGAAATAAAATAAGGGCCTCATTAAACAGGGAATCATGCTGAGACCGGCGGCCTACTTGAGAAAAGTAATGTTCCTAGATTGTCTGCAGATCAACCCTTTTTAGTGGACACTATCTGGTCGTTATATCCAGTGGTCAGCTTCTGGGTGGTCGAATGGGTCCACTGAGAAAGTCCAGAATCCAAGGTTTCCAGTCAGAAGTGAAAATATTCTAGGAGAGGAGCCAAGACTGGCCCTCTCGGCAGGTAGCAGTCAGTTGGAGTTGGACAGTCGAGGTGGCCGTTGAGTCCGTTGTATTGGGTTGGACCACTGGATATCTTAAGTAGCCAGTCCTTAGGTGGTCGAATGGTGACCACTGAGAAAGATCAGAATCTAAGATTTCCGATCAGGAGTGAAAATATTCAAGGAGATGGGAATGAGAAGAGTCAGAGACGGCCCTTCTGGACATCATACAGCCAATTTTTTTTTCTTAGGGCTGGCGGTCGGTTGAGCTGACGTGCTTCTCCTGGCAAGGTGAGTGTTTCGGGCTCTTAGCTAAAGGATTGTGTTGATTGGACTTGTATTTTATTTGGCCGGGATAAAAGATCTCATTTTGCAAGTCTGCTATTCAACTAAAAAAACGAGTACCATTTGTAATCTCCAAAGGAAAATAAACGTCTGTTAATTATTTTTTAAACTGAAGTTGTGGTTTTTGTTTGGAAGGATAATTCATTTTGTTTCAGCACCGATTGAATCGAACAACAACTTTGGACCGGCACGACATGTTGGACGAACGCGGACAGTGCAGTTAACGCACTCATGCATGTTCATATTCATGTGTTCGTCTTTCTTCTGTCAATTATCATATCCAGCGTATCTTACCTTCAGACATCCTTCTAGAATTGTGCGTGCAACATTTGACGGCTGAAATTTCCAGACACAAATTATCATTTATATTTTTTCCAGAGTACGATCCCAAATTCTAGAATTACTTCAGTCAAAAATGGCGGGAAAATAAAACTTATTCTTCACCATCCATATTCGCACTAATATTCATATAAAATTATAAATTGTTCACTTCTTTTTGTTTTTTATGGAAATCGCTCCAGACAATGCATGAAGCCACTTGCTGTAAGGAGCTCACAGGAAAGAAATATGATTATCGCAAAGACAGGAGATGACTATTGGTCTTAATCTTGAAAAGACCAAGGCTATAGGTAGGAGGAAAACAGTCAGCAGGAAGAGAGTTCCACAAACCTGTAGTTATTGGAAAGTAGCTACTGGACTAGGAAGCTGTATTACAATGAGGTATCAAAACAGCGAATTGATGGAGACTACTAGACCAACGAGTCAAACGAGCTGGAACAAAAGAAGCAGGAAATAGATCTTTGAGTTAATGGCAAACCCGAAGTCTAGTGTACACCCTTCGTCAAAAACGACGAAAGCGGTACTGGAATAGGAAGCTGTATCACGTCAGTAATTTAATTTTTCATATATAAATTATTATCATTTCTGATGACCTAAAGAAAAAAAAAAACACCCACCACTGACTTTATATTTAGTGGAGGATTTCTTTCAGAATCCCTTTCAGGCGGCGGGGGTTGTCTGGCTTGATATTTGTTTACTCGCTTCCCCTTTACCACTTGAAGTGGTTTCGTCTTGAGACTAGAAAAGGGCACGTTGTTTTGCTACCTAACTTCTGTGTGACGGGATGGATATCTATTTATTTATATGCAAATAAATAGATATTGGTCGGGTATCTTTTACAATAATCCGCAGAGTGAAAACGCTATAAAAAAACAAATATACAACAAATAAAAGTAACTGTAGCCGATAAAAGTTATTTTCCAACTTATCTGTGACATTTGTTTGTATTTTTAAGCCGTTTCAACTGCTATTTATTAGAAATTAATATTTTTGTCACACGAACATTGGACAAGCGATGGGGGGGGGGTGTATCGTAACGAGGTAAGGCTTGGCGGCCATTTTGTTTTAGTAAAAATACGTGCCAAAAAAAAAAAAAAAGAAATTTTTTTTTACATCTAATAAAAACCCATTTATAGTACGTAAAAATACAAACAAATTTCATAGGTAAGTAGGAAAATATCTATTCTCGACGTAGGTCACCGTCACTTGTATATATATATATTTTTTTTTTTACCTCGTTCGTTTTTTGGACCCCGTTGGCGACTCTGCGGATTATTGTAAAAGATACCCTATTGGTCTTTATTACTGAGTGGGGGACGGTCAGTTGAATAAACATTACTTGGAGGCGTACGGGGGGGGGGGTAAGTTAGGGGCGAGCGTAGGGGCGAGGTTGTAAGGGAATTGAAAGTAAAAACTCCATCTGCATTTGTGAAAAGAATGTATTGCTTGCTGTTAAAAATGGTGGCTGCTAATACTGTCAATACCCACCAGAAGAAAATTGATTGAGAGATGAGTTAGAAAAAAAGATGGAGACGGTTGTAGAGCGTATCGGATGACTCATCTTATGATGGGGGGGGGGGGGGGGGCTGAGGAAATCAGAGAGGGGGCGGGAGTGTTAAGAGGAAGAATACAGAGAGAGTTAACAGCATTCACTGAAAACTATGGACTGCTAGAGAGAGAGAGGGGGGGAAGGGGGAATAGAAAGAGAGACTTGTACACAGATGGTAGGCATAGGAATGATTATCTCTATATTAATAAAACTATAAGACAACTTCGTGTGTGTCTGTAGGTGTTTTTCTCGCAACTACGTGACTTTGACAATCGCACATTTTATTTAGATACACTTTTTTTTATTTACTATTTAACGAAATATTTACTGAAATCAAAAAGGCAATAGTGCAAAATACTAAGCGATTTAGTCGTTTCGCAGCCAAAATAGTGCACAATAAACCGTCTGCTAATTTCCGAATTCACAAATGAGTAAGTAAACCCAAATAAATTGTTTGGAACTAATTTCAAATTTACCTTTAATTATTCTAAAAGAAAATACAGTTGGGAAATTAGTCCAAAACAATTTAGTTGGGTTTACTTACACATTTGCGAGGTCGGAAGAAAAAAAAATCAGAAATTAGCATACGGTTCATTGTCCGCCATTTTGGCTGCGAAACGACAAAATCGCCAAATACTAAAACGAACATTTAAAAAATACTATTTTTAAAAAATAAATAATTACAAAATTAAATCCATCAGAATGCATTTCAGTTTCTTTGTAAATAAGTCAGTCATTTTAAATCTTTTGTTAATAGCTAAAAAAAAAAAGAAAAGAAAAATGAATTACCCTATGACCGTCCGAAATTTGAAAGGACTTTAGAAGCCTTTAAACTATCGAATAGAAAGTCATTTCTGACTTTAACAATCTTAGCAATTCCTCTTGTATTAAGAGATTGAAAGTTTTAGAAGTTATTTAAATCCACTTATTTTATAAATAACGATTATTTTATAAATTATTTTATAAATAACGATTACAGCAACTTTACCATAACCATAATTATTTATAGTTTTATAACAATTTGGTTCAATTAATAATTTCATGGCTAAGCGATATCATAATAATTAAATTTAACTGTCAAAACCCTATTTTAAAAAAAAAAACAATAATTTGCTACAAAAAAAAAAAGCTGCATAGTTAAAAAAAAAAAAAAAAGGAGAAACACAAATGAAAGCAAAAAGACTCCCGGGCAACGCTAGGTTAGGGTTAGAGTCAGTTATTACTGTATTTCTTTATCTGTTTGTTTGTTTGTTTGTTTTTACGGACTCCTCTTAGAGTTTTCGAGATAGACACCGATAACCATATATATTTTGAAACTACATCGCCAAGTAATCAAATGCCGTACAACATTAGCGTGGGGGTCTTCATTCGCGCTTGGCATCTATAAAAAGGAAATATGGTATTTTACTTTATTTTATTGGTAACATGATAATTATAGAAATTAAAAAATAAGAATGGAAATGTTGATACAGAGTTGAGGGGTTATAGCACAGCTACACAGAAGTCTTCGTTGATTCCTGAAAAAACGTTGGATGTAGGGGTGCCAAAAGTCTTAGGGTTTATCATTCCATCCTGGAATAAACAGTTGTATTATTCATCCGGGGCAACGCCGATCAAGAAAATACCAACTTTGTGGCTGTTTGTTTTGTCGTTTTAGCTGGACATACATACATATTGCATACATACATAATACATACATACTGCATAAATACATAATACATGCATACATACATAATACATGCATACATATTGCATACATACATACAAACATACATGCATACATACACACATACATGCATACATACAAACAGATACATACATACATCAGTAGCGTGGTGGCAGGGGGGCCGGGGGGGGGGGGCAGCCCCCCCCCCCCCCCCCAGCCAAGGTTTCTGGGGGGAGGCGCCAAAATGGGGTTTTAGGGGGCGCACCCTTTGTGCCATCTGGGATTTTGAAGATCAAAATTTTCTCCACAGTGCCCAACCATGGTGGGCACCGCTGACAGAGGAGGGGGAGAAGAAGTTAATACCATCAGGCAGGCACGGCTCCAAGGGGGCATTGTCCCCCCCCCCCCCCCCAAAGATGATTTTTGTTCCATAATGCCCCCCAAAAACTCGAGAGAAAGGCAATTCTTTAACATAAAGTAATGCATTTTAGTGCTAAAAAATGCATCAACGGGGGCATCTGGAGGCCTTAAAATGGCAAAATTTTCCGGGGCTCCGCCCCGTACCCCACTGAAAGGCTTCCAGCGCCCACCAGACCCCCAGCTGCATTTTTTCGCGACTTCGTCGCTCATATCCGGGGGAGGGGGGGCGTCAAATCAGTGATTGGCCCCTGCAGCCATCAACCTCCCATCATGCTACTCACATACATATTGCATACATACACACATACATACAAATATACAAAGATACATACCTACAAACATACATACATACATATTGCATACATACATACATACAAAGATACAAAGATACATACATACATAGATACATACATACATAGATACATACATATTGCATACATGCATACATACATACATACAAACATACATACAGACAGCTGCCTTTTATATTATAGAAGATTCAATTTAAATTCTAAGCTTATATTTCTAACGCCTGTTGAATTAAAGAAGACATCGTTCCTATTACGGTATATGCAATTGAAACATGGGCTATACTAGCACAACACGATAGGAATCTCAATGTCTTTGAAATTAAATGCTTAAGAACTCTCCTTGGAGTAACTTTATGAGATAGACTAAGAAATACAGATATCAGAAAGAGGTTTAATATTAACAGATCCATCAACAAGGTTATTTGAAAAAAAAAGATTCAAGCACGTCGAATCGGGCCATTTTGGTAAAAGTTTTTCTGCTTCAAGTTTTTTATATCTTCAAATATTTATTCATGGTGTTTGGTTTGGTTGTTTTGTAGATGAAAAATGTTTTTGTTTTTAGCTTTGCAGAACATGATCGAGTTTTGCAAAAGGAAAGGAAAAAACAATAACATCAATGTTTGGTGCACTTTTGGTCAGGAAGCCAATATCTTCAGACAGCCTATCTGGTAGCACCAGGAAAGCCTGAGAGGAAGCTCAATGTCTTTGAAATAAAATGTTTACAAACTATTCTTGGGGTAACTTTGAGAGAGAGAGAGAGAGAGAGAGAGGGGGGGGGGCAAAGAAATGCAAATATCAGAAGGAGGCTTAATATTAACAGATCCATCAACAACGTTATTTGAAGAAAGAAAAAAAGAGGTTAATATGGTTTGGACATGTTTCCCGGCTACCAGACTCCAGCTATGTAAATAAATCATATCTTTTAACTTAGTTCACCCTAAACAAGGCAAGTTGTCACTGAAGACGTAAGGGGCTACTGAGAATTAGGGTGACGGTTTTGGGGGTTCATCCTAAATTGGGGACCGTACAGAAGATTTCATTCAAGAAAGATGAAGAAGACGACCACTAAAGAGATGGGCCGAGCAGATAAGGACTGAGATTGGGATGTTTATTGCTGATTGTCTGAGCCACCCCTATTTGTGTGGAGCCAGAGTGTTCCCTCCAGAGTGCTGGATTTTTCCCCCTCAACCTTCCAGCTTGTGCCACCCTCCTTGCTTCTGATACTATAACACTTGGCCCCCCTCTAAAACATGAAATTTATGAGTATTTGGAACACAAGAAAATTGTTTATGATTTTTTTTTTATACTAATAAACAACAAATCCGGTACTAAGAATTGCCGGAGGCCCAATTCGAGAATTCATGGTGGGGCCCTACCCTAACCCTACTCTACATCGTAAAATGAATGAATGTTTAGATTTCATATAAAAACAAAAAACACACACAAAAAAAAAACGAATAAACATTAAATCCAATCTGGCAGTTTATTATTATTATTATTAATTTAAAACCATTATTTTTTTCTTAATTGAGAATTAATGTATTTCTCACAAACAATAAAATAAATAATTACTCACGCGAAAATTAGCCTTAATTGTCTGCGTTGATGAATAAATATAATAGAGGAAAACAGTATTATCATGAAACAATACAAAAAACTTTAGACTTTGAAGAGAAAGTTCAATAGTTTATTCCATTAAGGTCAGTTGAATAAACATTATAGTTTTTTTTTTTTTGTAAAGAAAAGAAAACTTGCAAAATGCATTTGAAAAAAAAAACACCACCAACAACAACTAATACTACTACTACTAATAATAATAATAATTTATTTCAGACAATTGGAAATGCAGAAAATATATACTTTTGCATATTAAAAAAAGGAGACATTGTACATTGGCACGATTGGTATCAAAAAAATTTCTGAACAATTTTGCCATCTAAATATATTTTTTCTCCACATCTGAGTTCTCATCTGTTTCCATTGTCTTACATTTCTCGCAGACAAACTGGTTTTCATCTCTCAAACCTGTTATTCCACTGCCCTTCTTGTGTACCCAATGCTTACAAGTACCACAAAAAATTGAGTTTCACCCGACTCCATAATCTGAGCGGAGAAACTTTCCTCTTTCTGTGGTGCTTTCCAACACTATACTCACTGATCGGCACTTTGGTCTCGGTAACATTCACTCTAAGACTGTTACTTTCCATAGCATTCCTCTTGGTCTTTCACTTAACAAGTCTTCCGTTGCATCGCAGACAAGCACTAAATCATCAACATCTAGCATCTTGTTAGGATCGCGGTCGTGTTCCCGACTATAAGCGAGTTCATAAAATCAAGCAATTGTTGCATGTAAAAACAGAGTAATAATTAACAAACAAAAGGAGGTAGTTCAAATAAGGTTTATTGAACGTGTGTGTATGTGGAATGATGATGTGTGTGGTGTATGTATGTGTGTCGATGGAAAAACAGTTCTTGAAAAGAGTATGTGAAGAAATGAGTCCGGCGTGGGAAAGTCCTTGAAAACCGTATACAAAGAAAATGAGTTGAGAACTCTTACCGTTGTTGAACACGTGTTGACGGAGCGCTGGTGTCTAGCGTCATTCAGCGAGGCCAGTTGAATAGAGAAGAGAGTGATTTTCCGTTTACACCGGATTTATAATCAGAAGGGCAGATAACTCAGGTGGCGCTTTTCAGCGCCACCTGTCAGTGAAAAAGCAACACCTAACGGTCAACCGGTGCAGTTATGTTTTGAAAGGAGGAGGTAACTGCTACAATTTCTTTCGGAGAAATTGCATGAAACTCCATGGACAATGCTTCTAAGACACAAATGAAAAGCAACGGATTCAGTACAGATCTCTGATGTACTCCTACTTTAACATTAAAGCTGTAACTAATTGTGCTGTTAATTCTAACACGACTTTAAGCATTTCTTTAGATTGCTTAAACAACCTTTCTCAACCACTTGTTCGCCCTTAGTTTACGTAAAGCACACCTGACTATCTCCCTTGGTATTTTGTCAAAAGATTTCTCCAGATCCACAAAAGCAAAATATTGGTTCTTCTTCTGGCCAAGGTACATCTCTTGCATTTGTCTTGGGATAAATAAAAGACCAGAAAATTTTCGACTGAAAAAGAAAACTATGGCAATTTATGAAGATGACATTAAAACATTGATTGACAGGTCACAGAAATGAATAGGGACATTAATTAATCTGGTATTGTGTTGTTGTTTTTTGTTTTATTAAGACTAAAGTTGCTGGAAAAAGGGTTGGATCATTCTAGAAAGTGATACTATGGACGTCCCCCTCCCCTCGGAAGTGGGAGCAGTCGAGAGGGAGTGGCGCAGAAATAGTCAGTTTCTATTGTTCAGCGGGCGAGTCATTTCCGCTTGTTGGTGACTAAGACAAAAGACCGGACATACGATGTTTAGGAGGGACAGTTTCACGACAATTGACAAGTTTGAGTTTTACGGCAGTTTGCGACTTGGAGAGAAGACGATCAGATTGGAGTCAGAGTCGGAGAAATGCAGATGGTATTAGATCAGGCAGAGCTTTAGCAGACCCGAGATGAGCTGACGACCTCGAGTAATAACAACGGTGTCACACACACTCAGAGTACAACTGACTTATACACAAGGGATCGGAGTTTGTGTTTTTCTTGTGAGTTTGTATTTTTCTTGTGAGTTTGTTGATTTATAAAACCTATGTTTTGAGGCATTTCCGTCTGTCCGTCCGGATTTTTCTCCGCAACCATCCATTGAATTTCTCTGAAATTTTGCATGAAGTTGTAACTTTGGTCAGGTTAGAAAGTGACATTCTCCGATTTTTGTAAAATAATCTGGTTAGCCCCCCCAGGGGGTCAAAAGGCCCCAAAATGGCAAATATTTACATTTTTTGCCTCCATAACTTTTCATCCATCCATTCAATTTCTCTGAAACTTGGCCAAAATGTGGAGGCAATTGTTCCTAATAGAAAATAAGTATCACTGACCTTAGAAAAAATATGGTTCGCGCCCCCAGGGGGTCAGAAGCCCCCAAAATGGCAAAAAATTACCCTTTTCTCCCATTACGTTTGATTCATCCATTCAATTTTTCTGAAACTTGGCCAAAATGTAGAGGCAATTGTTCTGGATATAAAATGAGCATCCTTGACCTCAGAAAAATTCTGGTTCGCGCCCCCAGGGGGTACAATGGGGGGTCAAAAATGCCCCAAATTTATTGCATTTTACACTCGCCACATCGAGTCACATACAGAGGGGGACCACGCATGCGCGGCTTGTTGCTTTTGTTTTCCTATGCTTGTAAACCAGTGATGAAAACGAGAAGAAAACCACGGCACACACAACATTGGGGTTGGCGAGAGGGTAGCACGTGGTCGTACACTATAAGCAATCTACTATCTATACAAGAGTCAGATCCGTCCTAAGATGGAGTACTGCTGCCACATCCGGGGAAGTGTCGCTCAGAGGACTCTTTCTTGACTTTGTAATCTAGTTGGGAATAATCTCTTCTGTTCTCTACAGCCGCTTTATCACAGAAAAAACGTTGTTAGTCTCTCTCTACTCTATCGTTATTTCCATGGAAGGTGCTCGACTGAGCTCCAATTCCTTCTAAGCCATTCACAGAAAGAACTCGTTTTCCTACCACACTTGCAAATAAATTTTCTTCCGTCCTCTGGTTGCCGAACATTAAACAGAATGAACAGAGTTTCTTTCAAGAACTTCCCATCTGTTGAACACTTTATCATAGGATGTCTTCCCTGCAGGCTGCAACATAGTCATCTTCAAATTCAATGTCAATCATCAATGTTCGTTATAAACCGTCTTCATATGTAATCAAATTTTATCCATTATTTTCAATCATCTCATAATATTCTTCAGCATTCAACTGAGAATCTATCTATCTCACTAACCCTTATCCTCGAATGGCTTTTAGTCTTGATAAATTGTAACTCAGTAGTAAATAAAGAGGCTATTCCCTATTTCTACAAATCTACAATCAGATCATGCATGGAGTACTGTTGTCATATTTGGGCCGGTGAATCTCTGTCCCATTTGAAGGTTCTTGATAAGGTGCAGAAATGTATCTGTAATTTGATTGGCCCCACTTTTTGTTCTTCTCGGCACCCTCTCTCTCTCACAGACGTGATGTTGCTACTCTCAGTCTTTTCTATAAATACTATTATGGCATGTGTTGTTCAGAATTATGGGATTTATTCCCCTGCTTCGTTTGACTTGTTTGTCTCCATCAATTCACTGTTTTGATACCTCATTGTAATACAGCTTCCTATTCCAGTAGCTTCTTGTGGAACTCTCTTCCTGCTGACTGTTTTCCTCCTACTTATAGCCTTGGTCTTTTCAGGGCTAAAGCCAAAAGGCAGCGCATGTCTTTGCGATAATCATATTTGTTCTTGTTAGCTCTTTACATCATACATCAAGTGGCTTCATGCTTTGTCTGGAGCGATTTCCATGAAAAAAATAAATTAAAAACACAGAAAGCTTGAAAAGCACGCCAGCTAAACTATGATAAATATATTGGATACTAGCAGGAATTCTTTGGATTATTCGGACTACTATTCTCATCTTGAGTTTTATTCTCACAATGTTTCAGTCGATGTACCCTCCGACTTTCTTCAGGAATATCTTGTCAAACTCGGGAATCAGCAAGGACCCGTGGCGTAACGGATAAAGTACAAAGTAAAATTCAGTTCTAGGTGCAGTCATCTGAAGGTTGAAGGTTCAATCCTCAGTGCGGGCGATACTAGGAATTGCGAATTACTGAAGACTTCTACCCGGTCATGGCTGATAGAACAAGAGCTTGCTACCCCCGTGGATTAAATAAAGGGTTCCGTTCGAAATTCCGTGCAGATTGCCGAGTTTGACAAAATAAACCTGAAGGTCGAGGGTTATATCGGCCGAAACATTGTGAGAATAACTGTTATCTTTATCGTAGATTTTATCACGAATTATCGAAAAGCAAGCACTTAGATTGAATAATAATTCATGTAGCTAAATTACAGGTTAACTGTATAAATATCAGGTTTAAGATGGAAAATTCCACGTAAAGGTTAGCTTAAGATGAAATTTTCCATTAGAAGTCAAGTTAGAGTTATGTGTACAGGAACTTACATCATGGAAGTATAGCAGTTACATGATTGAAATTGACTTTCTTTTGTACTAACATGTAGTGATTGGTATGTGGTTCGGTCGGATAACACAGGCATGTCCAAACTCGCATAGTAAAACATCGGGTGATTAAAGCACCTTTGTGCATGCGTGTCTTTTTGCCAATTTCCGCCCAGTCCTGTTTTTGCGCCTAATATGAACCGTTCCAGTCGAGATGCCAATGTAACAAGACGTCACCATTTTCTTGCACATCTCTCATCAGGTATGAGACTAAAGACGGTGACTCGATTCCTTTTCTCCAAGACATGCTGGCCGAACCAACCTGTCTTATATTCTTGTGTTCCTGAAACTGTTAAACAAATTGTAGATGTTTGTCTTTTTAACTGGAGCTCTGGTGACCCTTCTTCTTATCCAGCAAGGCATCAGGTGAATACATACACAGTGGCACTACTGCAGAATGGCTATCCCCGACAAGAATCTCACTTCATCACCCATCAACTCTACAGAAGAAAGTGACAGAGAAGCTAGAAAATTCCTGCCTCTTAAAATGATCGGATGCGGTTTTTCGAGCCTTCCATTAACCTAAAATGGGTTGGTCGAGAATTTACAGTTCATCTGAATGTACTTGCGGTAAGAAGTAAATCAAATCCCAGAGCAAATAATAGAGTTATTTGTTGTTCTTTCAATTTTTTTCTTTATTCGAACTACAAGGAAAATAAGATGAAAAAAGAAAATCACTACTACTGCTATATCACCACTGAGAGATGTTACTGTCTACTTAGCCAACTACTTAGGTGTCAAAGAGATGAACAGCCGTTTCTGTCCACAATGCTGGCCAATAAAGTAGAAAAATTGGCTCCATGCAATATTACAAGTGTGATACTATAGAATGCCCCCCCCCCAAACAATCACTGGGAGAGATTAGCTAGAAAATAAATGACAGTAAAGGCATTAAAGAAAGACATAAAAAACGACGGGCCCTTCAGATTACATAGACAAAGCAACACCATGACAATTAGTTGTTAACAGCCGGAGGGTTAAGATAGAGAATTTGGAAAGGTAACAAAAAAAAAAAAAGGACGTCTCTAGTTTCTAGTGATAGTAAGCTTAGAAAAAAACCCGGACATCTCTGATTTCCTGGAGGAAAAGTAGATATATTTTGGAGACGCTGGTTGTTAAAGAGAGAATGGTCATGATGAGAGACGGAGACGGGTCATGAACGACGAAGTTAGTCTTCGCTGAGAATTTGAAGGCGGGAGATATAGACACTGGCGACAAGGCCCTAACTACACACACGTGTCCAACACTTGTATACAATGTCTGTATGTGTTGTTTTTATTATGCATTTAACCAATTCGTTTCGGATTTTTCTGTAATGGTGTGGCACACACACTCCCTAAAATGGGAATATCAAATTCACAAGTAGTTTCCAATCGCATGTCTCCCACTCAGGCGAAATGATTTTATTGATAGCTTTTGCAGGGATTTCACACCATCCTCTATATACAGTGACTCAGATTCACAAAGGATCACTTATCTGGTACTGATCAGGCTCAACTTCGGTGATCTAACGAGAACTGGCGTATCAACATGATTATGTTGCATTATTTGTTTTGGATGATCAAACACCATTGAAATGCCAAAGGCATTTCTGCCATTTTGATGCGGGTTTTGATCAAGAATTGCTTTCAAATTTCCAAGAGTTGCTTTCATATGTCCATTGTTCAAGAGTTGCTTTCAAATGTTCAGTGTTAAGAGTGAATGGGCATTTTCTACCTACTTTGTCTCCAAAACTTAGCACCCCTGAGACCACCCTTTTTTTAAAGAATTAAATATTGAGATTGTATGAGATCAGCTACAATGAACAGAGCTACAAAACTGTCTGCATTTCTTCATATATTAGATTTCTGAAAGAATATTGGTAAGCATGTAGCAGACTCTTTCTGCTATCTAGGAGATATGCTGAGTGCAGGTGGTGGATATGAACTCAGTATTGCCACAAGGGTGAAGGCAGCTTGGGAGAAACGGTGTGAGTTGTTGTCTTTGATAACATCGCAAGCTGTCCCTCTCTAGATCTGGGGTAAGTTGTATAGCAGCTGTGTCAGGAGTGTCATGAATGCTGAGACCTCACCCTCTCTCTCGAACATCTGTAGCGCAATGACAGATCCATGATCAGATAGCTCTGCAATGTGAAATCTGTGGAACATTCATCCTCCTGAATAAACCATTAAAGAAGCATGGATATCCTAAATCGCAGGAAGGTTGACCGGCCAAGGAAAAACTTGGAAGCAAGTGATTGGACAAGATGTGAACCCCACTCGTGTGCACAGTGGTCTTGGCGGTGTCAAATTGCGATCCCCACTCGTGCCGATCGTCGTAGTGGCAATAAAAAAAATATATAGATTGAAATTCCTCTAGGCCGAGATGGCGACTATGATGATGCTGACGTCGCCGATCTTGTCGTCTCGTCCAATTACAAACACACTCCCACGTTTAAACTGTTTATATCAGCGAGCGATCAGTGGACGAACAGCAACCGGTTGGCCCTGTGGGGGTGAAAGATACTTCACCTGGCGCCTCGTTCCTGTCGTTTGAATAAGTTCGTTTCTACGTCAAATATATACTAGTTTTATATCTCCACCTCGTCTCGACGCAGGGCCCCCAGTCGGCACAGCATCACCACGAAGATTCATACTGGCGCGTCACCAGAGCACCCGATCCCCATGGGGCCCAGATACCTCGTCACAAAGACCGTATAGAGTGGACTTTGGAGACTGCTGACCTGCAAGAATTGGAGATTGAGTTTGTGTAATATCAGAAAATGCTGGACCCCCGAACATGGCAAAAGTGACGTTAAATGAATTAAGTTAAGCATGTCAACTTTTGCATGAAACGCTGTAAAAAAAAAAGAAAAAAAAAGCAACATTTTAAAAGCGAGTCGAACAACGTAACTGTATAGAAACTTGCTTCGATAGAAGCTTGTTATGGGTTTTCAGTTTTTATCGTTTCGAAACGATTCCGTTGGGTTTGTTGCGTTGGTCTTTTTTTTTTTCTGATCTAGTTTAAGTTTTTACATTCTAGTGTAACATAACTCGTTATGTTACTGTTTAAATGGAAAAGTTTGAGTGACATCTAAGGGTTAGAGGTCGCCCCAGAACGGAAGTCAACGAATAAACGGGACTTCCGGACTGAGGAATACTTTTTTTCTTCTTTGACTGGCAGAAAAAGATGTGTTTGGTGTCGTTCCCAATGGGAATCAGCACACACACTGTGGCTGGATGTAGCTAGACAAGCTATCCGCCTCTCTCTCACGCGTGCAAAAGTGGCCTGCCTCTTTTCCAAAAAAAAAAAAAAAAAAAATGGAATACAAAATATACAAAGTTTAGTTACAAAACTCAAGTCAGAATAATAAAAAATATATAACAAAAAATATATATATATATAAAAAAATATTAATTTCATATATATATATATATATATATACATATAGAATATTGATTTTATATATATACGTATAAAATATTGATTTTATATATATATATACATATAAAATATTGATTTTATATATATATATATATATACATATAAGATATTGATTTTATATATATATATATATATACATATAAGATATTGATTTTATATATATATATATACATAAGATATTGATTTTATATATATATATATACATATAAAATATTGATTTTTTATATATATATATACATATAAAATATTGATTTTTTATATATATATATATACATATAACATTGATTTTATATATATATATATATATATATAACATTGATTTTATATATATATATATATATACATATAACATTGATTTTATATATATATATATATATACATATAAAATATTGATTTTATATATATATATATATATACATATAAAATATTGATTTTATATATATATATATATATACATATAAAATATTGATTTTATATATATATATATACATATAAAATATTGATTTTATATATATACATATAAAATATTGATTTTATATATATATATATATATATACATATAAAATATTGATTTTATATATATATATATATATAAAATATTGATTTTATATATATATACATATAAAATATTGATTTTATATATATATACATATAAAATATTGATTTTATATATATATATATATATACATATAAAATATTGATTTTATATATATATATACATACATATAAAATATTGATTTTATATATATATATATACATATAAAATATTGATTTTATATATATATATATACATATAAAATATTGATTTTATATATATATATATACATATAAAATATTGATTTTATATATATATATATACATATAAAATATTGATTTTATATATATATATACATATAAAATATTGATTTTATATATATATATATATATATATACATATAAAATATTGATTTTATATATATATATATATACATATAAAATATTGATTTTATATATATATATATATACATATAAAATATTGATTTTATATATATATATATAAAATATTGATTTTATATATATATACATAAAATATTGATTTTATATATATATACATATAAAATATTGATTTTATATATATATACATATAAAATATTGATTTTATATATATATACATATAAAATATTGATTTTATATATATATACATATAAAATATTGATTTTATATATATATACATATAAAATATTGATTTTATATATATATACATATAAAATATTGATTTTATATATATATACATATAAAATATTGATTTTATATATATATACATATAAAATATTGATTTCATATATATATACATATAAAATATTGATTTCATATATATATACATATAAAATATTGATTTTATATATATATATATAATACTGATTTTATTTGTTTGAAAAAAAAATATATAGCACTGTGCTTGGTTGTAAATAAAAACTCCTAAATCAGTTTATCAAAAAATATAATTTAATCATAATTGATTCAGCAGTAATTTCAATGAAAATCCCCCATTTTTCTTTTCTTTTCTTTTTTTCAGGGAAGTCACACGACAAATGAGGAAATGAAAATACTTGTCACAAAATGTACTTCCAACACGACATCTTGTGGTTTTCCTAGCTGGAAAAATTCATTATTACTTAACCAAATACTTTGTTAGATTAAAATGGAAGCTAAAAAGAAAGCCTCACCCTTCACTACGAGAGATATACAATCATGAAGAATTTCAAAAAGATTTCTGATAGCTCTGATAGCAAACGGTTAGAAACATTCTCTTTTCTGTCAATTTTCTATTTTAATTTAAAAAGATTTCTGATAGCTCTGATAGCAAACGGTTAGAAACATTCTCTTTTCTGTCAATTTTCTATTTTAATTTAAAAAGATTTCTGATAGCTCTGATAGCAAACGGTTAGAAACATTCTCTTTTCTGTCAATTTTCTATTTTAATTTAAAAAGATTTCTGATAGCTCTGATAGCAAACGGTTAGAAACATTCTCTTTTCTGTCAATTTTCTATTTTAATTTAAAAAGATTTCTGATAGCTCTGATAGCAAACGGTTAGAAACATTCTCTTTTCTGTCAATTTTCTATTTTAATTTAAAAAGATTTCTGATAGCTCTGATAGCAAACGGTTAGAAACATTCTCTTGTCTGTCAATTTTCTATTTTAATTCAACAAAATATTTGATCTAAAAATGAAACATTTTCCCATAAATATTTCACCTGGAAGAAAAGGGGTTAATAAACATTTTAATCAATTGTTGCGACAAATTGGGATAACCAATGTTGACCGGGAGATATGACAAATACAAAACTAATAAATTATATCGTTGCAGAAAAACGGATGAGAGTGCTCGTAGAACAGTTGAGGTAGCAGGGTCATTTGGCAGGGGGAAGACCAAGGAAAACATGGGGGAGAGAGAGTGATGAGGATGGATTTGAGAGAAAGCAATGAATAATGCCCTAGCTCAGAGGTCTTCAAAGTGGGGGTCGCGACCCCCAGGGGAGTCGCGTAACCATAGAAAGGGGGTCGCCAAAATTATAACTATAGAATTTTTTAAATAATATTCAAACTTATTTTTTATTTATAAAAAATTTTGGTGGGTCACGAAAAAAATTTTTTTTGCAAAAAGGGGTCGCGACAAAAAAAGTTTGAAGAGCACTGCCCTAGCTAAATAGGTTAGTTTGGAAATCAATTTCTAAATGCTGTCCAACACATGTCAGCATATAAAAAAAGACATTCAACCGATGATAAGAGATGGCTAACGACTGGACAAAGTTATACCTAGGTAGACTGTATAAGAGATGTCTTGCTACCAACACACTACAGGGGGCGTAAAATTCTCAAGCATGAATTGAATGTATATGAAAGAATTCTGAAATGGCGTCTTTGGCAAATAGTTGCGGATAAAATTGTCATGACAGATACCTGTCAGTGATACCTGGGAGTGAAATAAACAAGATATTAAATCCAGGTGGCCAGAGTAAGACGGAGATGCCACCTGTATGAGCAGAGAAAGAGCAAAACAAGGATGCCACTCGTATAAGCGGAAGAATTACATACCAAAACAGACACCAGCTGCACATAACAGAAATAAATACATGTTTGTTAAACAAACAAACAAACAGCTCGAAGAAGGCATAGATATAGGAAGGTGGGCAAGCAACATGTTGGAAAAGGCTTGGCTGCATTGGATTGTGTGTGTGTTGGGGGGGGGGGGGCATGCCACAATATATACATTAGCTATATTAATCTAGATGGACAGATGAGCAAACCTGTTGGGACAACTGATGAGGTCCACCAGGATTCAATATTAAAACCTCCTACTTCTATCAGGGATGCCGATCAGAGACCGACTTGAAGAGTTTCTAGATTTACCTTTTAAAAATGGCATTTTTCCCCACATCAGGCTGTAGTAGTGGAAAATTTCATTTAAAGTAGAGCTACAACCCAGGATATTGCAGCACAAGATAGGAAGTTGCTAGTGACACGTAGCAGGTAAGCTGATCAAATCTTCCTCTTTTTACTGAATCAATCTAAGAGTGGTTATGCTTTGGGGATAGCTGCCCCCCTCCCTTATGGAGGATGGGTTGGGGGTATTATGCATGTATATAGCAAAAGAAAACGAAAGCATTGTTAATCCTCAAACGAACTGCGTGCTGTCATTATTTAATAACTTTTATAGCCGTTTTTATTATAAAGACGACAAAAACGAAAAAGGAGAGCTGAGAGAACAAACTACTGTTATGTGTTATCAACGCAACAAGACTCCAGCTGCATTATGTGTAGGGTTGCCATCTGGATACATTCTTGGAGATGAGCATCTTGAATAGTATCTGGAGACATTAGTTCCGTGGAAGCAAGGCTAGAATGATGGATTGAGGTTCTTTGTCTCCGAGGTTGAAAGTAAATCTCTAAAGGACGAAGACAAATGTCTACGACTTTCATCGAGGAAGGAGACCCGCAGTAACAAGGAAATACCCGTGTTCAATTTGCGGGTTACAAGAGGATGCAACTAAGAGTCCGAGTTGCGATTGTTGGTTGCATAAAAAATGTCGGAAGATTGGAAAAATAAAAAGTACATAAAGACTTTCCTTTGTTCAACATGTACAACACCCAACAGATTATAGACAGAAACGGCAAAAAAAAAAAAAAAAAGGCATAGCGGTTGTGAGATAATTCAAATAGCTTAGCAACATTTTAGACGATGATGGTGGTGGTGTGCATGCAGCAATGGCGAACAGGTATAAACAAGTGTCGGTTGCTTTCTACAATGCAAAACAAGTTACTAACTAGCACGTATAGAACGTTATTCATGTCCTATTGTACGCAGTTAACCCCAGAGCAACGACAAAATAGAGTCGCTCATTTAAGCAAATGGGTCGCACCATGACTTGTATAAAGAAGCTCTTGTTAAACTGCTTAGTATTGCTGGATGTGCCCATCTCTCAATTCCGACCGAGTATTGATTTACTCCTCTCCAGGAGTTAGGCACAAGGCCAGTTTTTATCTTACTCCCACAAGTAAGATGTGACCCAAGGTCGGGTAAGTGGGGTTTAAAAATTGCCTGGGCAGCCCCGTCGGCATTCCCCGGTAGGGGCGTCTAAGACAGTAAGCAATAAACTTACTCCTCCCCAAAGAGGGGAGGCGAAGCTTGGGAGGGTGGACCTCCTAGAACTGCACAGGACAGACCCATAGACCGGCGTAAATCAAGCCCCGAAGGCCAAGACAATACCAGTCTATGGGGTGCAGTATCCATCGGAACAGATACTACACTTTGATCTTAGCCAAAAGGCCAAGATTTGCGAGTTATCTTAATATTGAGCTTAGATAACAGACATTGAACTCTGAAGACGGCATGAAAAATAATAAATGGCGAAGACTCAACAGACGACATTACACAATGGGGTATCTTCTTAATTATACAGACATGAAAGAAGTAAATAGACAGCATTATCATTAAAGAAGACTGCTATCAGAGAGTCCTGATGGACCTAGGCCTGCTAATATTGATTATTTTCCATTCACTTACGAATTGAACACTCACTCGAGTGGAGAATGAGTTTACACTGATGAAGTTCACCTTTAGATTAACCTATAATATGGCTCCCCTGAAACTGAAAATTCTAATAATTCTTTGGCCTCGTATCATACTTAAATGGTGATACATAATAGATATATTGATAATTGAAACACACAAAATGTCAATTTGTGTAAAATATGGATGTTTCAAACTTTTACTGCTGCTTTGTACGGCTTCGAGTACTGGCCGTCAAGGAAGGAAGCAGAAAGTGATAGAATAGTATTTGAATAATCCAAATTCACACTTTCCATTTCTACATGAATGCTTTAAATGGTGGAGAAGCGGCGAATGACATAAATAATTCAAATGGGAAAAGAGAGAGGGGATGACGGGGGACGAAAGAGAGAGAGAGACAGAGAGAGAGAGGGGGGGGTCTATTATTACATCACAAGAGGTTACATAAATATTTAGAAATTGAAAAAATTTTTTCGTAAAAGTTCATTTAAACGGAATTTCCATGAACAGAGTTTCTTTCAAAGAACTTCCCATCCGTGGAACACATTGTCATGAGATTGCTTTCCTGGGGTCTACAACATGGTCATCTTCAAATCTAGTGTCATAAACACTCGTCATAAGTCATCACCTTTTATTCATTATTTTCAACCCTCTCATAATATCCATCATCATTCAACTGTCAATCTATCCATCTCATTAACCCTTCATCCTCGAGTGACTACTAGCCTTGACAAATGGCGACTCATTAATAATAATTTTAAAAAATACCGACTTAACTGGTGTGCTATTGTTCATATACACAATAACAAAATCACTTTCAGATAAGATTTTTCTTCTTGTCTATATTTTCAAGTGGGAGGCTGTACCCATATTATTCTCCCCAAAAACCCTTAAAAATACTCCAAAGAAACTGAAATTTTGGGAATATTTATTAATTGATGCCTAATAACTATTAAAATTTCACAAAAACCAGAATGATCTGAATTTTCACAAAGAGCTTCCGCCCGCTTTGCATAAAACTAAATATAGCCCAAATTACAACCCCTTAAGCTCAGCAACCGTGTTCTAAAATCCATAATCGGTTAGTGTTCAGGAGTGCTACTGTACATATAAACATATATTATACACACCTAACTTTATATAAATACTAGAAGAATACCCATCCCGGGACAAGTGAAGAGAACAGTTTTGCACCACTTTTATGTTCCCTTACGAAGATATAATGATACTAAACCTTATCTCTAGAATTCTTATTCTAATTTTGATCAAACTCCATTACATGATTTTGATTCTAGAAAATGTCTTAAGTACTTGTTGGATCTAAGAAATCTTCATAGATCAATACAAATAAAGTTGCAAAGATCAATACAAATAAAGTTGCAAAGTCATTTTTTTAAATATAACCTCCTGTCTCTCCTAATATTTTACGTAAAGATAAAAATAATTTTTATCTACAAAATTTATTTTTTAGAAACATAACTCAATCCCAGAACTAAGGTATATCTTCACATGCATTTTGTGTCATTAAAGTATATTGGAAAAATTCATATGAAACAAACAATTGACTAAGTCACATTTAATACGATAGATATATAATTATATCAGTCGCTGTGAATACCAGTGAGAGGGAGAATATATGTAGATATAATTTTAAAGATATTAGATATAGAATCAATGGCACGTGATTGTCGGATGAAGACAAGGTGAAAAACTGGAAAAGTGAAACTATCACTTAAATCTTACGTTCGTAGCACAAGGAAAGCAGAGGTGTCCTTTTTGGGCAACCTTGAACCAAACAGGACTAAAAAAAGATATGACCTAAAATATCTTTTCACCTTGTGAAATCGTCACCGATTAAAGGGACAGTGACTATGAATACATAACTGAGAGAAAGAAACTACCCCCGTCCTTTTCTCCGTCCCACATCGAAGTGACTTATTGACCTTATTTTGAAACAACTGACGGTCACAAAGCGAAACAGGTACGACAACCTGACACATACAGTGGTCGTCAAAAGTTAAAAGCGCACCGTGTGTGGGAAAAGGGGTGTCCGATTAACAACCGGTATTTTCCTCGTTTGTGTTTCAGCGAGAGAATTCAGTTTGCCATCTGATTCTGCTATAAAAGCCTCAACTTGGCGGTACCCGGTTAAGCAAGAAATAAGATGGATTTTTAAAGAATAAATTATATATTTTATAAAAAAACAAGTCTTTATCCTTATTCAGTAGTAACGCAAATGAAGAAAAGACTTAATTCGCGAACACGGCAGAGAATTAATGATTAATGTGACCGGCTTATATTCACTTCCTGATTTCGCTGCGTAAAAACTGAAAGTTCCACAGATCTTCAACACAGCGTAGGGTGGAGCGGTTAGTTGGAACGCAGGCGATCCTCGTGGCTTGACTATATTCAGTACTGAGTAACCCAGAATAAAACACTGAGTGACTCCCCAGGCCACGATAGGATCATAACTCTCAAGTTATGTTTCTAAGGAAAAATATCAAATTACATTAAGAAAAAACAAAAAAAACATGAATTCATAGCTAAATGTAGGCATTATATATATATGGTCGTATAATCAGTACCATTGGAGAGCCATGAATATTATAACTGTCCTGTTTTTAAATCTCCGAAACAGTTACATGGTAAACAGCTGATGATCCCCGTGTTAATATTAGACGCTTAAGGTCTCCTGTTTTTGTTTCACTCTTAGATAATTACCCCCCCCCCTTTTTTTTTACTTATATTTTTTCATTTATTAATTTTCCAACGAATGTTAAGTCTGCAATATCTTGGATTTAGTTAGTTTGTCTGGGGATTTAAACTGCATTTTACATTTTTTTAATGACTCAGAGCTTCTTTAGACTATATATATATATATATATATAGATATACTTTGTTATTTAAGTCAATTATATATATGTAATTAATTCTTTGGAAGAAAGAATTACTGGAGTAAGAAACAATACATTTATTTATTAAAAAAAGATATTTACACATTGAAATATATCATAGCAATTGGTTTTGTGTCTTACAGCATTTATCAATGACGCATAAACTTTGTCTTCAAATTGAAAATAGCTTCAGTTTGAAGGCAGGGGTGATGCGTGCTATAGGAGTACGAAACCAATTAATATGACATATTCCAACATGTAAATATCTTTTTAAACAAATAAATATGTATAAACACTTATTCTTAATATTTTGCATTTAAAAAAAAAAAAAAAAAATTTTTTTTTTTTTTAAATCGAATCGAAAAGAACAACATTTCTTGCTATTATTTTACGTGTTGACTTTATGATACCCCCACCAAAGAGGTTATATTTTCGGTCAAGTTGGTGTTTGTGTAGAGCCTAGCATCCACATTGCTGGACCAATCGTCACCAAACTGTCAAAATATTGGTCATGGTCTAACTTAAAAATGATTTCATTTTGGGATATCTAGGTCAAAGGTCATGGAAAAGATATTAGGGCAATAACTCTAGTTGTTAAGTCTAAACACTCGTTAAGTTGCCCACGTTGTAGTCCTGCATCTTATGACCTTTACTTTGAAAAGTTTGGTCAAAGTCAGAATTTTGACAGAAATCCAGTTTTCAAATTTAATAGCAGTAACCACCACGCAAAATTTCAGCCTGATCAGATGAATAGATTTTGAGTTAGAAACATTTCCATGGAATAACTTTGGAGATATTTTGTACAATATGGAGAAGGCAAAGATCAGACTTTGGTCCTATCCTTATGTTGTAAGCCGGAGGAGGTATGCGGTCTCCCGACTGATTTATGGTCCCGTTTGATTTAAATTCTTTAATTTTTATTTTTCAGATTTCTTTCTTTATTGTTTACGAATGTTTTTCTGCACACCCTTTTATTTTAACTATCTTTTTTTATTATAGTTCTTATCCCTGTTGGCTACCCATATGCACACATTAATCATTCAATTTCTATAAATATTTATATCTTCCCCCTTTTTTGTCATTAACTACTGACCGATGATAAGACTATAATAATCTTTTGAAACCGCCAAATTATCACTGCTAGGTGTCATCCTATATATATATATATATATATATATATAGAACTCACTGTGTGTTTTACCTGTAGAAAGAAAGGTTCTACAAAATCTAGAAGTGTATTCTTATGTAAAATTTACTGTGACAGACAATGGAAATGTTCCCGAATCTCTAAGTGCACCCCTAAAGGGAGACTATGAGGGCATAAACCCCTAAAAACTTCAAATATATCCTATTTTTTTTAATTTAAATCCTATGTATAAAATTTTCTGGGGAAGACAATGGAAGTGGTCCCAATCTCTCCTAACCTTTTTAAGAAATATCCTATTTTTATCAAATTTATATTATATGTATAAAATTCTGCATAGAAAAACAATGAAAGTGGTCCCAAATTTCTATGTGGCCCCACCTCTGAGTGACCTATGGGGACAGAAGCCCCTCAAAACTTCAAATATGATTTTTCTGCTGAGTGTTGTTTTAAAAGTTGACTCAACAAATGTCTGAATTGTTTTGTTGAGAAAGTACCAGACTGAAAACATCGAGTGTGCAGTTTCGATTCTCCCCTCCCCATTATTTTTAAATAAAATTATATGTTGGATATTAGAGGGAAATAAAAAAAGATCTTACAAATCGATTTCTCCCCCTTGCAGCAGAGAGTGTAATTCACTTTTCTTTCCGAAAATAATTAAAATTTTATTTTATTTACCTCCTCTCCAGGAGTTTAGACACAATTATTCCGGTAAAAAAGATTGTTACAATGGAGATGATTTTAAATAAGCTAAAAATGTAAGGGAGATAATTTTTACTTTCAATTTTACGGTAAGAATGAGTTATCCCCCTTTGTATTTGATCTGTTTTCTCCATCTCTCTGTAGCTTACGCATTATTTTCTTTTTTTTAGAATTTAACTTCAGCTGAATCTAATTTAGCATATTTTCTTTTTATTAATACAAAGATTTTGGCTACATATGTGCAAACATGTTTCGATCATAGCCTTATTCTGGTTAAGTCTTGTAAGCCTGAAAACAAATGAATATGACGAGAGGCTTTTCAGAAGCAGAAGCCGGTGATTAGTATTATTTTTAAATTTGAGAACATAGTATTATTATTATGTTAGATTTTCTTTCTTATTATATTAAGTAATCGTCTTTTAAACATTTTTGGGGAGAGAGTGAGCTAGTGTGGATACAGATATCTACATAACTATTTTATACATATAAAGACGCACACACATGAACTTAAAGAATCGCACATTAATATCTAAACAAAATTAGGCAGATCATTTTAAAAAAAATCACCATCTCACAACACATGTGCATGTATGAGAATACACACCCACCCATTAAAATAAATAAACTGGACAGACTCCATATTTTGATAATCTTTTTACACGCACACTCTTACTTTCAATTACTTTATATTGTTTCTTAAATTTTTCAAATTTTGAATTTTGGCTAATCCCCTGCCAACTCATCCATCTATGTAATTCCTCTGATAAGATTTTAATCTTTGAAAAGCCTGGCTTAAGGAAAGAAAAATAAACATGTTTTTACCGAGTACACCTTGCATTAAACAATCGAAGATGAAATAGATTTGTCATCCATACATATTTATCTCTCTTCCTTTCATTTATCTTATAGATATATAATTATTTTTATTTATAGACATGTACAAAAAGCCGCTACACTGGCATGTTGATGTTTCCATATGTATATATATATATACATAGGTACAGAAACACACATACATCTTATTATCTTAGACATTTTCTGGCAGCCTGCATTCCCAATCTCCAAGTTTGACAGTCTTGAGATTGAAAAACATAGCACATATGCATGCAGATATACATGTGCAACCATACACACACACACACAAGGGATCTACATAACCAGTGCCTCTCTACAAATACACCAATGTGCAGACAAGCATACACAAGTTCATATGCCTCAACAAATATCCATATACAAATACGTACAACCTTAATAGTCGATATATGTAAGTTAACTGTTACATACTGATATCCATACATGTACATCTACACACACACATATATATATACATATTTATTTATTTTTTATTTTTTGATGTGTTGATATTTTTTATATTTATAATATAAAACTAAAAATAATACATTAATCACTTAAATAATAGTGTCATGGATTCGTCCAAACACTTTAAAATGCAGCAACATTTTTGTAAGTAACGGATAAATTTTATTAGACAGACGAACAGCACAGGTAAAGAAATTTTTTTTTTTTTTTTTTGTGTCTTAAATAACTAATATAAGTTAGCAAAACATTTATATGGAACAAAACGTAGATTTAGTATAAGGAACGTTTATGTTTTTGTCTTTTAAGGGAAGTGGGGTCTGATCAACTCTGCTGGGAAGCCATGAAATTAAATACTGTCTTGTTTTTAAATTCCCGAAACAGTTTTTCATGGTAAACAACTGATGATCCCTTAAAATAGTGTTAGAAACAAACTAATATAATAACTGTAAAAAATAAATTGACTTACATGAGTGATTTTCCACTGGAAGACTTGGGACTATAAGTTTTTTTTTTTAATATAGTTTTAATGGTTGAGAAACTTCCGAAACTATATATATATAGGCAACAGCAAGCACACATACATATAAGTATATACACCTGAGGATCATACCGATGCAGTTTGTAGAGTTCAGATGGGCTAAGAGTAAGTATTTATAAATTAAAACCAAACTAATCTCATGTGAAGAGATGAAGAGTTTTCAATAAGGCAATGTTGAATAAATGCATACGCAGGTCCTGTTATCAGCACATGTACACAGGCATCTACACCACAAACTAATGACACTTGCATCTGGGCCCATCTCTGGTTACTCACAACTAGCACTTCATGTAAGTAAAATCAAATGCAGGTATGTATATAAATTCACACACACACACAAGCTGGCCCCACGTTCACATACCCACATGATACGCAACTGTGTGCAAAACGTTTTTCACCAACTCGACTCATATATCATTCAACTACATATTGAAATTATATTGTCATACAAGTATTTCAAACAAAATAGCTTAAAGGTTATCCAAAGATGTTCAGTGTATATATTTTTTTGCTCTTATTACATAACTTATTCCTATTGGTAAATTTAAGCATTTCAAACTTTTCATTTAGACATAGGTAACAGTGGCTTTAGAAATGTATATGCTTGAACTTTAAAAACAAATTCTCCCCATAACTATTGTTTTTTTTTTTTTATCTACAAGGTCCAAAAATATTTGGACAATGAAATGTTAGTTTCATTGTTGAAAGAGGATTTATGATTTGAGAACCATAAAACTGGCTATCGCCCCTCCTCCCGCCAAAGTTGAATTAACTAAAGCGATATGAAAAGATAAAATTAAAATCCAACAATACTATGCTCTCAAATTTAAAAATAATTCTAGCCATCGGCTTCCTAAGAGCATCAGTCAAAATCATTAATTTTGTTAGCAAAATAAGGTTATCGCTAAGGTTATCGCTATATAAATTCTATATTATACAAACGGATAAAAATTATTTGCCGCACTTGAAATGAGATTCAGACAGGAATCGACCTGTGCCTAAGAATAGAGGATGCGACTATCTTGCATCCTAGACATGGAAACCCCAAAAAATACTACTAAATTAGTTGACTATGAAAGGGGCGAGAGCCTTTCTATTATATACATAGAATAGTACCTCTGTCACTAGGAATATGGAAGAGGGGAATGCTTCTGTACTGTTAGCAGTGGGGACTGTTTATGTGGATGGCCTATATAAATTGTTTTGTTTTTTTGGCTTGCATTATATTATTAATGTTGAATATATATTTATTTTTCTCCATGTATAAATGACTAAAGCCCTTAATTTTTTTAATATATATTTTAGTGTAATGGTGTTGTTTAGTACAGTAAAAATAACCAGAGTGCTCGATTACACAAGAGTATATATATTTTATTTTAAATAACACCATACATTGGTTTGATCGTCCATCGATACCTGTGCTTGTACGGAAACTTAGCATGTGAGGTTAGATACTAAGTGTGCATTAAGAACAGGGCACACTTGGTATTTTTAGCCACACGGGTTGAGTTTCCGTGAAACCATGGGTATCAATGGACAATCAACGTATAGTGTCATTTGAAATAAATATATATAG
>OY744547.1:6439807-6544807 GCA_963556195.1 Sepiola atlantica | reverse complement strand
TCTTTTGCACAAAACAGAAGACCATCATGCATTTAAAATTTATTTACTTTCTACAGATCAGCTCCCATTCAACACACAGGGGACAAAAAAAGAAAAGGAGACATCCGTCACCCATTCAACAAAGTCGATTCAGTTTGTTCACATCCGTCATGCTTGCATCAGTCTTTGCGTGCAATCCACTGGGGTAACTATTTCTTATGGTTACCCGTCACACAACTAGCAGTTTTACTGACCCAAACCAGAGACACCTACAATCTTGCATTCAGTTTAACACCTTAAATAAAGGGGACGAGTGGGGATGAAAGGGGGGGGGGGAGGAGGAGGGGGTGAAAGAAAGGAGGAAGGGTCCATTACAAGAAGCTGAATGGATAGGTGGGAGTGTGGAGGGTGCTTTCTTTATTAACAGGCGGCTTATCATTTTGTAGGCCTTTTCTTGTTTATCCTTTAATTTCTGGAGATGATCAAACACGAGGGATGGGAATGTACTCAGTCGACGCCCAACAATTCTGAATTTATCGGAGAGTTTCCCCCCCTTTTTTGAATAGATAAGGTTTACCAGAAGACGTACGGGTTACAGAGAAGAGGAAACAAGTAGTTGAAATTAAACTAGAAAAAGGCGATAACATTAAACTTGCCAAAGCATGTCGACAAAAACATGTTCAGAGCGAATATTGATACCATCAATACTTGTGTAAGGAACTAATTAAATATTAAAGGAGAGTAGAAAGTGACTAACTTAGGTTTACTTTCGCTTAACTTATTTTGTCCTTTAATCTTCACATTTTATGTGCGCTGTTTCTGACAAAGGGGGAAGAATCACTGTTTTCTGGGCCGGAATCTATCCTTCTAACACTATCCTTGGCTAGTTTTTAATCTTGAAGTAGTATTTTTTTCTTTCTTTTTTAGTTACTTACATCAAGTGGCTTCATGCCTTGTCTGGAGCAATTTCCATAAAAAAAATATATATTGGCTCATCTGAAATAAGTTTGTGGAGGTTATTTAGTCAAGTGATACAGCTCGAGTCCAGAGCTAGGTGGCCTCATGTTGGGGGAGCAGATAGTTGATCTAATCAAAGTATTAGAGATAGAAATATAGTCAACTGGAGCCTAGACGTTAGGTGAGACTGACCATAACGTAGTCAGGCTAAATGAGGGAAGTTTAGACCCCATATGAAGATATTAGCCAGAAGGAACTCTTTATAACGGAAGAGGGATCCATACTTCAATAGAAAAAAAAATGTGTCTAAGATTAAAATTGCTGTGCTCCACTTCTTCCATATGTGTGATTGAGTTTCAGTAGAGTATTCAAAGACTACACCACCGCTGATAAACCCAATGGAGCTAGTGTACTGACCCAAAGAACGTAAGCGTATATTGTTAGATGAGATTTCAAGACCATTTTTTTTTTTTTTTTTAAATTGTTCATTACAAGAGATATCCCGCATGATGAACGAGACTGTCTGTTTTTAAAGTGAAAAATTGGTTGCCATTCATTATTACAGAAGCATATACGGCAATAATATTTTGAGGGAAACATTAATTCAAACAAAACCAAATAATCCATGCATTAATTACTACTTAAAAAGAAAACTGGAGTCAAGATTACATTTATGGAATGAACTCTAAAAAAAAAATTTAAAAAAAATTAAAAAAAAAAAACCATCTGGTATTTCAGTTAAGAGCCCTTAATAAATATTTGTACGTGTATGTGTGTGATGATTTGGTTATACTTTTTATCAAAATTTATGTGAATCTATCAGGGAATGGTGATAATTAATGACAAATTGATGAACTTATATATATATATATATATCGTTTCTCAACTCCGGACATCTAATTCCACCCGCCTCTAGACTTCTGAAAATAAGAGCCGCCCCGATTCGAATACCTGTAACCATTTTCGGAAGAGTTATCCCATCCATGATAATTATTATTCGGACCATTTCGACCATTTCCCTGGTTATTAAAAGAATCCCTGCCACCACCACCACTATTACCACTTTGACCCATGCCGAATGAACCCCAACCCCCCGAACTATTGAGAACAGCCTGCGCAGCAGCCAGCATCGCCGGGAAGTTTCCAAAATTCATAGGCGAGTTGTTCATATTATCGTTGCGGCTTCCTTGGTTCCAGTTATTTTGCCCGTATCCAAAATTGCCTTGCTGTTCGTCACGTCGGACCCAATTATACCTGTGCTTGTCGACGGGTCTCGGAAGCGCATTGCTCACATGAACGCTCACATTTTTGATGATGTGATCCTCGCCACACAGGTTTCGAGCCGTGTCAGGGTCGGAGAAGGTGACAAATGCAAAAGCACGGAAGGGTTTGGGAATAAGGACATCAATGACTTCTCCGAATTTGGAGAAATATTCATGAAGATCGTCTTCCGTCATGTCTTCTGCACATCGGCCGACAAAGACTTTGCTGTTCACTTGCTGATGATTTCCACCCTAGAAGAGTTAAAAAAAAATAAAAAATAAAAAAAAGTGTTTTTTTAAATATAAGTAAATAAAAAAAATAAAAAATTTCAATCATATTCAACAAAATAAGTCAGTTAATTATTTTTTTTTTTTTAATTATAGAAATCGCCCCAGACAAGGCATGAAGCCACTTGATGTAAGGAGCTAACAAGAACAAATATGATTATCGCAAAGACAGGGGATGCCTATTGGCCTTAGTTTTGAAAAGACCAAGGTTATAGGTAAGAGCAAAACAGTCAGCAGGAAGAGAGTTCCACAAGCCTACAGTTCTCGGAAAGAAGCTACTTGAATAAGAAGATGTGTTACAATTAGGTATCGAAACAACGAATCGATATAGACCACTAGAACAAGGAGTCAAACGAGCTGGAACAAAAGAAGCAGGGAATAGATCACACAATTCTGAATCACACATGCCATAATAGTATTTATAGAAAAGACTGAGACTAGCAACATCACGTCTGTGAGAGAGAGAGAGTGCAGAGAAGATGAAAGGGTAGGCCCAATCAAATTACAGACACATTTCTGCACCTTATTAAGAACCCTCAAATGGGACAGAGATTCACTGGCTCAAAGTACTCCATACATGGTCTGACAGTAGATTTGTAGAGATAGAGAATAGCTTCAGGCGTGCGAAAGTGTTTGGAGCGGTCGAGAGAACTGACTTTACGAGAAACAGAAAGAGCAATGGATCCGATGTATGAATTTGTATGGCTTTGACCGTTTTCCTCAGATTTTTGACCGCTCTACTCTTCCGCCTTCTTCGGGAGTCTTTTCTATTAATCGGTAACTTTCTGGGAATTTCCAACTTAACCCTTTATCTACTACCACTTGAAACATCACTCTCATATCGCATTCTGTGGCTTTTCCACATCTTTTATCTATTTTCTTTTCCTAAAGTACCTCGGATTGAACTTACAACCTCCAAAAAATCTATTAACAAACGCCTATATGAACTTGGCCATGTGTCCAGTACGATTAAATAAAAGGTGAAAGCTGAAAATCCCAGGTTAGCGACTATAACAAAAAGGCACCCGAAGAAGGGCAGCTACCAAGAGTGAGAACAATTTGAGGTACTGTTCCAGATGACGCACCTAATTTCCGTGACTTCGCGTCGACAACGATCGGGCATGTCGCGGAAGCGCCCACGGAATATCATTTTTTCTTTTTTTATCTATATTTTTTCTTTGAATTTATTCGTCTTATATTAGCGTCTACCAGTCTTCCAGTTGAGCTTGGCAGTTTGAATGCAGGGCTTGGCTATCGCTAAGAACGGGAGCCCTAACCCTAACCCATTTTTCTTTCTTTCTTTCTTTGTTTTATGTTAGCAAGAAGAAAAAAAAAGAAAGAAAAACAGCGAAACAAATGAAAAAGAAAACATTAACAAAATCCCCCCCCCCCCCAACAAAAAAAATTTCTTTCTACACATTTGATTGAAAATGGTTCATTTGACCCCCACCCCACAGTTTGTTCGGTTTTTATCTTTTTATCTATGTATTTTTTCTTTGAATTTATTCGTCTTATATTATCGCCTGCAAGCCTTCCATTAACGCTTGTCGTTTTCGTCTCGGCAACTCTTGGGAGCTTCCGCGACCTGCCCGATTGTTGCCGACGCGAACTCACGGAAATTAGGCGCGTCATCTGGAACAGTACCCAATTTGAAACGTTGATCACAATAGGCCATCTCAGAAATAGTCAAATTAGTCGGCTACATTTATGATAAAACTATTTGCAAACTTGATTAGCAACAAACAAGACAAAGTTAAAATAAATTTTTTAAAATGGCGAACAATTCTAATCAGTTATGCTTACTTTCAAGTACTAAGTATTAAATTTTTAAAAATTAAATTTTTTTTAATTTAGTTGTGAATTAAAATAATTTACAAAATTTACATTATTTTTTTTTGCTATTAATCCAAATCAAAAATGCCATAAAGCAAACTTTTTATAAATCTTATTAAAAAAAATTTTTTTTTATCACAAAATTAAATCCTCCAGAATGCATGTTTATTTTTCATCATAAAACAAATCAGCCATTTGAATTTTTGTTAATAGTTAAAAAGAAAGAAAAAAAAAAAGAAAAAAAGAACTACTTTGTGACACTTTGAAGTTTAAAAATATTTTAGAAACTTTTGAAATTCTTAGCAAATCTTTGAAGTTTTAGAATCTATTTACATCCAATCATTTAATAAATAGAGATTAAAACCACATTACCAGAATAATAATAATAGTTCTATTACAATTTGGTTTAATTAATAATTTAAATGATAATAATAAACGTAGCTTTCAAAATCTTATTTAAAAAATAAAAATTAAAGTAAAAAAAAACATTTTTTTTAAATTTAAAAATTAAAGTAAAAAAAAAAACATTTTTAAAAAATTTAAAAATTAAAGTAAAAAAACATTTTTTTTAAATTTAAAAAATTGTAATAAATACATTTTTAAACTAATCTAAATGATTCACGTTACCTTTGAGTTTGGTATTCTCACGTCACACCATCTTCCATCAATCCGATGTCTTAAATTTAAACATTTCAGCTGTGATTCATAATTCTGAAACCTGACAAAGCCAAATCCTTTAGATTGGCCCGTTTTCATGTCTTTCCTCACCTGAAAGGAAAGCAAGTGCATAAACTAATCATGAAGAAAGAATTTTAAATTAAAAAAAAAAGAAAAAAAAGAAAAAAAAGAAAAAAAGAGTGGAACCTGTGAAAATTCCAGTTAATTAAAGTAAACGGGTTGTAATTTTACCGACTTTTATTAAAAGTTGGCCAAATTTATAACAAAGCAATACTTTTGCCAATCCTGTCTATGTCAACACTTCTGCATGTAATATCCCTCTTGCCAAATGATTCACCCTAACTCAGTCTGTTTAGGAGGTTGATTTTCAACCTTTTCTTGAATATCAAATATGTCCTATGCAAAGAAAGTTTTGTATTTGTCAATGATTTCGAACTTGCACCAATTTATGAGAATTTCATTTTAAAGATAGTCTTAGAAAAACACTGGCAATTTTTTTAAATAACTTCAACATTTTGGTGTATTTTAGACCCAAATTTTAGGCACACTAATCTTCACAAGATAGTTACATTTATGCACAAAATGTTTATAAAAGCGAGGTTTTTACCTGTCCTATTCATTAGATAAACTAATTGATACTAATATTCACCATTGACCAGTTTATATTTTTGCTAGTTGTTGATTTTCTTATCCTTTATTCCATTTTTATTTTACATTTTGTCTGAAACATTGTTTCTTTTATTCCATATATATATATATATATAATATATATTATTGATTCAATTCAAAAGACCATGCAGAGAGTAATCCAAAATCATAATCTCCATTAGTTCCTTCAATTCTTTATTTCCGCACTTCGGTGGACATTTACCACTTCCATACAAAAAACAAACTCAATTTTACATATTGATATATATTCCTACACGTTTTTCTTGGCCGATTGGACAAAAATCATAGTCTGGTAGTCTGTCTGCAAATCTTCAGGGAATGACGGAAATATGTAGTGAAGTTGTAGAAACAACTTACAAAATAAAAATAAACTAAGAAAAAAAAAGCACAGGGGAAAAAAAGCACAGAAAAAAGTAAAAAACACAAAAAAAAACAGACGGGGTAAAAAAGTGCAGGAAAATTTTTTTAAAAAAGCACAAAAAAAAACACAAACTGACTACAGAACTATAATTGTTGTCCAATCCACGTGTAGGAATACAAACATATTAATATGTAAAATTGAGGCCAAAATGGCACCGATTAACGTAAGTGAAAAAAATCTGTTGCTAAAAAAAGTTAAATAAAATGATTCTGGTTACCTGGACCATGATTAGTTCTCCAAACTGGGTAAAATAATTACGTAAATCATCTTCCGTACTTTTCCAAGGTAAACCCAGTACGATCAAGTCTTGACATTTTTTCTCCAAGCGCTTTGTCTTAATGGTGGACTCGTCAATTTCATCGTCACTTTTTCTTTTGTTATCTGAAAGAGACAAATTTAAAAGTTCATATATTATTTATTTGTACGCAAAGCAAATTCTCACAAAAACTATCGCCATAATCAGAAAGGGACAGAGTTAGAATTTTTTTTTTTTTTTTTTTTTTTAAATCTATTTCGCAGTTAGATTCTTTTTTCAACCTACTCCTCAATTCTGGTTATCTAGATAATACGCTAAGGCATTTCATGTTTATACGTATGTTATCACCTTTCATGCACACACGCATTTAAAATTAAAAAAATTAGATTGCCCGATTACAAAAGATCGTGATTAATCTGCTGTCGCTAAGGTAAGATATTCCGACTTTAACCATTTTAAAATGAATTGTTACAACATCACATTACGTTGTCCCGTCAACTAAAACAATTTTAAATACATTTCAAAAAGTGATTGATCTGAAGAATATTTAACTAACAATAACACCAAGACATAATATTTACCATTTTAAAAAGAATTAAATTTCTACGATTTTAAATAAAGAGACATGAATTTTATTTATTTAAATTAATAGCTGACAATGACGATTATTTTTACGGAAGAATCATCGTTTTTTTTCTTAATACTACTGACCTTGACAGACATTTCAAAAGAAATATTAGCAATACGAGGCCTGTCTAAAATGTACCTGACCTTAGGTCAGAAAAAAAGATTTCAAATACACGACGGGGTTGGGACCTTAATTCCCTTCAAAGTAGACCCCTTGTGCTTGCACACACTTAGCCCACCGATCCATCCACTGCCGGAAACACCTCTGGAAGTCTTCTTTTGGAATGGTGTTAATCTCCGCCGCGGCGTTCCGCATTATATCTTTTTTTTTTTGCACCCTCGCAACAACAGCTGCACTCCAAGCCGTTTGGGACCTGTCAGAACGCTGGTCACTCTCCGCTGATGTGCGGCCATTTTTGAATCGGTTGAACCACTCCTTGATTTGTGTTACACTCATCGCATCTTCTCTAAACATCTGCTGTAACATGCGCCCGTTCCGTCAGCCATGACTGGGAGAAGTCTTCAGTATTGAAGGTTCCCTTCTCGGTGCGGACGATAGAAGAATTGTGAATGACTGAAGACTTCTCCCTGTCATGGCTGACAGAACGAGAGCATGCTACCCCCGTGGATTAAATAAAGGGTTCCGTTCAGATTCCCGAGTCCGAAAAGATAACCTGAAAAAGGTCGGAGGTTACAGCGGCCAAAACGTTGTGCCAATAACACTGAAGATGGGAACAGTAGTCCGAATAATCTAAATTATACAAATACAAGTGTTTACTTTTCGATTTTTGAGCGATTTTCAAGGATCCTCGTGCAGGGCTCATGGCTAGCTATTTTGTTTTTCGTTACGTTCTAACTGAACAGAGTGGACACCAGGTTAATTTTGAACAAAAAAACGCTTTAAAATAAGTTAAAACACAAATAAATTATCCAGGTAGGTAGAAGAGTAACTTATCTTGCCTTTGGTAACATTTATTTGTTGTATATTTGGTTTTTTCACCCCTTTTGTCTTGTTGGCTCTTGTTAAAAATGCCCACTGAGTTTGATTTTTAATTAAAATTCTACTCGATAATTTTCCCTAATTTTTAGCGAGGATAATTATTTTTGCCTGATACGTAAGTGTAAGCAGTAGTTTTTATTCGAAAATGCGTTTTTCATATGTGCCCTCATCTGTATAAGCACCAACAAAAGATACTGTAAAAATTCAATTAGAAACATACAGCGACGCAGTTTGCTTGAAGCATTGTGTGTAATACGTATATAGAGGAGTATTAGAAGGCTAAATGGAAATATGTCGGCGTTGAGAAGTAAGACAAAAACAAGTGATTTATATATATATATATATATTTTATAGCAAATCTTACTTGATTAAGCAAGACTTCAACACTGATGTAATGTGTGTGATCGTGTTCCATAATATATTTCGAGGAAGACCTCCGCAGGTGTTTTTGAGATTTGAAACACCCACCATTTGATAAAGAGGTCTTCCTCGGAATATATTATGGAACACGGTCGCACACATTACATCAGTGTTGAAGTCTTGCCTAATCAAGTAAGATTTGCGGGAATCTTTTACAATGATCAGCAGATTAAAAACGCTCAAAAAACAAATATTCAACAAATAAATGTAACTGTAGGCGATAAAAGTTATTTTCAAACTTACCTGTGGCATTTGTTTGTATTTTTAGACCGTTACAACCGCTATTTATTAGAAATCAATAGTTTTGTCACGGGGTCCAAAAATCGAACGAGAACGGGGTAGAAAAAAAAAATATGCAACAAGTGATAGTGACCTACGTCGAGAATAGATATTTTCCTACTTACCTATGAAATGTGTTTGTACTTTTACGTACTATAAATTGTTTTTATTAGATGAAAAAAATTTTTTTTTTTGCACGTATTTTTACAAAAACAAAATGGCCGTACCTCGTTACGACCCCCCCCCCATCGCTTGTCCAATGTTCGTGTGACAAAAATATTTTCTAATAAATAGCAGTTGAAACGGCTTAAAAATACAAACAAATGTCACAGATAAGTTGGAAAATAACTTTTATCGGCTACAGTTACTTTTATTTGTTGTATATTTGTTTTTATAGCGTTTTCACTCTGCGAATTATTGTAAAAGATACCCACTTCTCTATATCAATTAAAAACGTTCGGTTTTCGTATGTGAATTATAATGGGGAACAGTCAATTTCTGCATTGAAACCATCTACAAAACTTCCGGAAATGAATTTCAGCACCTAATCTTAAACATAAGCTATAACTTATTGTTATTAAGCTGATCTTGTTTTAATATATTTATAAAATTGGATACAAAAAACTTCTAATTAAATGATTTTCTATTTGAAAGTTTAAATGCTTCAAAATTCCTTTCAAATCTTAAAGGGTCACGAAATAGTTCTATCTTTTTAAAAATATAAACAAAAGATTAAAATGGCTGACTTGTTTACGAAGAAACCAAAATGCACTTTGGTGTCTTTAATTTAGCATTAAAATTATATTTATGTGCAAACAAAAAAAAAAAGCTAAAAAAAATTTCTAAACTTTGTTATGTACTTACGTGGTAGCTGAAAAGATTGTACATCAAAAATTACGCAAATTCATTCAGTATTTATTAAATTAAAAATAAAAAAAAACGATTTTTATTGGTAGTCGCCATCTTGTACTTTTCAATCTTTGTATAAAAACAAACGAGTTATCTCCCTTGCCTAAACTGGTTACAAAACGTCTAACGATACGTAAAATTGTTTTTTTTGTATCCTTTTTCTTATAAATTAATAAATACTGGATGAAATTACGTATTTTTTCTGTACAATCTTATTTTACGCTAACGCGTAAGTAAATAACAAAGTTTATACATTTCTTTAAATATTTTAATGTCACTGAAACAGTAGAAGCAACATATTTATTTAAAAAGAAAAACATTTTTTAATCCGTTTTATTTCATGCTACTGCAATTTTGATTTCAATAAACAATCGATTAATAATAAATAAAAATTGTAAGTAACGCAGAGACGAGAAATATACGGACACACACGGGGAGTGATCACAATTTTAATTATATAGAAATTTGAATAAATTGTTTGTTTAAAATAGGAAACATTAAAATTCAAAAATCTAAAAATGAGTAAAAAAAAAAAATCAAGGGCAGACAACTATGGTCGGCTTAATTGTAAGGGAAATATTAACGTAATTCACTTATATATTTTTATAATTTAATTTAAAATAAACATAAAAATATATATCAAACAATATTTGATCATATTAATTCCATTTTAAACGTAATAAAATATTAATTTATAAATAAATAGGGAAAGAAGACAGAAAAGAGTGGGGTTTACAGCTTGCTTGCCTCGTGGATTTTTTTTTTTCAAATAAAACCACTTGTAACTAACAAGGGGGGAAAAAGATCAGGAAATAAAGTGTACAATAGTTTACCTTTGGAGCAAACGATAAGGAAAACATGGCTTTCCCATCCTTCTTCGGGTGGATACAGTTGTCCATCGGACAATCTGATGGCCCGGAATCCGCAAGTGGCCGGGTTTCGGAATTTGAGGCCACACGCTCCGGGAAATTGGGCCGACAAGGTACTCAGTAATAAAGTTCCGTCTATCTCGGATGGAAGTTCAATCGGCTCAGAATCTTCATCTTTCGACACCTGTATATACTCAGTCATCTTCTATTCTTGTTCTCAACACCTAGAAATGAAAGGAATCGCGGAGAGATCAACTAGAAAATTCTGAGGGCACGCAGACCTGGCTTTCAGCTAGACACGCGCTATTACGTTATGGCGTCCCGTTTCATTATGGCATGATGGGAACTTTTTTTTTTTTTTTTTTCTCGGATAAACATTTTTTTTATTTATTATCATTAATAAAATAATAAGTGAAATAAACCTAGAAAAATTTTGATAACCTACTCAGAAGTGTTTAGCAATTAGAAAAAAATAATAATAAAAGTGAGATTTTTTAAATCGAGGATGATTTTTTTTTTATTCATTAATTTCTTGATACTTAGCAACATGAAAACAAAAATATGGCTGAACCGGAAATGACGTCATAGACCTAGTTGAATCGAAAAAAAAAATTCTGTTTAAAATTTTTTTTAATCTCTATATTAATAACATTCTGTGGCCTCTTCTCGTGTGTTTGTGTTTCTCGCCTCTACATGACTTACACATTATTATTATTTTTTAGTTTAGTATCAGTCGACTACTAATTGAAATTTAAAAATGCAATGGCGTGAAGTACGAAATGGAACTTGGTAAGGGTATAGTTTGGAGGTGGGTAGTAAAAAATGATGTATAGGCGATAAAAATAGTTTTATGTTGTTGTTTTTCTTTTTAAATAATATTAAATGAGGAACCATTTCGAGTAAAATTCTACTTATTATTATCCTTTTTATAAGACGTTTTTCGTCTAAAACACGCAATATCAACATCAAGCATACGAAAACCTGGATTGTGAACATGGAGCACTGAAACGAACTCCTGTAGAGAATTATAAAAATAATTTATTTAAGAAGTTTCTTGATTTCACAACGTGTGTTATCTCAATAAAAATACAAAAATTAATATCTTTCAGCTTTTGAAAAAAAAAGAAAATAAATTATAAAAATGAGTGCCAGTTTCGTTTCGTACTTCGATTCTATTTTTCGATAGGCCGTACTTCCGTTCATTTTGTAGCATTCCTATGCTATTTTGTAGCATATTTACAGATTTCAAACATGTTTTACTTCCGATTATTTGGGTAATAATAAGTAGATTTTACTCGAAATGGTTACTCATTTAATATTATTTTAAAAACCAACCATATAAAACCATTTTCATCGACTATGCATGATTTTTTTTACTACCCTTACTAGAAACTTTTTAAAATCCTATTAAAAGAAAATATTATGAAATTAAAATTAAATCCACCAGGATGCATTTCAGTTTCTTTGTAAATAAGTCAGCCATTTTAGTCTTTTGCTAATTGCTGGAAAAAAAGGTTATGTATTACTTTGTGACGTTTCGAAATTTGGAAGCTTTAAGCTGTCGAATACTAATAGAAAGTCATTTAAAGAGGGGTGGTGCTTCTACAATAGCTAAGTCTAGTAGTCGTAGCCTCACTATAAGTATAAGCACGGTAGACGGCAGTCATACGAGGAAAAACCCAACGCTTCTTTTAACATTAAACAAATCGGGTATCTTTAAGAATGATCAGTACGCTGAAAACGCTCAAAAAAACAAATATACAACAAATAAAAGTAACTGTCGTCGATAAAAGTTAATTTAAAATTGACCTGTGATATTTGTTTGTATTTTTAAACCGTTCCAACTGCTATTTAGTAGAAATCAATAGTTTTATCACGCGAACTTGCAAAAAAAAAAAAAAAATGGCGCTTGCTCGTAAGACGCCATATTGTCTAAAAAAAACGAGTAAAAAATGAACAAGAAATTTTTTTTACATCTAATAAAAACCCATTTATAGTACGTAAAAATACAAACAAATATCATAGGTAAGTAGACAAATATCTCTTCTCGACGTAGGTTAAACTCACTTGTTGCATATTTATTTTTATAACCCCGTTCTCGTTAGTTTTTTGGACCCCGTCCGCGACTGTACTGATCATTCTTAAAGATACCCAACAAATCTTTATTGGGTATCCTATACCGTTGGGGTATAGCATAGAAAAAGGTAGGACTGGTGTCCGGTGGAAGGAAACAAAGTTCTTTTACTGCCTGGGGGAGCGGTGCTCGGAAATCCAGTGGATGAGGGAGCAGGAGAGAGGTGAAGAAGAGTTCCTTCTAGGTTGACGGCCAGGGTCTCTCTCTGACGATCCGTTCCACCGTTCAACAGGTGTGCAAATAGTCCGCAAGGGACTAGCTGAAATCAATACGCCCTGTGAGCTGATTGGTTAGTTTAAGACCAACTTGTCCACAGTGGACGCATAAGAAATAGGTCCTATTTCAGACTGCTACACTTCTGTATCACGGGGCCGAAAAAAAATTATCTTCAATTTTGAAGAGTCAAATGACAGGGGGAGATAATTCAAAGTGTTCCCCCAGGATTTCTCTTCAAAGGGATTTTATCGTTATGCATTTTACTTAAGTTAAAGTAAAGTAAAAAAAAAATATACGTAAGCGGATTATTTAGGAATCAAACAATCACAATGGTTTATGGTATTCGGTACCAATGAAAATTTTTAAGATTTATTGAAATAAAATAAGCATAGAAAAATACGTAAATGAATGGAAAAATGTATTTCAATGAATCTTTTATAGATAGGGGTTACCTGTCGTTGAACGTTTGTTGATAAAATATTAGAGAATGCCAATCCTATATGACATTTCTATTCCAGTCAGATTCGGCCAGACGTATTACTCTTCCAAGTAAGTTCATCATTCTGATTTTCTCCAACTAAAATTGCTGATTCCCTGTAGACTACAACATGGTCGTCTTCAAATCTACTGTCAACAAATACTTGTCCTAAACCGTCCCCATAACTAATGACATTTTGTTAATTTCGTTTCTTGATCGCACGCTGACGTTCCGCCAACCCCTGGAAAACCTGTCTGCCAAGACATCGGCCCGTGTCGCTCTAATACGCCGCCTAGCTGGTACCACCTGGGGTGCCTCAACCAAGACACTGCGCATATCTACCCAGGCATTGGTTTCATTATGTACAGAAATCTGTACAAACACGGATCTCTTTACGTTCAACTTTACTTTCACTAATACTCCCATTTCTTCGAGTCTATTAAATTCCGTGTTGCTCTAATACGCCGCCTGGCTGGTACCACCTGGGGTGCCTCAACCAAGACACTGCGCATATCTACCCAGGCATTGGTCTTCTCCGTCGCCGAGTACTGCTCCCCAGCCTGGTGCAGGAGCTCCCACACCAAGAAGCTGGACGTAACGCTCAACACCGCCTTACGCACAGTCTCTGGCTGCTTGCGCGCCACGCCAATCAACCAACTACTGATACTCACTGGCATCGCACCACCAACCCTGCGCCATGAGGCGGATGTCCTTGCACTGTCAAGAAAAGCCACCATCGATGAGGAACACCTTCTCCATAAGCTCGCCACAGAGACCCCTCCATGAGCTTGCCTAAAGTCACAACGCCCATTCTTGGAGCACGCCCACCAGCTCCTATTTTCAACGCCCGGTGACGTCACAAAACGAATCTGGTTGAAACATCGCTGGACAGAGGAATGGCAGACAGCAGATAAATCAAGGTTGCACAGATTTGTGGAGGACCCGGATAACCTACCAGGTATAGACCTCCCTCGCCGGCAGTGGACAATGCTAAACCGCCTCAGGACAGGTGTCGGCCGTTTCGCCGCGACCATGAAAGGATGGGGACCTGGCTGTCTGCGAGTGTGGTCACTCTGAACAGACAGTAGACCATATCATCGAGTCATGCCTTAAACATCGACCACCCAACGGCAAAGCCGGCATAGCTGTGCTAGACAACAAAACATTAGCATGGCTTTGCTCAACCGAGCTGGTGATCTAACAACGAGATGCTGTGAAGCAAACGAAAGAAGAAGAAGATCATTTTCAATCCTCTCATAATATTCTTCATCATTCAACTGACAATCCATCCATCTCGTTAACCCATATCCTCTAGTGACTTTTGGCCTTGATTAGTAATAATTCATTATTTAAAAAAAACCATTAATACTTTAATGTGAAAAAGAATTATAAAATTTGTTAATTAATTTTTTTTAATTAAAAGTCAATTGTGACGTCATTTCCGCTTTAACGGATTTTGTTGTGGCGTTGCTAAGCGTCTTGATTATGTATTTAATGAAATCTTATTTGATTGAACAAAAATCATTTAAATAAAAATTTTCATTTAAAATATGGTACATAAACTCTTGGTAACAGATACGAATAAATTTTTTTGTTTATAAATAAAAAGATTTCTCAAATGAGCGAAAGAATTGTGAAATTTCTAAAAAAAATTTAAACATGTATAAATATATATGATTATTTTTTTTAATTTAAAAGGAAATTATGACGTCATTTCCGCTTTGGAGTACTTTGCTGTTTGTATTGCAAACTGTCTGAATTATTTACTTAATAAAAAAAATTATGTGATTAGATAAAAAGAAAAACCATTAAAAAAAAACTATTTTAAAATAGGATAAATATACTCTTATTATCGGCTAGGAACAATGTGTGTTTCGTATTTCCCTATCGCTTACCCATATCTCCATTTTGTATTTTTTTAGGTTTCCCAGAATGCAATTGTGCGACGCCATAATGGATTATATGTGTACATTTCACCTGTTTTAATCGGCATTTTTTTTTCTCTTTAATTTTTAAAAAAATATTCCATTTCTGATATTTTTTTTCTTTTCACCAAACATGAGTGAGTACATTCAAGTGTCAGAAGACGATAATTCTGAATCTATCGAGGTCCCCACCGAGGTAGACGGCACTCTCCTCTTGAGCACATTGTCGGCCCAATTCCCAGGTGCTTGTGGTCTAAAATATGAAAGTGAGGACACATGTGCCGTTCAAAGAATTCATTTGAATGATGGACACCTCCATCCGCCCGACGATGGCTGGCACGACCGGGTTTATAATATTATCTTTAAAGGTAACGTGTTTGTTTAAACTTTTTTCCTTCCTCCTTTTTTTTTTTTAATACTTTCAAAATTTTTAAATACATATTTACATTTTCATTTTTATTATGGAAATAGAATCCCATAAGAAAAACGGTGTTAAATTTCACTGTTTTCAATTAAAATCTAATTATTAATTTAAATATAGCAACGAAAGCCCCTTTTTCCCATTTTATTTGAATCTATTGTCTTATTTAATTAAATATTTAGTTAAAAAATTTGCTTGCAACGAATTTTCTCTATATTAATAAAATTGTCTGATCACTTCTGTATTTGTGTTTATCGCCGCTACGTAACTTGTACAATATTATTATTATTATTAATCGATTATTTATTGAAATTAGAAATTACTTAAACGAGCTTAAATCCTATTCAATAAAGTAATTTAAGTACGAAATTAAATCCACTAGAATGCATTTCGATTTATTTGTAAACAAGTCAGCCATTTTAATCTTTTGTTAATACTTGAAAAAAACAACGTATTTCGTGATCTTTCGGAAGTTTGAAGTATTTAAACTGTCGAATAGAAAATCATTTAAATTGACTTTAAATTTTTAGCAAATCACTACGATTTAATCTTTTAGAAACTATTTACATTCAATAATATTTTTATAAATAGAGAGATTAAAACATTACTTTCACGAAATTAGTTTTATATTAGGCTAAATCATAATAATTTAACTTTCAAAATCCTATTTTTAAAAAAAGAGGGAGGGCGAAAGAAAAATGGGTGCTTCTCCAGATTAGGAGTCGAGCTAACTTTGACCCCGTCGTTAGGGTTAGGGTTGCGGTCAAAGTTAGCTCGGGTCCTAATCTGAAGAAGTACTCACAAATGAAAGTAAAGACTTCCGGTCAACGCCGGGTAGACACATCTAGTTTATTATTAACTATCTGTATTTACCCGGTGTTACCCGGGCGGAAGACTTAGAAAATATATTTAAAAATATAGTCATGTTTGCAAATTTTTAAAAAATTTTTTAATTATTCTTTTAATTTACATAAATGCTCAATTTATATTAAATAAAGAAGAATTTAAAAAAAATAACTTGATGTGTATTTATCAAAGTTACGTATAGGCGAGAAACACAGAGACAGGAAATCTTGTTTTTTAAGTGATAATGATATGAAAGCGCGGGTATCTTTCAGAATGATCAGTACGCTGAAAACGCTCAAAAACAAACAAATATACAACAAATAAAAGTAACTGTCGTCGATAAAAGTTAATTTAAAACTGACCTGTGATATTTGTTTGTATTTTTAAACCGTTCCAACTGCTATTTAGTAGAAATCAATAGTTTTATCACGCGAACTTGCAAATAAAAAAAAAATGGCGCTTGCTCGTAAGACGTCATATTGTCTAAAGAAAACGAGTAAAAAATGAACAAGAAATTTTTTTTACATCTAATAAAACCCCATTTATAGTACGTAAAAATACAAACAAATATCATAGGTAAGTAGACAAATATCTCTTCTCGACGTAGGTTAAACTCACTTGTTGCATATTTATTTTTATAACCCCGTTCTCGTTAGTTTTTTGGACCCCGTCCACGACTGTACTGATCATTCTGAAAGATACCCAATATATTAAAAATTATCTTTCTCGAAAGCTAAAGTATATACATTCAAATGTTGTGTCATTGAGTTATAATTATCTATATATTAATTCCATAATAAATGCCAGTATACTGAAATCATATGCCCTTAATAGGGTTAAGATGAAAATTCATATACACTAAATGTACAAAAGCAAGGAAATTCCCAAATTTTTACACTTTTATTGTCATTAAGGGTATGCGAGCACAACAGGGCTATGTATTTTACTGGTAGGAATTTTTCTTCAGCGCACCTCACACACTTCATCCACTCATGCATAGAGATTTATACTGTAGTGATGTGATAATGAAATGGTTTGGTTGATATGTAGTCATACCCTTAATGACAATAAAAGTGTAAACATTTGGGAATTTCCTTGCTTTTGTACATTTAGTGTATATGAATTTTCACCTTAACCCTATTAAGGGCATATGATTTCAGTATACTGGCATTTTTCATGGAATGTCACTACTTTTGTAAAGGCTATGCCTCAAGACAATGGTAATTTTAAAGGTTTTTCTAAATTTTCTGGAAAACTAAGGTGTATGGTAAACTGAAATTAAAATGCCATCAACTAGAACCTCTATCTCTGCCAAAAATCAGCTGAATCCATCAAATAGTTGATGAGATACAGGTTGGTACACACGGATAACACAAAATCACTCCTGACCTTTCTGGATCTCTGGGTTGCCTTGACTAATGATGCTGAAATTCTACACACTTATAGAACCTATCAAATGAAAATTTTGTGCAAAGTTTTAACTAATTTGGTTTATTGGTTTTTGAGTTGTGACTGATCAAAGAAATGAGATTTCTAGCATAGACCGTTTTTGAAGTCTATTAAGGGATAGAGCGCTATCGCGCCTCCCTTGATTATTATTATTATAACCGGTTTTGGAGACTGAATTACCTCCCTTGGATTTATGTTTTTAAGATTTTCTGTTTCTAGAATGACGCCAATTTATAAATAAAATGGTTCCTATTTCAATCACCTACATTATAGCGTAAAATGGGGTTTAAACATTACTCCCAGACAAAAAAAACAGATTCTATCTTTTTAGGCGATTACATGTGAACACTGTTAAAAACTTGGCGGAAGGATGAGATACATATATATTTTAGAATTTAGAATGGGAGATCAGTTTCGCATATACTTTTTTCATCGCCAAAAGGCTTTCTGATTTAGTTGTTTATTATTATTTCAACATAGACGAAACGAAGAAAAGTAGGTGGACATGTCTTTATTATTGTGATGATTCGAACGCTGAAGCCGTAATAAAAGAGCCACTGGTAATTTTGAAGTAAAGAGGTTTTTCTTTCTTTTCTCTTTAGATAACAAAAGAAAAAGTGAGGACGACCCTGATGATCCGGCCATTAAAACGAAACGTATGGATAATAAATGCACGGACTTGATTGTGTTGGGGTTACCATGGAAAAGTACGGAGGACGATCTCCGTCAATATTTCTCGCAGTTTGGAGAACTAATTATGGTGCAGGTAAGATATCGTTCGACGTTCGCTTGCAGAGACGCTGCGTCTGCATCCTGCGTTTGCATCCTGCGTCCCTGACGCTTAAAAATCTAAAACCGACCCATTATATTGGGAGAGTAGAAACTGGACCTTGGGTTTACTTTCGGCAGCCTCGTAACTCTCGCTTCCATTACTTTGTCCTTTAGTCCTCAAATTTCATGAATGATGTTTCTGACAAAAGAGGAAGAATTGCTGTTTTCTGGGTTGGAATCTATCCATCTGACAAAGGAGAGTAGAAAGTGGACCTTGGGGTTACTGTCGGCAGTTTCGTAACTCTCGCTTCCCTTATTTTGTCTTTTAGTCTTCACATTCCATGAGCGATGTTTCTGACAAAGGGGGAAGAATTGCTGTTTTCTGGATCAGAATCTATCCATCTAACACTTACCGTTGGTTTTTTTTTTTTTTTTTAGCTCCTTACATCAAGTGGCTTCATGCCTTTTGTGGAGCGATTTCCATAAAAAATAAAAAAAAAATAAAAAATAAAAAATATTTGTTACCATAACTAACCTATAACAAAGTTTGTCTTAAAAACTGAATAAATAAAATAACATTACTTTTTAAAAAATATTTTAAAAATTTAATAATTCAATCAAGTTGAGAATTTCTCTCAGATTCTATTGCCTCTTTTTCTCAAACTATCTTTGTCACACATCGCTGTCAGCCTCCGTTGGTTGATATAAGTGGGTAGGGGTTAGTGTTGGGATGCCCTCAGAAAGAGGAAGATGCACCTGCTCAGTTTGCGGAAAGGGGTTTAGGGTTAGGCAATCGAGATGGATGAGAACTCAGATGTGGAGAAAGTATATCAATGATGAGGCTATTGAAATTGTCCAAAAGTTTTGTTACCTTGGCGACACCATTTGAGCACAGGGAGAAGATGGTGCTGGAGTTATTGCAAGAGTTAGGAGTGGGTGGAATTTGTTCAGGGAACTTGTATCATTATTGACCAGCTGTCGACCAAAGGAAAAATCTTCTCAGCCATGTATGTGCAGTTTGATGCATGGAAGTGAAACCTGGCCAATGAGGGTTGAGGATATGCATTGCATGGAGGGAAATAATATGAGAATTATACAATGGATGTGTAATGTAAGTCTTAAAAGCCAGGCTTAGATCTGATGACCTCAGAAGAAATCTAGACAGTATAGAGAGATGTGTGCAGAACAGGAGACTTTGTTGGTATGGCCACATTGAAAGAATCGATGAGTTATTGGGTTAGTAAGCGTAGAACAGTTGAGGTAGCAGGGTCAGTTTTCAAACTTAGTTCACCCCAAACAAAACAAGTTGTCAATGTAGAAGTAAGAGGCTACTGAGAATTAGGATGAAAGTTTTGGGGGGTCATCTTAAATTGGGAGCTGTGCGGCGAGATGCTTGTTTATATTAGTTTTACATTTCTGCATGTCTGGTCGGGGGGAGCAGGGAGAGAGGTCCAAAGACCGGCAGCTTGAGAAAAGAAGCTTTTGGAGTAGAAAGCTCTCCGGCATATGGGGACCTCCACAGTGAATTGATAGGATTTAGCTGATTGTCGGGTTGGTCGAGTGTATTTACGTTGTGGGGGCACCAGAGCAGCAAGCTCATCAGAGCACATTCCATTGAAGTACTTGTAAAACAAGCACAATGGTACAACATTGCGGCGATGGGACAAGGGCTGGAGCTTGTTGGATAGTGAAGGTCCTATTAGATTAGAGACTCCTTTTTGGACCTTGTCTAAGAGGGAGAGACTAGTGGATGGTGCACCAGCCCAGATGTGGCAACAATACTCCATGCATGGGCGGATGGTGGCTTTGTAGAAAAATAGGATTCTGTCAAGTGTAAGTAGTTTTCTAGCACGGTAAATGGAGGTCACCTTCTTTACAGCAACCTTGGCAATGTCTTCTATGTCTTTGTTCCAATTCATGTTACCTGTGAATTTTAGGCTTAAGAGTTTGAATGTTGGACTCTCAGGTAAGGTGTTATTTGCCATGGCAATTGGTGGTTGAAGAGGTTTCTTGTAGTTGTTGAAGGAAAGGAGATTTGTCTTAGCAACATTAAATGTTATCCATTTATGACCCCATTCCACTCCAGACTGGAGGTCACTTTCTAAGGATTCGGCCATTGCCTCGGACATGTCGCGTTTGTTTTACCCACATGAGAGTAGAGCGTGGTGTCGTCAGCAAATATACCCATCTCAGACACAATGTCATCAGGGAGGTCATTTATGAAAATCAGGAACCTAAAGGTTCAAGGATCGATCCCTGGGGTACACCTGCATTTATGTCATGTTGTTTGAATGAACGGCCATCAAGGACAACCTAGATTTTTTTTTTACATAGGAAGGATCTAATATTAAATATTCATCCAGTAATACCATATGAATTAATGAATTAATTTTTATGAGAAGACCTTTATGCCAGTCCCTGTCAAAGGCCTTAGATATATCAAGCGCTACCGCCCTAGCTTCTCCTGCCTTGTCCAGTAGATGTGTTCAGAGATGACCGTTAGGATATCCGTAGAAGACCGTGCTTGCCTAAATCCATACTGATGGTCAGAAAGAAGTTTAGCATTAACTAGGTGCCGGACTATCACTAGATTGATTAAGGATTCAAAGATTTTAACAAAGAGCGAGAGTAGACTAATGGGGCGATAATTCTATTTCCAGAATTCTTGAAGACTGGTACCACAGAGGCAATTTTCCAGCTATCAGGGAAGCAAGATTTGGCAAGGCATTTGTTGGAGAGGACAGGGGCCAGTTCAGCAGAGCATTTCTTTATTACTGGTATAAAATCAGGCCCACATTCTTTAGAGGTGTCAAGGTTTCTATGAGATGGTGTGATGGTCAGATTATCAAGTGTGGCTTCAGTCGGCAATGGGAAATTTGGGAAAGAATGGTTTGCGGAGTCCAAAGTGACGTTTAAGGCGAAATGCTGAGCAAGTAGTTCAGTCTTATCAGTTGCCATGATATTTGTGTTCTACAAGAAGTTCTTGGAAAGAAACTTTGTTCATGGAAGTTCTCTGGTTTTCGGTATACAAAGGAAGAAAGGAAAATTCTTTCTACTCGTGGTAGCTAGAAGTGTTTTTGCTGTGAATGATTGTTTGAATATACAGTTGATTTTTAAAAAAATCCTCAAAATATATTTTATTCATTGAAATTTAAATAGTTTTTTTTTTTTTTTTTTTTTTTAAATAAATTTCATGTCAATTCAAGAAATTTGGGAGGATTAAAATTGTTTTCTGGGGCGAAAATAAAAACTTTAAAAAAACTTAGGGTGCTTATGCAGATGAGCGGACCATTAAAAAAATCATTTTTTTTTATAAAAACAATATTATATACTTATTCAGTGTTATCTTACTCACGGTGCCAAAAAGTAGAAAAAATTATCTACTAGAATTTTAATTACAAGTATTTTTCCATTCTGCGTATCATAACAGCGACTCGTTCAGTAAGCCTCCATTTTGTTTTTTAAGAAGATTTCAGTTATCTGCCCTTCAAATCTTCTTAAAAAAACAAGATGGAGGCTTCGTGAACGAGTCGTTGTTATGATACGCAGAATGGAAAAATACTTGTAATTAAAGTTCTAGTGGATAATTTTTTCTACTTTTTTGTACAGTGAGTAAGAAGATAACGCTGAATAGGTATATATTATTGTTTTTATAAAAAAATGATTTTTTAATGGTCCGCTCATCTGCATAAGTACCAAACTTAGTCTGTGACTCTGCAGTTAAACGCCAAAATTTATTAAGAAACTTTAGTTGGGAATCATTGAGTTTTTTGAGAACCCATTAAAATCAATACCTAATTGGAATAAACACAAACTAATTCTCTTAATATAGTTTTTTTTTTTTTTTTGTCCCTCCCCTCACCTCCAATGCCACATCTGGAAGCGTTAATAAAATTCACAATCCTTTCTGCAATCTAACCATATTGCGTACAAAAAATGGTGCTTCTGCATATCAACCCTGACATGTTAGACTGCTCTTAAAAAAAAAATAGCTAAAGAAATGTATAAACTTTGTTATGTACTTACGTGGTAGATGGAAAAAAGACTGTACACCAAAAATTATGCAAATTCATCCAGTATTTATTTAATTATAAATAAAAAACGATTTTATCACTCGGTAGATATTTCCACCATTTTGTATCTTAGATTTTCCAGTGGGCAAAGACGATAACTCATTTTCACGATTTCGGGGTTTGGGGTCTCTATTGTTTACAAAAATGTACGTGAACTCATTTTTTTTCTTTTTCTTATAATTTAATAACTACTGGATGAATTTGCGTAATTTTTTCCGCACAATCTTATTTTCAGCTAACACGTAAGTACATAATAAAGTTTATACATTCTTTAAATATTTCAATGTCAGGGTTGATATGCACAAGCACCCAAATAAACTTCAGTCTCTGCCTGACCAAGTTTCAGTCATGAATGTCCAACAGTCATTCAAGTTCGAATCAGTGGGTCTCGTGTGTTGCACTTGTCGATTCGGGTTGCTCTCACTCGATAGTCAACAGTGTTTGGCCACGTAGCGTCAAAAAAAAAAAAAAGTAAGTGTGATCATCATAAATGAAGAACTGAAAGGGTCTTATGGGGTTAATTGGTGAAGATCTTCGTGGAAACGGGTATCTTCACTGTAATTGATGTGCTGATGGTTTGAGAAAAGCCACTGAACTTTGTCTTGCTTCTTGGATCCGATGTAATCGTGGCACGAGGTGAGATCTAATTATTGGAGACACGTGGTTCATAAAGGAATCATCTGTATGTGCTGCAGCCCAACTTCACTGCCGAGTTTGATCGGCAATAAAAGACCTGAAATTAGATCAATAATAAAGCATGTATCGGACTTCAAAATTGGTTCGGATCTGAGAACATTATGCCAAAACAAAGGATGAGTATGAATGCAGAACTGTTCAACTGGTTTCTATCCTACCCTAAGAAGCAAGTTGAGCCACAAACTCCGTTGATGACAGCCGTGCAACAAAACAAGGAGAAGCTGTCTCTTGTAATGGATTACGAGGAACTCCGCCATCGCATCAAACACTGATATATGTGCAGCAAAAATGGTGCCAGCAAGTTTCACAGATTAGCTTGCGAAAGACGAACCAGCAAATTCGTATCCATGAGGCCCTCTGTTCATTGCAGACCATCATGATTCATAGACTGATATTCTATTTCCCATGATCCGGCTTCGGACGATGAAGTCGATTCTTGATATGGTGCTGTTACAATGAGATTGACTTTGGCATACATTAAAATATTTTATTACCGAGGATGTTGGGTCTACGGTGCAGACGAGAGCATCTTTGTTGTATGTGAAAAACCGGATTTAGTTAGAAGACGGTGCTGAGTTGTTGGGCCTGAATTTTATTTCCGTTAAATTTGTGGTTACTGTTATTTATTAGAATTGTGTTTTGTTTTGTTTTTTACACTATTGCAAAATTTCACGTTCAACTTTAAATGGTAGCGTTCTTTATTTTCACGCAGAGCTTTTTGGTTGCCTCTTCATACCAGTCAAGGTATATGTCCTCGACAATCTGTCCAGCAGGGTCGGGGCTATTTTTGAAGTTAGGTGGCCTTTTCTTCTGTCGGACTGAGGTATTTTCCGGGCAATTCTAAGAGGTCCACTCTTCCAGACTTTACCTTCTTGCACTTTGGAAAAGGGGTTGTTTATTACTGATTGCCTGAGACATTGGGGAATGCAGACGGGGCTGCTCGGGCATTTTTGTAGGTCACGGTGCACTTCCTCTTGTGAGCAGGCTTTTCAATCCCCACCTTCTGACCTTGTCTTCGTCTAGAGGTGCTGTTTTGAAAATACTTCCATCAGTCCAACAATATCGAAAAATAATTGAGTTTAATATAAATATAGCTAATAATTGAATATTTCTTTTCAAACAAATATAATTGTTTATCTGAAAACTGACATGGAGAGATCAATGGTCGACTTTTTTATTATTAATGTTGTAAGCATCCCTTTTTTTCTTTCTTTTCTTTAATCAATATATTTAGAAAATGTTTCTCATTAAATTTCTTCCTGATTTTCATAAATGCTAGTAAGACTTTGTCTGTGAGAGGATTAACTCCTCCCCTTCCTTTTTTTTTTATTACTAATCAAAAATAATGATCAGGATTAAATATTAAAATCTATTGAAAATGCAAATTTTATTTTTATTCAAACAGAGACTAATGTTTGCCTTATATGAGAATCTGACTCGACTTCTAACATATAAAGTTATCTTGTGAGATTTTACCGGTTGGATCTAAATAGCATTTAAGCTGGCATATCAAACTTTGAATCTGATTGGCCAATTTTCATTTGTTATTGTTGTACCATGTTATTGGCAATATAATAATGTACTTCACAACAGTTTATTTAAAGAAATATGTAGTCTCGCTCGGCAACTGGTAATATGTAATCACTTTTCAAGTATGACCGAAAAATGTAAATCAGCAAATGGAATAACTCATTTTTCATTTAAGAATATGAAAATAGTTTTCTCCATTATAACAAAAGTTTTATTTATTTTTCTGTATAAGTTTAAAAAATGTGCAAGTGCAAAAAAAAATGCATTCACTGCATCCCGTACAACGCCGGGTGGGTACAGCTATCGCTATTTATATAAAGTTATATATGTTTATGTATTTGTATATACAGGATTCACTTCTAAACTAATTAACTGATAATTATGAATTTTGGAACACAGTTCCTAGCTGTAAAGTTGGCAAATGTGCGCTATATTTAGTTTTATGCAAAGGGGTTAAAAAAGGGGTGGAAACCCTTTGTGAAAATTCAACTACCTCTGATTTTTGTGACAATAGGTTTTAGACATCAATTAATAAATATTTTCTCAAATTTCAGTTTCTTTCGAGTATTTTAAAGGGTTTTTTGAGGGGACATAATGAACACAACTTCCTATTTGAAAATTCAAATATTTAAAATTTGCATTGAATTTAATCCATAGTTATTAGACCCATAGTTATTAGACCCATAGTTATTAGACCTCTGTTAAGCAAAATTCCCTTCAATTCTTTCTTATGACCCCTTAAGCTTAAGCCTAAAATTTTAGACATTTTCTAGAATCAAGTAATGGATTTTGATCAAATAAGGATTCTAGATATAAGTTTTAGTATCCATTATGTCTTGATTTTAATCTTTGTAATGGAACATAAAAGTGGTGCAAAACTGTTTTATTCAGGGAATTAATTTTACACGTCTTGAGACTGATATTCTTTGAGTTATATTAGGGGTGGGATGTAATAGGTGAAAATTTCAGATTCATGCGAGTAGTATTTTTTTGTGTTCATTTATACATAAATAACACTAAACAATCAAACATTTTGAAAATTTTGCAAAATTCAGAAGGTGCAGGCCAAAAATAGCCGTTAGGGCTCCACGGGACTCAAAATCCATCATTTTTCGGCGACATTGCAGGTCCTAAAACATCCTCAAAAGCTATGAATGGATATAGATGGTTAAATCTGATATAGTACTTTAATTTAGGACCATTTTCAGGCTGTGAAAGGGTTTTCATGAATGTAAAATAGCCAAAAACTAGTGGCCTGCACCTTCTGAATTTTCAAAATGTTTGATTGTTTAGTGTTATTTATGTATAAATGAACACAAAAAAATACTACTCGTATAAATCTGAAATTTTCACCCATTACGTCCCACCCCTATTTATATAGAGATAAAACAAATTATCTCCATTGTACAGTGGTGTAAAAAAATATCCATTTGTAACTGATATCGAGTGGTTAGAGCTGGAATCTTCTAATCACTGAGGCCCGGGTTTCAAAACTCTTTTGGCGCCAACTCAGCATTTCATTCTGTAATGACTGATCAATAGTTCTAGTTTAATAATTACGGTCAGATTGTGTTTTGTGGTAGTTTGAACGGCAGCTGACTTCTTTGATTTCGAAGTAATATTGAACATTTGAATGCTTCAGTTTTTTGTGTTTACATTTTTTGGTGCAACTTCAGAAAAGCCTCAATCAGGAAAAACAAATAATAAATAAAGATAGACACATACTTGTATTATGTATGTGACCGTGACGGAACAAAGACATCATACACCAAAAATTACGTAAATTGAGCAAGTAGTTTTTTTTTTTTATCACAGATAATCAAATTTTCTTTTTCTTTTTTTTCCATGCTCGCTTGTCACGTCACCATCTTTAAAAAACAAGGGACATAAGTCAGCCCAGCTTGTCGTGACAAACAAGCGTGGAAAAAAAATTGACAAAATTTGATTTTCTGTGATAAAAAAAAAACTACTTGATCAATTTACGTAATTTTTGGTGTACAATATTTTTGTTCCGTCCCGGTCACATACATAATACAGATATGTATTTATTATTTGTTTTTCCAAAGTTGCATCCATTTTTTTTTTATTAATATTTAAAGTTATTTAATACAAATTGTTAATTATCACAAACTTAGCTATTTTTATTGATAAAATTTACATGATAATTTAGATTTTAGTTGTTGAAATCCAATATTAATTATTTAAAAACTATTTTATTCTTTTAGGTTAAAAAAGATCTCAAATCTGGCCAATCCAAAGGATTTGGATTTGTGAGGTTCCAAGAATATGACTCCCAACAAAAATGTCTAAATCTCAGACACATGATTGATGGCAGATGGTGTGACGTGAGGATTCCAAATTCAAAGGTAACGGTTTTATTTATCTTTATCTTTTTTTTTTTTTTTCTTTTTTTTTAACAAGAATATTAATTTTTGATTATTTTTCAAACAATATACATATCAATATTTCTCATTAGCAAATTAATGAGAATATCTCCTTCAAGGCATAAATGATTCCTACCCTCACGGATGAGACTTCTCCACTTTTTAATGGAATTCTGGTTTTTTTTTAATCCAAAAAAGGCGGATTTCCGCTTAAATCGCATTGACTCTCATGGATGTGAGTTCTCTGCTTTTGGTCGAAATCCGTTTTCTTTCTTTTTTCTTTTTTTTTTTTTCAGAAGTCAAATCCTCACCTTTTTTATTTTTTCATCACTATTTGGCTGGATTTTATTTCTCTTTCTTCCTCTTTCGCTTTATCTTTCTTTCTCTTTTCCTGTTTTTTTGTTTCTCTTCTCTTCATCTTCATCTTGTCTTGTCTTCCTTTCCCCTTTTATAACAGTTCTCTTCGAAAACTGAAATTTTTTATATTTTTTTTTGCCGTGAAGGCTTCAACTGATTCATGAAAGGAGTAGACAAGTTAAATACACATTTTGTTTCATCAAAGAATGACTTCCTGTCTCCTTCCCCGACATGCGCACTTGATGTTTTTCTCTTAATTTTGACTTGTTGACCAAGATAGATATTTTGCTAATTAAACTTTTTTTTTTTGTAATTATTTTAATTTCCAGGTTAAGAAATTCATCTCGATTTCAATTTTGTTTGGTTCTTGGCCTTTTGGCTAAGATCAAAGTGTAGTATCTGTTCCGATGGATACTACACCCCATAAACTGGTATTGTCTTGGCCTTCGGGGCTTGATTTACGCCAGTCTATGGGTCTGTCCTGTGCAGTTCTAGGAGGTCCACCCTCCCAGGCTTTGGGGAGGAGTAAGTTTATTGCTTACTGCCTGAGGTGCCCCTACCGGGGAATGCCGCCGGGGCTGCCCAGGCAATTTTTAATGGCCAGAATGCTCACTTTCTCGGTCGCTGACTTTTCAAACCCCATTTTCCCGACCCGACCTTGGGTCACATCTTACTTGTGGGAGTAAGATAAAACTGGCCTTGTGCCTAAATCCTGCAGAGGAGTAAATAAATACTCATATTTTTGTAAATAATCTAATAGTTATTTCCACAATATTTTATCGTGTAGATAGCCTTTCACTGTAATCAACTCCAATCCGTCTGTTATAAAAAACGGATTGGACCCAATTTGATTACCTCAAATACGTTTTTATAACCGACCTGAGGAGGAGATCTGACAAGTGTTAAAACCGGTCGACGATCTAACTTAAGTATTTATGAACATTTTTTTACATTTTTATTCTTTCTTCAAAAATAACTAGAATATTAATGTTTCTGAAACGTTCGTAGCCAACATAATTGATATAATGAAGTTATGTTTTTGAACATGCTTTTGGTTAAAAATGAATTGTTTTCTGAAACGGCAAATGTAATTATATATATTACAGGGTGACCCTCCTAAAATGCCACCGATGGAGTAGTTAATAAAATTTGCAATCTAACCCTAACCCTTTTATTACCAATAAAGTTAACTGTATACCTGACTTGTCCACCAAGTTTCAGCTATAAATATCCGATATGTGGGGACACTTTAATGATCGTTTCATCAGTCTGAGATGTTATCCTATATGGGCTTAACCCTCCACCCTCAAATTTTTATCTGTGGGATTATCTCAAAGACAATGTATATCAAAATAATCCCTAGACGATTGCTGAACTGAAGAGGACCATCAAGCCCAAATCAGGGCAGTGCCAACAGAGGAGGAGTGTGTCGGGTAATTAACAATTTTGCACGTCGTATCCAGGTTAGGCTTATCATAGCGGTTTCTCATTTTATCAAAGTTAAACAAAATATTAGGATAAATTAATGTTTTATATTTTAGCAAAAAAACTGAAGATAGAAATTAAAATTTAATTATGTTTGAAAAGTGTTGTCCTCATCTTGGTTGGGTGGTAATTCGCCTCATGGATGTGTCGCAGACTATGGAAGGTGATCGAATGAGCTTCAATATTATGTTTCTCCTTATAAGACATTCACAACAAGAACTCGCCTTCTACCACCACTGCAAAGAACTTTCCGTTTCTACCTTTGTGTGCCTAAAATCAAATGGAATTTCCACAAACAGAGTTTCTTTCTAAGAACTTCTTACTTGTGGAACACTTTATCACGGAGCTGCTTCCTTGTAGGCTACAACATGGTCGTCTTCAAATCCAATGTCCACAAATACTTATCATAAACAGTCCTCATATACAGGGTGGGCAAAAATAAGGGTCCTATTTTTAAAAATTCATAACTTTTTTATTTATTGATTTTTTTTTTTTTTTTTTAGAATAAGTAAAGGACCCCTTCCGAAGCAAGCATGAGCCGTATTAGCCCTAAGGAACATACCCTCATTTAGAAAACATTATTTTTGCTTAAAAAACTCAAAACCGTGTAAAAAACAATACTTTAGTTTTTGTAAGTTTTAAGAAGTGTTTTTCGGCTAAAATTTGTTTTGTTTATTTCAAAAAATCTCGGAAGGGTCAGTCTACACACACATAAAGTTTGGTGAGTTTAACTTTTATTTTGTGGAAGTTATTCAAATTCAAGTTATTCAAATTTAAAGATAGGACCCTTATTTTGGCTCACCCTGTATAATTAAAATTTGTTAATTCCACTTACTATTTTCAATCCTCTCCTGGATGTGTCGCATACTATGAAAATGACTATTCAGAGTTCATATTCTGTCGGATGCATTGGGGTCATTTACAATAAGTGTGGTTTAAAACAAAACCACATTAAATAAACCCAAACGAATTGAATCGCTGTGAAACAAATAAACAAATATTTCAGCCGTTGTACTCTATGGCCTTCTACGGTTGCTTTTTCCTGAATACATAGCCTACTGGATAACGTTGTTGGTGAAGAGATTTATCGTAAAGTGAATTTTACCAAGAGGTTGTTGGTTCAATCCCTGGTCAATGAGCATTAAAAAATTGGTACTGATCTCTAACATGAACCAGTTTCCGGGAACTTCGCGTCGGCAGCGTTCGAGCATGGTACTTAAACAACTGAGAGATGACGAGGTGATTAGCCAATCAGCTGGCAGACGACATGGAAGAAATGCAGTGTGGGACACCGAACACGCAGACCGATTGGAAGAATGTTTTTCATGGAGGTCTGTGAAGAACATTTGTTACGAAATCCTCGTCAGATCGGAAACCCAGGGCATACGGTTGAGATAGACGAGTCTCTGTTTAACCCTAACCCGACTGATTAAAAAAGACAATGTCGAAAAAGCCCCCAAAAAATCACAAAAAAAAATTATTTTTCAGTTTTAAGAAACAAAAAAAAAACTACTGTTTGACGAGTTGACTGAATACAAAAAAAAATGCAAAAAAAAAAAATGTATTTATTAACAATTGTTTAAAATTGTTTTGTTAAAACAAAATAAGTATTTATTAACAATTGTTTAAAATTGTTTTGTTAAAACAAAATAATTATTTATTAAAAATTGTTTAGCATTGTTTTGTTAAAAAAAAATTATTTATAAACAATTGTTTAGAATTGTTTTGTTAAAAAAAATTTATTAACAATTGTATAGAATTGTTTTGTTAAAAATAATTATTTATTAACAATGGTTTAGAATTGTTTTGTTAAAACAAAATAATTATTTATTAAAAATTGTTTAGCATTGTTTTGTTAAAACAAATTATTATTTATTAACAGTGATTTCGCTGTATTTTGTTCGTTTTGTTATTTGCTATCTTTTTTGAAAATAAAACTGAAAAAATATGACGCAGCAACGTATCGAAGTTATCATCTGTCAACATTCGCCTCAGCATCTCTCGAGTGTTTACGTAACGCTGCCGACACGAATTTCCCAGAAACTGGTTCATATTCATTATCAGTACCAAAAAATTAACTGATGTATGAGATATTTAAAAGGCATGAAACGTGAATTATAAATAAAGGTTATTCAGACGAAGCTCAGGTGCATTTTAGCGGACTCAGAAATCTGTGCGGAATTTTAAACAGAGCCCTTCATTTAATCAGGGGTTAGATTGGTCTCGTTCTGTCAGCCATGACCAGATACTAAGAATATAATAAAAACTGCTTAAGATTTCTACCTGGTCATGGCTGACGGAATGAGAACGATCTGTTCTCATGGATTAAATAAACGGTTCAGTTTGAAGTTCTGTATGGATTCCTGAGTTCGACAAGACTCGCCCGAAGAAGGTCAGATGTTACATCAGCTGAAAAGTTGCGAGAATAACATACAAGATGAGAACAGTAGTCCGAATGATATAAATGATAAAACCTCATCTCAAAAAGTCTGAAATATAATTTTTTTGTTTTTTTTTTCTTTTTGTAGGGAGGTAGCCAACATCAAGTGAACAGTAAAATCTTTGTTGGACGCTGTACAGAAGACATGACCGAAGATGATCTGCTAAATTATTTTGCAAAATATGGAGAAGTCATTGATGTGTTCATCCCCAAGCCATTCCGAGCGTTTGCTTTTGTCACTTTCTCTAACCATGATATCGCACAATCCCTTTGCGGTGAGGACCACATCGTGAAGAATGTTAGTGTTCACGTGAGCAATGCCCTCCCGAAACCTGTGGACAAGCACAACAACAGTGGTTACAATAGGGGCTACTGGGATCGACGTAACCCGAACCCGTACGGTAACTACAATCAAGGCTATGGCATGGGTGGCTGGAACTAAAGAAACCACAACACTTAAAATATGAATGACCCACCTATAAATTTTGGGAACTTCCAAATTAACCCTGCAATGTTGGCGGCTGCACAGTGGTTTAGTACGGTGGGGGGGCCATCGGAAATGGGTCAAGGTGGGGGTGATTCAAATAACCAGAGCTGTAACAAAAACTTTGGCAGCATTGGTAGTGGCCCAAATAATAGTTATCTTGGTTGGGTCGGTCCTTCCAAAAATGGCCGAGCACATTCAAGCTGGAGCGGCTCTCACTCTAAATCAGGTGGGGGATGGAATTGAGCCCAGATTTAAGGGGAAAATTCTCAAGTAAAAAATTAAAAAAATATATATATTAAAAGAAAACAAAAAAACAAACCATTAATCATAAACTGTTTCACCATTCCTTGACAGTTTCATTTTTGTTTCTGATTTTGCAAGCTACCAAAAATAAGGTCTCATTATCCGTCAAAGAGATTTACTTTGTAAATTTGTATGCCAGGTTATCGGAAGAAATTCATCCCCTTTTTTTTTTTTTTTTTTTTCACTTTCTAAATTCTAGAGGTATTTCATGAATTGCTTCTTTCTCTTTAACTTGATTTTTTTTTTTAATGTTGTAAATAAATTTACTACAATATTTTTTTTTTTTTTTTTAAATCATCCAATTTACTTATAAAAGGTTGGGGTGGGGGAGAAACTGCAGTTTGCTTTACAATTCAATATGTTTTAGCTTCTCATATTCTTTTAGAATTTAATTTGAACTTCTTGTTCTGTTCTGTCTGTAATCCGTATGTGGTTCCCCTGAATGCCTTGGTTTGGTGAACTTCATCCATTCAAAAAAAAAAAAAAGAAGTTTTTCTGTTCAATTCACAATTGCTGAATGTTGACTTTGAGTATATTCTCATCCCTCGTGTTTGATCGTCTCCAGAAAAAAAAAAGATAACAACAAAACACCTACATAATGATAAAATAGCAAACCACTTGTTAATAAAGAAAGCCCCCCCCCCACCTATCCATTCAGCTTATAATATGATGGACACCCCCCCCCCCCCTCTTCATCCCCCCCTCCAGTCCCCTTTATTTAAGGTGTTAAACTGAATGCAAGATTGTAGGTGTCTCTGGTTTGGGTCAGTAAAACTGCTAGTTGTGTGACGGGTAACCATAAGAAATAGTTACCCCAGTGGATTGCACGCAAAGACTGATGCAAGCATGACGGATGTGAACAAACTGAATCGACTTTGTTGAATGGGTGACGGATGTCTCCTTTTCTTTTTTTGTCCCCTGTGTGTTGAATGGGAGCTGATCTGTAGAAAGTAAATAAATTTTAAATGCATGATGGTCTTCTGTTTTGTGCAAAAGAATTTTTTATTTATATATTTTTTTTTATCTTTCTTTTTATCTTTTTTTTTCTTTTATATTTTTTTTATCTTTCTTTGGTCGTTTTTGTTTTTTCTTTTTACTTTTTTTTTCATTTTGTCTTTATTTTTTTATTTTTTTGTATTTTTTTTTTCTCTAATATACAGTTAATTTTTAAAAAAATTAAAAAAAATTTTATTTTTATAAATATTTTTTCTGAAGAAAAAAAAAAAATCAAGAGTGCAAGAAAGAAAAAAAAGTCCGTCAAAATGAATATTGTTGGAGGCGGTACACATCAAGAATTGGTTGACTCTGAGAAAATGGCTGCCGAAATTGTTGAGTTACACTGAATAGTTTAAATGGTGGAAATTATAAAAACGAAGGAAAAAAAAAAAATGTACATATTTAGTGATTCCGAATCTTATTTAATTGAAATTCGAATGAAATTATTAATTGTAAGTACTCAAAATGGACAGGCATTCTTATAGATTTTCTTTTTATAAAATATTTTCAAAGTTTATGAAAAAAAGGTCTTGAAAGTGGTTTATTTTGTCAAATGTATTGCAAATCAAATAGTGTCTATTATGAGTGTATTTTCTTAGTTTTAATATTTAAAAATATAATTAAGTACCTGTTAGAGGCTGAAGACTTTTCGGTGCTTCTGCTGTTTCACCATGGCATGTATAAAAAAATATATAGCTAAAGAAATGTATAAACTTTGTTATGTACTTACATGGTAGCTTCATAGAAGACTGTACACCAACAATTACACAAATTAATCCAGTATTTATTAAATTAAAAACGATTTTTATCAGTAGTCGCCATCTTGTATCTTTCAATCGACCGATTTTATCCTGGGTCGCCAAGGGATAACTCATATTTTTTGGATTTTTTGTTTTTCTGCTAGATTGGTAGTAAAAAAAAAATGTAGTTATCTCCCTTGTAACAAAATGTCTAACAATACGTAAAATCGTTTTTTTTTGTTTTTTTTTATAATTTAATAAATACTCGATGAATTTGCGTTTTTTTTTCTGTACAATCTTATTTTCACCAAACACATAAGTACATAACAAAGTTTATACATTTCTTTAAATATTTTAATGTCATTGTGAAACAGCAGAAGCATCGAATTTTATACTCTGATAGCTTTTCTCCTCGGGCCGCTTGCCTTTGGAAATCCCTCCCTGTTTCCCCGACTACCAACATGCAGAAATTTAAATCTAATGTTAACAAACATCTTGCTGCCCAACACCCCATCCAGGTTGCCTGCTTAGACATCTAGGCCCTTATTTAATATGCCTTGTTTGGCGTGAATAAAAGTTTGTTTTTTTTAATTATCTTTTGATTAGGCATATTTCGTTAAATAATATGGATAATTTTTGTCGACATATAAGAGAGCCATGGGTATTTTATTTACTTCCTTTCCAAAGGGTTAGGCACAAGGTCACTTGTGGGTTTTGATTTGCGAGTGTTTCTGTTAGATGAACTGGATTTGAACCCGGCACACCCAGACGTAAGTAGTCAGTGGGACAGTTTTTATATCAGTTTTCCTTCTCCTAGATGGAAAATCTGACAAGGTCTACGGGTCCATCACACTGAGAGGGGTAATCCTGCACCCATGTCCTCGTCAGGTATTTCAGAGCCTCCACAGGTATTTTAAAATAATTTTTTTATATATGTAGATGGAATTATTTTAAAGGGAATACAGTTGGGAAATAATTCAAAAACAATATTTTTTTTGTTTAGCCACTCATTTGTGATCTATCTACATTTGAAAAAAAAAATTAAATTTAATAGAGGTTAGAAGCATTTTACTTTCTCTAAATATTGTGTGCGATTGTGGGAATATAATAGAAACAGAAATAATGTCACATGACTCAAAGAGAGAGGGTGAAAGAGAAGAGGACAATCAGTTTTTGAAGCACGTATGGCATGGACGTGTAATATGATAGGTGTTGACAAAATATAATTAATTAGTGATGTTGATCGCTCTCTCTGTGACATCACCCCACTGGGCAGTGATATGGAACAAAGATCAAGTTGAATAAATATCCGCTGTCTTCCATCAGTCCTTGTTTTCAGTTCGTCATTTTAGAGGTATGGAAATACTTATTTGCAGGATCACACAGAAGTATGTACAAGGAAAATATGCAGCAATAAAGGTAGGAATAATATCTGTGGACTTAAATGTGTTTGCAATTATTATGGAAATCGCTCTAGACAAGGCATGAAGCCACTTGATGTAAGGAGTTAAAAATAAATAAAAATCGAGTGTATTTTCTCGTAAAATATACAGATCCTATATCATTTTACTTACCTGGCACGCTAGGAAGTAAGTGTAGTATCTGTTCCGATGGATACTGCACCCTATAAACGGGTGCTGTCTTGTCCTTCGGGGCTTGACTTACGCCTGTCTATGGGTCTGTCCTGTGCAGTTCTAGGAGGTCCACCCTCCCAGGCTTCGCCTCCCCTCTTTGGGGAGGAGTAAGTTTATTGCTTACTGCCTGAGGCGCCCCTACCGGGGAATGCCGACGGGCTGCCCAGGCAATTTTTAATGGCCAGAGTGCTCACTTTCTCGGGCGCTGGCTTTTCAAACCCCACTTACTCGACCCAAGCTGTGGTCACATCTTACTTGTGGGAGTAAGATAAAACTGGCCTTGTGCCTAACTCCTGCAGAGGAGTAAATAAATATACAGATCCTATATCTTCATATGATGATGGCTCTCAAACATTTACCAATAACAACATTCATCCTTTTGTTAAGATCTTCTTACGTCATGGTCTGTTTAACAAAATCAATCCATCCCCCCCCCCTCTACCTTACTTCGCTTACTCCTCTCTCTCTCTCTCTCTCCTTTTTCTTCTGTTTTTCTTTTCTCTTGCTTCAACCATTTACCAATAGCATTTCTTTCGCAATGTTCTTAATGTACATGTCAAATATCAGCCTCTTTCTATCTCTTTATTTTTCTCTTTCCTTTTATTTTTTCCTTTTCTTTCTTTTCTTTTTCTCTTATCTCTTTATTTTTTTCTTTCTCTCTCTTTCTTTTTTCCTCTCTTTCTCTCCTTTTCTTTCTGTTTTTCCGTTTCATTTTTTAGAAACCTTTTATCAATAACAAAAAAAAATAAATAACTCTCCATTTTTCTTTTTTTCCTTCTCTTTTTTTCTTTTCTCTTATTTTTCCTCTTTTTCTCTTTCCTTTTTACTTTTTCTAATCCTTTCTTCTCTTTTCTTTTTTCTCCTTTCCTTTCTTGTTTCCTCTTTTTCTTTTTTCACTTTTTTCTCTCCTATTTCTTTAATTTTCCTCTTTTGTCTTTTCTCCTTTTTTCTTTTCTATTTTTCTCCTTTCTTTTCTTTTTCTCTTTTTCTTTATTTTTTTCTTTTCCTTTTCTTCTCTCCTTTTTTTTCTTCTTTATCTTCTCTCTTATTTTCTTTTTTTCCCTCTTATTTCTTTTCAACCATTTACCAAAAAACAACATTGAAAAGTCAGAACTCTAGTAAAGTAATACTTTTTCCATGCCTGCCATTTTCCCATTCAGCAAATTCAGTCCTAACAACAATAGTGAAAATACTCTTCCCCCCCCCCCCCCAACTAGGTTAGAAAGGGAAAATATTGCATCATTCATTCGCTTTCATCTAAAGTCCTTATAATTCCCATTTCTTTCCCCTTTTTTCTCTTTCTTTCTCTCCCTCCTTCCCACCTCTCCCTCCTTCCCCCCCTCTCTTTTTCTTCTCTCTATTTCTCTTTCTTTTTTCTTCCTCTCTCTCTTTTACTCTCTCTTTCTCCCCGTCCCTTTGCTCTATTTCAAATCAATAAGCTTCGTTTAATGTACAGAATCTTCTGATGTTAACCCACCCAGACTTGTCAGCCATGATTGGTGAATTTACTAATCAAATTGTTACTTTTCTCATCTAAAATCATCATAATTCCCTTTCTTTTCTCTGCCCGCTTCTTTCTCGTGTCTAGTAACCGTTTAAATTTCTCTCTAACGAACGCTTCCCCCATCCAGCAGTGTGTCATGACTTCCCTTTGCTAGTTTCTTTCCCCTTCCAAACTTCCATATTTATTTTTCAAAATTTCTAGAGGTTTATCTTCAGAGAAAACTCCAATAAACATTTCCTTCAACTAGAAATTCTTTTAACATTCCTGACTTCATTAATCACTAAAAAAAAAAGATTTATAGTTATTATTATTATGTTTACTCACTAGGAGTTCTCACACAGGCCGTCATCAGTGATTGCCCACTGATAATCACCAGTAGTGTTCCCTGGAGTCTGAGTGACAACAAGTCTCCCCAGATTTCCAGTGTTCTCCACCACTTTCGATAACTACTGCAAATAAGTTTGCGTTATCACAACAGACGCTTACCATCGATTTTTCGTTGGCAACGACCATTATTATTATTTTATACTTTTATTAACCCTAAACCAGGCATGTTGGGGGTCAGATTTATAGGGGCATCCTAAGTAGGGAGTTGCGCAACAAGATGTTTATTCACATTACATTTAAATTTCTGCCTGTTGGTACAATCGGGGAAACAGAGAGCAGGAAAGGAAATCCCAAAGGCAAGCAGTTCGAGGAAATAAGCTATTCGAGGAGAAAGTTTTCCGGTATCTGGGGACCTCTACAGTGAAGGGGATGCAGATTTTGCTGCTAGTCGGGTGGGTCGGGGATATTTACGTTAAAGGGGTACAAATGCAGTTAGTTCATCGGAGCAAATTCCATTGAAGTACGTGTAAAATAAGAACAGAGATACAACACTGCGGTGATGAGACAGTGGCTGGAGCTTGGCAGACAGTGTGGGGCCTTTTAGGTTAGAGACTCTCTTTATGAGTTTATTTATCAAAATCCGACAAAACTAACATCATCCAATTATTCTTATTACCTACCTTCATTATTATATGTATTTGTATTTTTCTCTCTATATACAAAATTAGGTATATATATATATATATATATATATATATATAATGGATTAAATGAAAGAATAAAATGAGAAATGAATCAAACTTTATTACTTGTCAAAGATCAAGCAAAAAGTACAGTACAGTCCTTAATCCATGGATTTTCAAAGAAAATATTCTCAGAGGACTATTACCGCAATGACATCACTGTGAATAAAAAAAAATTTGCTTTGAAAATATATAAAACAAAGTATAACTGCAAAAAACACTTTTATTTTAACATACCCCCATCAAGGTACGGGTTGATTTGATGTTAAATCTTTACAATGTATCCAAGTAAAGAAAGTTTTTTTCTGTATCTTTTTTAAATCTCTCTATCTCATCATCATCATCATCATCATCATCAACCGGTTGATTTGTTGAATCAGGCCACAATTAATCCTCTGATGAGGTCGGGGCCTGATTGTCTAGTCTCGAAATCTGAGTCTTCCTCTCCACTCCTGTCTTTGGCAAGGCTTGATGGAATCCAGAGGCCCTGAAGATCCACGCATCCTGGGATCTACGAAGCCCAAGACATTACCAGCAGCATTAGTGCTACTGGCACTGCCTTTCTTTTTTCCTGCTGTATTTCGACTAGACATTGTATTTAAGGCAATTTTACGGCTGGATGCCTATCCTTTACCAACTTGAACACTTTTGGCAGTCCAAGACCTCCACCGTTCCCATCTAACTAGGGCTGATGTCGTTTCCACTTAAGCATGTACAAATGTCATACATTACCAGTGAGTTGCTTATCAAGATGTTGTTGGTGAAGTATAAAACAAAAATTCCACTATATATATATATATATATGCTCTGTTGTTACTGGTTGACAATTATCGAGCTTAAATTGGAAGATGTTGGTAAACATAAAGTATTAAAAGTATATGCTGAAACATTTTCACAATCATATATATATATACACATATATTGGTGCTTCTTGCTTAAAAGTCCGAAAAAAAGATTTATTTGTCTTTTACTGTTTAAGAGGTAAATAAGGGGCAGTAACTCTTAATTGTAATTTTGAGCCAGATTTTACGAGCATACGATCGCCTTGGTGCCGAAGGATTCCATCATTTGCGTGTGAATCACAAGTACAATTTTGTTGATCCACAAACCGGGGCCACCACCAACCACGTTGAACGTATGTGGTGTGAAGCAAAAAAGAAAGAAATAAAATTGAATGTGGCACCCACACGCAAATGGTGGATTCCTATCTCGCAGAATTCATGTGGCGGCAGAAATTCAAACCTGTAAATGCTTTTGCCCAAATTTGCAAACAAATTGCTGAATTTTATTCAGTATAAAACCCAAGTATAAACACAATAAATTCTTAAATTTTCCATTGTTGTATACTTTGTTGTTCATTTATTACTAATTAATTTTCTGTAAATTACGTTACATGTAATAACAACAGTTGATAAGAGTTACTGCCCCTTATTTACCTCTTAAACAGTAAAAGACAAAGAAATCTTTTTTTCGGACTTTTAAGCAAGAAGCACCAATATATTTAAGGAAATATTGTTAGACATAACAGAATTCTTCTGTTTGATTCTACCCTTTTTTTTTTCAATTTTCTAACGATCTTTTTTGTCAAAAACAAAAAAAAATGTTTGTTCCATATGTATCACTAACATTTTCGATTCTTCAGGTGGAGAAAAAGAAGAGAATTTCAAATAGCAGCCGAGAACGCGCATGTGAAGTCAGATGTAAAAAAAAAAAATTTAAAAACAAAAAAAACGACTGTTTCTCTTGTACCAAACGGTCATAAACAACGTTTTAAGTTTAATTTAGACGATTTCAAATCGATATAAATGGTTGCACACTAAAAATGATTAAATTTTAAAAATCGATTTTTTTTTAAATCTGAATTATTTTATGGTTTTCAGTACTCAAGTAAAAATTCTATTTTTTTATTTGATATTTAATTTTCATTTAAAAAATTATTTTTTATTTGATATTTAATTTTCATTTAAAAAATTATTTTTTATTTGACATTTAATTTTCATTTAAAAAATTATTTTTTATTTGATATTTAATTTTCATTTAAAAAATTATTTTTTATTTGATATTTAATTTTCATTTAAAAAATTATTTTTTATTTGATATTTAATTTTCATTTAAAAAATTATTTTTTATTTGATATTTAATTTTCATTTAAAAAATTATTTTTATTTGATATTTAATTTTCATTTAAAAAATTATTTTTTATTTGATATTTAATTTTCATTCAAAAAAATATTTTTTATTTGATATTTAATTTTCATTTAAAAAATTATTTTTATTTGATATTTAATTTTCATTTAAAAAATTATTTTCTATTTGATATTTAATTTTCATTTAAAAAATTATTTTTTATTTGATATCTAATTTTCATTTAAAAAATTATTTTTTATTTGATATTTAATTTTCGTTTAAAAAGTTATTTCAGCAAATTTTAATTATAAAATTTTACCTGTAAAAGATTTCATGTTTTCTTTTCTTTTTTTTTTTAAATTATGATCGTTTGGAGCAGGAGAAGCATTCTATTGATGGTGGCTTGCTGTTGTGAATTCGAAATAGCGGCGTCTGGGTAAAATAATTCAATATCGCCAAAAAAACACTTACCTTTCCTCAACCCTTCCACTAACCCTAAGTTCGGGTGGCAATACAAAAACAAAAGATGGAAACGATGTATGCATATTAGGCGTAATACGACCGTTAAAAGTTAATTTATAGTTTAATGAAATGTTAAAAGTCCCTGTTTACTTGTCTCCCCACGAGGACAGAGTTAGACACAAGGTAGATTTTTAATGGTGGGGAAATTCAACTCTTCAAAAATTGGGTACTAATGGGGATTTTTTTTTTTTCCCCGATAAAAAAATTAAATTCCACGTGAGAATACAGGAATAATCCTGAAGATAAGTGTTGAAATTGAAATGGGGTGATAGCTTTTGGAGAAAAGGAACTGTTGGAAGTAGTAGCACAGTGAATGTTGTATTTACGTATTTGACTCTTGATTGGACAAAATTACTAATCGCCAGTTTCTTTCAGCCAATCAGAGAAGTGGAAATATTCAGTGCCGAAGATAAGTACATACTATAAAAATGTAAACACAGCTTTCTTTTTTTTTTTCCCTCTTTTGTTTTGAAGACAACAGAAATGCATATGTCATAATCTTCCCTTGCCCCTTTTGGGGAGGGCAAAGTCCCTCGACAAACACCACAAGAGACGACACACAAACGGCTCATGACAAGCAGCAACACGTAACAAAAGACTTTCACGGACTACTAAACACAATACCTAGTGAAGCGCATACACTCTGCTCAATGAACACGCATGTACACAACTTCATAGATACATATACTCTCTCACTAAGTTCACTTACTCAACGAACGAATTTACATATCAGTCCATACATACACTCTCTCACTAACAAAACAAAGACATTAATGCACATACATACACATATTTTGATGCCTATTTATTTGCACATGCGTAAACACACAACATGCTGCTGCAACAAACATGTCTACTCAATTTCTCTTTACAAACAAACATGGTGATGGCCGAGATGAACACGTGTAATCAGGTCCTTCTTAACATACAAGTCAAGAGCCAAAGCAAACACGTGTACGAAACTTCTTTGTACACGAAAAACAACCATTCCACTCTGAAACGTTTCTTTGGACTCTGAGCATTCATATTCTACGAACTCATTCTTTGGACAGTTTGACACTCTCATTCTTCACAAACTTTGTCTTCCATTGTCTTTACAAGTTGTTGAATAACATTTTTCTTTTGTGTTTACACGCAATCTTTTGCGTAGTGATTTGTATGTGGTTTGGTTGGCTAAAACAGGCATCTTAAAACTCGCATAGAAATACACCGGGCAATTCAAACACTTCTGCGCATACTCGACTTTTCACCCATTTCCGCCCAGACGCTTTTGTGCGCAAATATGATTTAGTTCCAGCCGATATGCTGACTCGAAAAGACACTGTATTGCTTTCTTCGTCTCTCCCTAGGACTTGGCAGGAGGTGAGGTGATGTACAAATTCATGTTTGAGACCAAAAAACCTAGGCTCAATTACATTTATTTATTTATTTATTTTTATGGAAATCGCTCCAGACAAAGCATGAAGCCACTTGATGTAAGCAGCTAAAAAAAAAAAAAATACTACTTCAAGATCAAAAACTAGCCAACGATAAGTGTTAGATGAATAGATTCCGACCCAGAAACCAGTAATTCTTCCCTTTTTGCCAGAAACATCGCTCATGGAATGTGGGGACTAAAGGTAAAAACAAGGGAAGCGAGAGTTACGAGGCTGCCGAAAGTAAACTGAAAGTTCACTTTCTACTCTCTTTGAGTATCTAATACACGCCTGCGAACCAACTTGCCTTGTATTCCCATGTTCCTGTTTTGTTTAGCAAAACTGTTAAATAAAGTTAATTTTTTAAGAAAATGTTGGTATTTTTATATGAAACCTGGTGATCCTTTTCTTCTTCTTTTCAAGCCCGCCAAGTCAGATGAATACAGACGCTACAAAAAAAAAATGGCTATTTTCAATCTCGACATTCAACTCACACCAGCTACTCTACAGATTAATTAATTCTGTATGGAACTAATTCGTCATTCTGGAACTTATGCAGTTTACAAACTGCGTTTTCATTGGCACATTCCAGCGGTTTATGTAACCCGCCGGAATGTGCTGCAACACTTAACCGCCGACAATTGGGAAACACGACAAAAATATCACAGAAAAGTAAATAGTTTCTCAAAATTGGTAAAATGTAGAGCATGAATCGTATCACGTTGGGAGAGACACTTCACTTTGTCGACATGTGAAGCTGAATATATGGCTATGTGTAATATAATGCAGGAAGCAAATTTTCTAAAGCAATTGTATGAAAGATGTGAGTGATACTGAAATAAAAAAATATATGCAAATAATCAAGGCACTATAGCATTAGCAAAAGAATCCTATTCATCATCAAAGATCGAAGTATATTATTATTCCATGAAAAATGCCAGTATACTGAAATCATATGCCCTTAATAGGGTTAAGATGAAAATTCATATACACTAAATGTACAAAAGCAAGGAAATTCCCAAATTTTTACACTTTTATCGTCATTAAGGGTATGCGAGCACAACAGGGCTATGTATTTTACTGGTAGGAATTTTTCTTCAGCGCACCTCACACACTTCATCCACTCATGCATAGAGATTTATACTGTAGTGATGTGATAATGAAATGGTTTGGTTGATATGTAGTCATACCCTTAATTAATGACAATAAAAGTGTAACAATTTGGGAATTTCCTTGCTTTTGTACATTTAGTGTATATGAATTTTCATCTTAACCCTATTAAGGGCATATGATTTCAGTATACTGGCATTTTTCATGGAATGTCACTACTTTCTCATAAGGTTTTTTGGAATTTTCTGGAAAACTAAGGTATATGGTAAACTGAAATTAAAATGCCATTAACTATACTCTAGAACCTCTATCTCTGCCAAAAATCAGCTGAATCCATCAAATAGTTGATGAGATACAGGGTGGCACATACGTACACACAGATAACATAATTTCATGATTGAACTTTCTGGATCTCTGGGTTGCCTTGACTAATGATGCTGAAATTCTACACACTTATAGAACCCATCAAATAAAAATGTTTTGCAAAGTTTTAACTAATTTGGTTTATTGGTTTTTGAGTTATGATTGATCAAAGAAATGAGATTTCCAGCATAGGTCATTCGTGAGGGATAGAGCGCTCTTGCGCCTCCCTTGATTATTTGTTTGTTTTTTATGCCTCCTTGGGCATGTCCCCTTTAACTATCTTCTCAATTCAACTGTTAATAAAAAATAAAAAAAACTCTTAGTACAGTATTGATATCCAGATCAAATTCTGTTAAATATTTCATTTGATAACTCCCAAAAGTGCGCCCTCAATTTCTCCCTCCTACCACCTTCTCTGAATTCATCTCACCTCATGATCCACACTATTACTGTTCTTAATCCGATCTGGCAACTTATTCCAAAAACATTACTCTGTGAGCAAAAAAAACTTAATATTGGTGTAAAATATCATTATATAAGCTCTCAAATTCAAAATAATTTTTTTTTTTTAACATATTTCACCTCAAACAAGGCAGGCCGCCACTGTATACGTAAAGGGTTACTGAGAATTTGGGTGTCACCCTAAGTTGGGAGCAGTGTAGCGAGATGTCTGTTTACATTAGTTTTAAACCTATGCATGTCGGGGAAACAGGGAGCAGGGAGGGAGTTCCGGAGGCCATAATGTATATCTACATTATATACCCTCAAATGACAATATTGCTGACATGTTCACAAAACCAGTAAACACAATTAAACTTAAGAAGGTTTGTATTATCAGAGGTTGAAAAAGAGAAAGAAAAGGAATAAAAAAAAAGAAAAGGAAAAAAAAAAGAAAAGGAAAAGATCAAAAAGAAAAGGAATAAAAAAAAGAAAAGGAAAAGATCAAAAAGAAAAGGAATTAAAAAAATAAAGAAAAGGAAAAGATCAAAAAGAAAAGGAATTAAAAAAAAGAAAAGGAAAAGATCAAAAAGAAAAGGAAAAGATCAAAAAGAAAAGGAATTAAAAAAAAGAAAAGGAAAAGATCAAAAAGAAAAGGAAAAGATCAAAAAGAAAAGGAATTAAAAAAAAGAAAAGGAAAAGATCAAAAAGAAAAGGAAAAGATCAAAAAGAAAAGGAATTAAAAAAAAGAAAAGGAAAAGATCAAAAAGAAAAGGAAAAGATCAAAAAGAAAAGGAATTAAAAAAAAGAAAAGGAAAAGATCAAAAAGAAAAGGAAAAGATCAAAAAGAAAAGGAATTAAAAAAAAGAAAAGGAAAAGATCAAAAAGAAAAGGAAAAGATCAAAAAGAAAAGGAATTAAAAAAAAGAAAAGGAAAAGATCAAAAAGAAAAGGAAAAGATCAAAAAGAGTTATCAACCCTTTGATCATATTTTGGAATGATATGACAGTAAACTACAATTCGAGAGGGGGTGTTAACATATTGACAATGTGCGTACGTTAATATGTATGTGTGTGTGTGTGTGTTTTTTTTTTTAATTATTGTTGACTGCTGAATATGGATAATATTAGGAGGAGCCATTTCCGCCCAGCATGTTTTTCTGCGCCAATATTTTTGGTCCCCCGATTTTATAAATCGGGGGAATTATGTTTTGAGGCATGTCCGTCCGTCTGTCCGTCCGGATTTTTCTCCGCAACCATCCATTGAATTTCTCTGAAATTTTGCATGAAGTTGTAACTTTGGTCAGGTTAGAAAGTGACATTCTCTGATTTAAAAAAAAAAATCTGGTTAGCTCCCCCAGGGGGTCAAAAGGCCCCGAAATGGCAAAAAATGACATTTTTTGCCGCATAACTTTTCATCCATCCATTCAATTTTTCTGAAACTTGGCCAAAATGTGGAGGCAATTGTTCCTAATAGAAAATAAGTATCGCTGACCTTGGAAAAAATCTGGTTCGCGCCCTCAGGGGGTCAAAAGCCCCCAAAATGGCAAAAAATGACCCTTTTCTCCCATAACGTTTGATCCATCCATTCAATTTTTCTGAAACTTTGCCAAAATGTAGAGGCAATTGTTCTGGATATAAAATGAGTATCCTTGACCTCAGAAAAGTTCTGGTTCGCGGCCCCAGGGTGTCAAAGGAGGGTCAAAAATGGCCCAAATTGCCCAAATTTATTGCACATCCAGTCACATACAGAGGGGGGCCACGCACGCACGCACGGCTTGTTTTGTATTGTTAGCTCCAGAAATAAATTTCATCAAATCACGCGTATTTTATATGTCCTTCATTTGATATAATTTCTCATTCCACTTCTCGCTTTCGATTATTGTACAATGCCTGAAGCAGCGGGTTATTTAGCTGACCCCAACTCAACACGGACAATTATTCAGAATAGGGGTCCAAATTTTTTTTTATAATAAGATAACTGTAATACTTATAATGTATTTCTTGACGCGTAGACAATGCGATGTTCACAAATACGTGCAAACATCATAGAGAAGGGATTCTCCTGTTGATCCCATCACTAAGATCATTTTTGGACGCTTATATAGATGAGGGCACCTATGAAAAACGCATTTCCAAATAAAAACTGTTGTTTATACTTACGTATCGGGTAAAAATAAGTATCCTCACCAAAAATTAGGGAAAATTATCGAGTAGAATTTTAATTAAAAATAAAAATCAGTTTTATTGTAGTTTGCCTACCGCCATTGATTTATTACTTGTTTATGCGACGGACTGAGTTATGCTCCCTTAATTCCGCTCGTATCAATGGCGGTTCGGCAAAACACGATAAAACTGATTTTTATTTTTAATTAAAATTCTATTCCATAATTTTTGCCTGATACATAAATATATTAAAGAGTTTTCGGGTTTATGGCAGATCAAATAATCGATGAGACGAGCGGGCATTGAAGGAGAGTGCTAGCTTAGTTACCCCCCTTTCTTTCTCGGCTCGTTCGGTTTATTCTTAGCTTTTTTCTTTTCTTTCTTTCTTCTTGAAGAGGGAATCACCTTGCGGTCAGTTACTCGTAAAATAAGTACATACAGATGTGACCAAAGTTTGAACTCAGTGAAACGTGTTCACACATTTTTTTAACAAGCAGGTGCGAACTAGACTTTATAAAATCAGTGAATTGGTTAAAAGAAATTAGAGTTCGCTGGTGACATTCGAACGACTCGCCTCGCCCCTCGATGAAGACAACAACAAAAACACCCGACTTGCAGTGCGAACCCCAGCATCCACTTTTAAGCACGCCTGCTGTCTCCCCAATAACAGCTTAACCCAAATATGTAAACACACATACACGCATACTGAACTTTGGACTGGCTAAAAAGGGGAGCCCTCCGCTACGACCAGGAGAGGCTTATAATGGCCGCCCAAGACCAGGGACTGATGACAAATGCGTTTAAAAAGATGGTTGGTCTCAGTCAGGATAACAAGTGCAGATTTTACCACACTTAAGTGGAGAGTGTGAGCCACCTGATATCGAGTTGCAAAATTATGTTTGCAGATAGCTCCTATACAGCAGGACATAATGGAGTGTGCAGGTACCTCCACTGGACCATCTGTAAGAAACTGAATATCAGGTGTAGCATCAGGCCCTGGGAACATCTACCTGAGAGAACTGTGGGGAATGAGACATACACCATCCATTATGACCATGAAATCCCCACAGCTACCTATCTGGAACACGCAGCTGTCAAACCTGACATTGTCATATGGAACGAGAGAGAGAGAGAACTTTTAAAACAGATTTAACGCTCGTCTCGTTTTCATATGCAAAAACTTTTCCAACCTTCAACAAACTTTGTTTTTTATGTTTTACATCTTTGTAAAATTGTTGTTATAATAAATATTCTATTTTTACTTTACAGTTTCTCCTTTTTTTTTTATTAACATCATTCTATCGTTAAAAGTTAGCACTTGCTAACTGGTGACCCATTTTTATCGAGCCGGTCTATCCTTAAAGACGCGACCGTTGTCTAAAATACCCGATCCAAAACCAGGAACCAAGGCACCATAGGTTAATTTATTTGGAACTGCGATTTTCACCTGTGTAACTGCGTTTTTCATATGTGCCCTCATCTGTATAAGCACCCAATTGTTTTTGTTTTTTTGAGAAATAATAAAAATGTTGGTGCTTTCACTACGACGTGTTAGGCCTCTCTTAATAAAAAAAAAATAACTAAAGAAATAAGTAAATATGAAGGTGAGAATTCCGAGGCAGGAGCAATGCAATGTTGAAAAACGGAAGGTGGAATATGGGATGAAGAAAAATAAATGACAAGAGACGGTAAATCTCAGATCAATTCATTTATATTTCAAAATTTAAATACAGGGTGGGCAAAAATAAGGGTCCTATTTTTAAAAATTCATAACTTTTTTATTTATTGATTTTTTTTTTTTTTTTTTTTAGAATAAGTAAAGGACGCCTTCCGAAGCAAGCATGAGCCGTATTAGCCCTAAGGAACGTACCCTCATTTAGAAAACATTATTTTTGCTTAAAAAACTCAAAACAGTGTAAAAAACAATACTTTAGTTTTTGTAAGTTTTAAGAAGTGTTTTTCGGCTAAAATTTGTTTTGTTTATTTCAAAAAATCTCGGAAGGGTCAGTCTACACACACATAAAGTTTGGTGAGTTTAACTTTTATTTTGTGGAAGTTATTCAAATTCAAGTTATTCAAATTTAAAGATAGGACCCTTATTTTGGCCCACCCTGTATAAAGACAGTAAATTGTAAAATTGGTGGGCTTACTGTTAAATATTTAAAGAAATGTATAAACTTTGTTGGGTGCTTACGTGATAGCTGAAAAGAAAACTGTACACCAAAAAAATGCCTTTTGGCCAAGATCAAAGTGTAGTATCTGTTCCGAGGGATACTTCTGGCCTTTGGGGCTTGATGACGCCGGTTTGTGGGTATGTCCTGTGCAGTTCTAGGAGATCCACACTCCCAGGCTTTGCCTTCTCACCCTTTGAGAAGGGGTTAGTTTATTGCTAATCGCCTGAGGCGCCCTTACCGGGGAATGCCGACGGGGCTGCCCAGGCAATTTTTAAGGGTTATAGGTGCTCTTCCTCTAGAGTGCTGACTTATCAAATCCCACTTTCCAACCTTGTGTCACATCTTACTGCTGTGGGAGGTAGATAAATAATACAAAAAAATACGCAAATTTATCCAGTATTTATTAAATAAAAAATAAAAAACGAGTTTATCTATCGGTCAACATTTTGAGTTTTTCCGAGAAAAAAAATTAAATTATCTCCCTTGCCTGATTAGTAAGTAAAAATGTTTATCGATACGTAAGATCATTTTTTTCCTCTCGTTCTTATAATTTATTAGGCGATTTAGTCGATTCGCAGCCAAAATGGCGGACAATGAACCGTGTGCTAATTTTCGAATTCATAAATGAGTAAGTAAACCCAAATAAATTGTTTTGGACTAATTTCAAATGTATCTTAAATTATTTTAAAGGAAATACAGTTGGGAAATTAGTCCAAAACAATTTTTTTTTGTTTACTCACACATTTGTGAGGTCGTAAAAAAAAATCAGAAATTAGCAGACGGTTCATTGTTTGCCATTTTTTGCTGCGAATCGACTAAATTGCCACAAAGTTTATACATTTCTTTAAATATTTTCTTGTCGTAGTGAAAATAAAGAAGCGCAAAAATACGAGTAAATTGTTTCTTTATTAAATTAATCACAGAAAATCAGTTACAAATTAAGTTACCTCCCTTGTTTGTATTTATTTTTCATTAAAAAAAATGGGACTCTATTCAGGACAATTGTCTTCTATGTTATCCCTATTAATCTTTGTCGATAATAGAACTAATTAAATAATTATTACAGGTTTTATTAAGTGTGTGAACCTCTAAAAAGTGGTTCCCGAGTGGAACAATTGTCCTCTTTATAGATTTGACCGATGGTCGGTCGCAATCTCGGCGAGACTCTGAGTTTTAAGAGGGCGTTAAAATAATAGGCGTTGACAAAAACGTGCGTGCTAAAGTCGTAATATTATGAACGACCGAGAATAAATGTATGGATAGATTTGATTCTAACTCCCTCATATTTACTTTAAATTAAAAAAAACACAGGCATGAAGAAACTATTGTATATATATATATATTTATTTATTTATTTTTTTATATATATACTTCCCTCCCACAGTAGAAAGATGTGACACAAGGTCGGAAGGTGGAATTGGAAAGCCAGCGCCCGAGACTATGAGCACTCGAGCCTCCAAAAAATCCCTGGGCAGCCCCGTCGGCATTCCCCGATAGGGGCACCCCAGGCGATTAGCAATAAACTAACCCCTTCTCAAAGTGTGAGTATTGATTTACTCCTCTCCAGGAGTTAGGCACAAGGCCAGTTTTTATCTTACTCCCACAAGTAAGATTTGACCCAAGGTCGGGTCGGGAAAGTGGGGTTTAAAAATTGCCTGGGCAGGCCCGTCGGCATTCCTCGGTAGGGGTGCCTCATGCAGTAAGCAATAAACTTACTCCTCACCTGGGAGGGTGGACCTCCTAGAAATGCACAGGACAGACCCATAAACCGGTGTAAATCAAGCCCCGAAGGATAAGACAATACCAGTCTATGAGGGTGCAGTATCCATCGGAACAGATACCACATTTTGATCTCAGCCAAAAGGCCAATAGACACAGCCTGGGAGGGTGGACCTCCTAGAACTGCACGGGACAACCCTTCAGACCGACGAGATCAAGGTCCGAAGGCCAAGACGATACCGATCTATAGGGTGTAGTATCCATCGCAACAGATACTACACTTTGATCCCAGCCAAAAGACCAAGAAGAAAGATTAGTGTATTCGGTAGTTAAGATTTTAAATAATAATTAAAAATAAACAGAACTTCCGGTCAACCGCAGTTAATGTGTTACTTTTTTTTTAAATCTGCCCACCCACATGGAATAAAACTTCAGAAGTTTTTATTTTTCTTGCCTTTATATTTTTATCGTATAAAATGAATGATCAACCGGTGAAAATGATAAATCACTAGTTACGTTTTATTTAGTAGTTTATTTAATCAAATAGTTCATTTATTTTTACTGATCATTATTTATTTATTTTTTTTTTAAATATGACTTCACTTCCGTTTTCCGCGGTGCTCGTAAACGTTTTTCTAAGTACCTTTGATTAACAGATTGTAAAAAAAATAATTTTCAATTAAAAAAAAAGAAACTTTCGTTAATTAAACACATTGTCATTTTGTGATTTAATGTATAAAAATGGTTTCTTATTTCCCTGACGCTATAATCTGACTACATTAAAAAAATGTTATTTTAGTTAAAGAAATTTATGACGTCACTTCCGTTTTGCGCGGACTTTGTTGTGGCGTTGCTAAGTACTTTGATTAAGTTGCTGTAAAAAAAAATAATAATTTTTAATTTAAAAAATATAGATAGAAGAAACTGTCGTTAATTAAAACAATTGTCTGTTTTCGATGTAATAATAATAATAATAATAATAAAAAAAAATTGCTTTCTCATTTCTTCAGTTTCTCCCTTTTCGGTATCCCAGAATGCAACTGTGCGACGCCATTACAGTCTTTCTATGTGTATATAGTTTTCTCTGTTGATCATTTCTTAAGTTAATTTCCCTTTGAAACCGTCTTTGCTTGTGGTTTTTTTTTTGTTTCCTGAAATCTAAAGATGAGCCAGTACATCCAAGTGTCCCAGGATGATGATTCGGAACCCATCGAGGTACCCACGGAGATGAACGGCACGCTCCTTTTGAGCACATTGTCGGCCCAATTTCCTGGAGCCTGCGGCTTAAAATATCGCAACGAGAGCACATGTGCCATCCGAGGAATTCGCTTGAACGATGGACAACTCTACCCACCAGAAGATGGCTGGGGTAACAGGATTTATAATATCGTCTTCGCTAAAGGTAATCACATGGCTTACTTTAACCCACCTTTATTTCAGGATCGCATTAAAAAGAAACTTATCTCACGAAAAAGCGAAAACTTTCGACTCTTTCGCCCTATTACGATCTCATCAGAAAACCGTTTAAAAACTTAATTTTTACAAATATTTATTTAAAAAAAAAATATCGGCTCTACTTTTGTAACGAGAACTATTTGAGAGGATATATATCAACATTATATTTTGAAGTGCATAATTTCGTTATTTTTCTAGAAATCTGTAGGAATGTATAATGTATAATGTATAATATATAATCTCTCTATATATGTGTGTATATATATAATATATATATATGGGTTGTTTCTTTGGGGGGAAAAAACGAAAATTATTTCTTTTATTAAAATAATATATTTAATACTTACATTTTGTCTTTTAAAAAAAATAATTAAAATTTTTTTTTTTTTTATATATACCAGAAGTTAAGTTCTTTATTTTTTAAATTATAGAAATAAACGTTACTATTACCAGGAATAAATACGGTGCTTGTACAGATAAACGTCCATATTAAATTATCAATACCACAAAAAAAAAACATTATTATATACTTACGCAGCAGATTTAAATAAGTATCCTCACTAAAAAGTAGGAAAAATGATCGAGTAGAATTTAAATTAAAAATAAAAATCAGTTTCATCGTATTTTGATTACTGCCATTGATTTATTACTTAATCATATCACAGATTGGGTTACCTCCCCCTGAATTTCGTGTTTTTTTTCACTCGAATCAATTGCAGAATCCGATAAAACGGATTTTTATTTTTATTTTTTTTACAATTCTACCTGATAGTTTTTTGCTAATTTTTGGTGTATAAACCTATTTTTGTTTGATGCATAAGTATTTCAAAGTTTTCCGGTTAATTTAATTGGAACCGCGATTTTCAGCGTTTTTTTTATATGTACGCTTCTCTGTACAAGCACCATAAATACATGTTTACCAATTCATTATTTATGTAAGTAAAAGAGTAACTGATCTTGCCTTTGGTAACATTTATTTTTTTGTTTTTTTTAATCTTTTTATCTTGTTGGCTTTTGTTAAAAATGCCCCGTATTTGCGTTAAATTTCATTTAAATGTTAACGCAATTAGGTCACAACCAAAATTGATAAACGAATAAACAAAAATAGGCAGATGGGAAGGACATGGAGGGTCGCTGGCTTCCGGTGGGAAAAGCTTGAAAGTGTGTACGGATGCCTGAAAGTGATACAATTTTTTTATTTTTTTTCATATTAATTTCAGACTTTTCTTTCATCATATTCTAATAATTAACATAATACAGACTATTTGAAAAATAATTTATTTGATTGTTTTCAAAACTTTTAAAATTTTTCATTGAAGAAAATAAACAAAATAGAATTTTTTTATTTTTTTTTGGAAATATTTAGTGAAAATACTGTTTTTTGGGAGGGTTAGGGCATTTCCATTTCTAAGAAAGTTTGATTCCGGAAGTTACTCCATTTTCAAGAAAAAAGGTTTTCACTATTATTATTAAAAAAAAAAATGTTTTAAAAATAATCAAATAAAAACATTATTTTTCAAATAGTCTATTATGCTAATTATTAGATTACGATGAAAGAAAAGTCTGAAATTAATATGAATTAAAATAAAAATGGTATCACTTTCAGGCATCCGTACACACTTTCTTCAAGCTTTTTTTCACCGGAAGCCAGCGGTCCTCCATGTCCTTCCCATCTGCCCAAAAATAAATTGGTCGTTTCTTTTTCAAAAATAGTTTACAAAAAAAAAAAAAAAAAAAGGTAACACAAATGTTACAAAAAACACAACTTACCTCGATAAATTGTTTTTTTTTTTTTATCGCTGCCTTCAAGTCTTATAAACCCAACGAATTCAACATGTCGCCGGATTTTACTCGATGTTAAGCCTCGTATGTTTAACAACTAAAAACTCAACATTAAATAAAAATACAACAAATAAAATATACCGACCGGTTAAAAATTAAATTTTCGACCTATTTTTGAGTTGTTAAACATACGGCATCGAGGCTTCACATGGAGTAAAATCTAGCGCCAAGTTGAATTCGTGACTGGATTTTATCGAGTCGATCGACAGCCATGGGGGCTAATCTGTACAAGCACCAGATGAAGTAAAAATAATAATTAATATTCTAATGGATACTTCTTTTTTTTTCCTAGTTATAACTTTCTCAAAGTAGAAATACCAATGTTTGAAAACAAACACTGGTATATTTTCACTTTGAACCCCTACAACAAACCATGTAAAAACAATAACAAAAACTTTTTTTTTTTTTAGTGCAGATTTAATATCTAGGGTACTAATTACAAAAAAAAGTTCTTGTCCTTGCTATTTTTTTATTTTTTAACATTTCACCCCAAACAAGGCAGGCCGCCACTGTAAACGTAAGGGGCTACTGAGAATTAGGGTGTAGGTTTTGGGTGTCATCCTAAGTTTGGAGGTGTGTAGCGAGATACATTAGTTTTAAAACTCTGCGTGTCGGTACGGTCGGGGGAGCAGAGAGGGAGTTCCAGAGGCCAGCAGCACGAGGAAAAGGCGGCTTTCCGGCATCTGGGGGCCTCCACAGTGAATGGATGGGATTGTGCTGAGTTGGTCTAGTGTATTTACGTCGAGGGGGCACCAGAGCAGCAAGTTCATCGGAGCACAATCCATTGAAGTATTTGTAAAACAAGCACAGGGATGCCACATTGCGGCGATGGGACAGGGGCTGGAGTATAGTATCTGTTCTGATACTACACTTTATCTTTTCTGGCTTCGATCGGTAAAGGAGAAATTCTTCTCGACTGAGGCAATTTTAATTTTTGTTCCTATCAAGAGTGTCCCTTTTTGGAGAGTTGGATTTCCTCGAATTAAAAGCCGACATTTTGTCTCAACTCTGTCCTCATGGGTGGGCAAGTACCCCCCCCCCCCCCCCCAAAAAAAATGTTTTTAGACTAATAATTACATGTGAATACCAGGAGAAACTTTGAGGAAAAAACTAATGGCAGTTGCATGTGTGTGTGGTCTGTTTTCTGTTGTTAAACCTCGTATTTTACCAAGTCAATGTCATTCAGTTATTTCCCTTTTTGGCCTCTTCGCGCTTCGATTTTTTAGCAAAATATCACATGGGGGGTCAAAACGGATGCGTGAATATTTCCTGTTTCTGAAACTACAATTTTGACATGGACGTCATTTTCCTACGAATAAAGGATAATTTAACGTGTATGCAGACGAGTTAACTCGATAAAAATTACTGTTTTATTTTTTTTTCCTAAAACCTAGTTTAAGTCAGACTAAATTGTTTAAAAATTGAATTGGGTGCTTATCCAGATTGTGACCCGAGCTAAAACCGACTTGGTATTGTTAAGGTTAGCTTGGGTCCTGATCTGGAGAAATGCCAAGAATTGTCGAAACTCATTTAATTCTAAATAACTTACCTAAAATGTAATTTACAAATAAATAAATACGAATGTATTTGTAAAAAAAGAATAATCAAATTAATTTTCGTCTGCAAAAAATATTTTGAGACTCGAATCTCGTTCGTATAACTTATTGGTGGTAATATATTATAGTTTGTATATTTAAAAATGAACTTTGCAAAGATCAGAAGGTGCTTTAAGTTTCTCTTGACTTGTCTCCCCACACGTGGGCGTTTTTTTTTTCTTTGAATGTGAGTCCAAGTGTACAGCCTCCCCCCCCCCCCCCAAAAAAAAAATGTCTCATCCCGTCGGCACTCCCTCGCGAATGAGGGCACTTCAAGCAATATGGTAAATGTTGAGATCGACGGCATAAAGTTCCTTATAAAATTGGCAAACCAGAAGATTAGCTACCCAAATCAGGAAGTCTTACTGAGCCGGTGACTGATCGCCGTGTATTTTCGGTGAAGAAAATTGGTTTTAAGTTTTGTACTGATTTTTATATTAAAGTAATTTCGGTGCTTCTGCAGTTTCACAATGACATCTTAGGCCTCTCTTTAAACAAAAAAAAACTAGCTAAAGAAATGTATAAACTTATGTACTTGCGTGGTAGATGAAAAGAAGGCTGTAATCAAAAATTACGCAAATTCATCCAGTATTTATTAAATAACGAATAAAAAACGATTTTATCGATGTCACCATTTTTCTTATATTTTAACTGTTTTCAAAAGTTATCTCCCTTGCCTGCTTCGTAAGCTGAAATGTCTAGCGGTATGTAAGATCGTTTTTCTTTTTCTTATAATTTAATAAATAGTGGATGAATTTGCATAATTTTTTCTATACAATCTTATTTTCAGTTAACACGTAAGTACATAACAAAGTTTATAGATTTCTTTAAATATTTTAATGTTATTGTGAAACAGCAGAAACACTAATTTCTTTTACAGAAATAAGTGGTTTGATATATATATATATATATATATATGAAAATGTCGGTACTTCTGCAGTTTAAGGACCGTGCTATTTGTTAGATAGGATTTTCAATTTTTACGGTATCTTTTGTTTGTTAAAATGTTAGGTTAAAGTACATAATAGTTAAGAATGTGTTTCTAAATAATGTACTCAAACTTCATCTGGGGTTAATAGTATTAACATAACGTATTAACTAATACGTTATGTATTAGCATTCATAATTTATTACGAAGTTAAATATTGAGAAATTGAATTTCTCGCCGGAAGTTAATTACGAAGGAAGTTTAATAACGGACGACATCTGATCCAACACCGGTTGTTGCTGATTTATGTCTAAATTGAGTCGCATATTCTTCTGGATCGCCATAAAAATTAATGTATTGGGGCTTTTTTTATTTTTTTATGTGATCTTGGCTTCCTGTTAAATTTATGACGTCACGTCCGGTACGGATGCCCACAAATGAAAAAAAAAAAAAAACAGGAAACCACGATCACATAAAAATCTGAAAAAAAAGCCTGTATAGGCAATAATGATATATGTAAACGTTTTTGAGTTGAAATCAATATAATAGGAGGAAAAAAAAGACATTAAAACACTTTTTTCGTTTTGAACGATATAAAAAAACAAAAAACATGTCTCCATGAGCAGTACAACACTTCAGGTCCCTATAAGACTCCATTTTGTTTAAATCTTGATTATTCTAGCCTATTTATTTCAAACTGTTTTTCTTCAGATTACATGCGTAATACTAAATAGATTTTAACTCTAAATAGTTCTTAATTTAATAATATTTAAACAAAAAAAAACGCATAAAATCTTTTATCGCATTTTGTTTAGGTCGTCGATCTCAACATTTACCGGCAATATACCCCTTTCTCTTTTCGGAGGAGGTAATGCCTGGCAGGATGACTTCCTCCTCTGACCGAACAAAGGTCTGAAACGTGTGTGAATGTAGGTCATGCGTGCTGTCGTCATCACGTGTGTCAGCAAAATGCTTAATAAAAACAACCACTCATCATTTCGACGATTACTCATTGCTTAAGAAACCCACTCCACCCCGACTCTCACCGAAAAAGAACAATTTTGCTCACAATTCCATTATTTTAAGCTATCCACAGAAAGATGGGGGCTTCTGTAGTTTCACAATGACATTAAAATATTTAAAGAAATGTATAAACTTTATGTACTTACGTGTTAACTGAAAATAAGATTGTACAGAAAATATTACGCAAATTCATCCAGTATTTATTAAATAATAAGAAAAAGAAAAACGATCTTACGTATCGCTAGACATTTCAGCTTACGAAGCAGGCAAGGGAGATAACTTTTGGAAACAGTTAAAATATAAGAAAAATGTTGACATATAGATGAAATCGTTTTTGTTTTTTTTTTTTTTTTTTTAATAAATACTGAATGAATTTGCATAATTTTTGGTGTTCAGGCTTTTCAGCTACCACATAATTACACATTTCTTTAGGTATTTTTTTTTTTTTTAAGAGAAGCCTAACATGACATTGAAACTGCAGAAACACCGAAAAATTGAATGATTCACTTGGACATTTATTTATTTTTATTTTTTTAGAATTTAATTTGGTTTAGCCCAGTGTTGGTGGTGGTGGTGGGGGGGGGTATCTTGCTCACCACTCCTGATTTAGGATCAGTGTCGAGGTTAATAAAGGACAGTATTGGAAACCAGAGTCGGAAGGTAATAAGGTCCAACTTTTAGAATTCCAAACTTTTCGACTCCTTATTTTAAAGTCTTCCAATATTTAGACTTGTTTGCTGAGTTTTCAGAGATTAGAAAGATCCTACTCAGACTCCTCGCACTTTTAAGAGTCTGACTGATTTCAAAACCTCCGACTATGCAACCTTGTTAGAAATGTGTGCAAAGCTGAAAATCTTTGGCGTTTTATGTTAACAATTCCTATCACTGTGATGTCACTTGAATAAAAACAATTTTTTATTTATTTTTTATTTTTTCCAACTTTGATAATTTTCCCGATTGTGGCAATAGCTTAACAATTTTTCTTTCTCTTCAGATAACAAGAGGAAAAGTGAAGATGGCTTTGATAATCCCGCAATCAAAACGAAACGCATGGATAAAAAGTGCACGGATTTGATTGTATTAGGTTTACCATGGAAAAGTACGGAAGACGATCTCCGCCAATATTTCTCCCAGTTTGGGGATCTACTGATGGTGCAGGTAGGCTTCACTTTTCAGATTATTAAACCCTCTTTATTTCCCGTGTGTCTTATATGTTAATACCATTACATTTAATGTTCACAAGTGACATGGAAAAAAAAATGTAATTTTTCTCATTCTGATTGGTTTAAATAATTGATTTTTTTTTAATTTTTTATCAAACAAAATGTACTGTGATTTGTTAGTTTTTTGCTTGGTACTCTTATAGAGAACGACTCGCGTTTCTGTGACTTCGCGTCGTCAATGTTTTGGAAGCGCTCAAGAGTTGACGAAAATATTAACCAATCCGGTTGCAGCAGGCAAATTGTAGCAAGCAGACGATAACTTTTGGAAGAAATGAATTTCTATGATCTATGTCAGCGCGTTGAATCTCCCGAAGGACTCGTTGAGTTCTGTCAGCAACGGTCACTTCTAGCGAAATACTAACCCTAAACCAGAAAATCTTTAAAATTAAAAAAAGAAAAACATTTAAAAAAAAAAAAAAAAATTTGCTTAAAAAAGTGGTTTCGTCGTTTGTTATATATGAAAAAACTTATTTGATTATCAATGGTTCCTTTGACAAAATAAAAATAAACATCTAATTTTAACAGTTGTTTAGCTATCGTTTGTTCGTTCTTTATTTTACTTTGATTTTCTTTGTCTAAATTTTACTTGAAACTTTTAAATTTATCGTCTAGCAATGTATCATCTAGCCGTCTTCGCCTCGTCAACTCTCGGGTGCGTCTGAGACCTGCCCGAAATTTGCCGTCACGGAAACGCAGGTCATTCTCTTTAAGAGTACCCTTCGCTTTAAATAAAACCTTATACACAAGATCTATCAGTAATTAAACATGACTTTAAGTTCATAATTCTTACCATAAAATATACTTTTGTAATTGACATTTCGTTCCCTTAATTCAATTAAGTTATTTGTCTTTTTTTTTTTTTCTTTTTTTTTTTTTTTTTTAATTAAAAAATTTTCTTATGTCTGATGGGAACTCAGGAATGCTACATGATTGATAATTTAGATTTTAGTTGTTGAAATCCAATATGAATTATTTAAAAACTATTTTATTCTTTTAGGTTAAGAAAGATCTCAAATCTGGCCAATCCAAAGGATTTGGATTTGTGAGGTTCCAAGAATATGACTCCCAACAAAAATGTCTAAATCTCAGACACATGATTGATGGCAGATGGTGTGACGTGAGGATTCCAAATTCAAAGGTAACGGTTTTATTTTTAATTTTTGTCATAGTTTCAAAGTCTTTTTTTTTTCTTTTTCTTTTTTTAACAAGTTTAAATTGCTGATGCCATCTGCAAATTCTTTCCAGCCTCAATCTATGTACTTTTCTATTTTTCCTTTTTCAAAGCTTTAAAATAGTTGGAAAACCATAAAAAATCTTGCAAATTATTTTATACAGGATGCTGCAGCAAAATCTGACATTTGACAAAAAGCAAAAGTTGTATATGCAGAGACCCGGCAGTTTATTGTGCAACAGTTACATTCTACATTGTTTTTGCAATTTAACCGCCACCAGCGTAGACAACCATCTCAAAGCAGGCGTAAAAGGAATCGCACGTTTTGGTGACCATGGCCTTGTCTAGTGACAAACGTCTCCACGATGGCAGCCTTCAAAAAGTCAACCGTGTTGTGGGCATGCTTGATCGCAGAAGAAATAGTCATGGAATTTGCAGTTGGGTGACGAGGATGACCAAAAATCCTGCGACCAGTGGCGAGGAACATTAGTGAGCAGCCACGCTTGAGTTGTCTTGGCCTTGTGTGCAGGAATGGAGTCCTCGTCCATCCCGGGCTTAATGACGCCTAGTATTTCGCTTACTTTTTGTCAAGTGTCTGATTCTACTGCAACGGCCTGTATATAGAAGTTGAAATTGACAGATTACTCATACAAGTAAGAATGTTTTTTTGGTCCGATTTGAGTAAATGTCCAAAGTTTGTGTATCCTATTTAATTTTGAAATGTCGTTACAAATCAGAAGAGCAGTGACATTTTTTTTTTTTTTTCTACCTGTGGAATTTGAGCTTTACCTCCACAATATCAAGCCAATTTTAAGAATAAGCGTACAACTTTTTTCTTAAATTGTAATGACTTTTCAGATAGGCCTATCAGATTTTTAACTTTGATATCATGGAAAAAGTACAAATGGCCTTTTCCATAATTGCGAACCTTTAAATCAGACCGCAAATGGGGAGAAAGAATAATTTAGAAAAAAAACAAAGAAAATCTGAATTCAAATAAATCCTACAACAGCAACGTCATTATCTGCTCAAGTGTGACGGAAGGGAGATCAAAGGATCGGGTGCATCGCCAGAAGAATGGTATGAACAAAAGTGAAATATTACACGATGCAAAAATCAATGTTTTATCACATTTGATTTTACGTCTGTTTTTCAAAGTAACCTAACTCTGGCCGGGTCTTTATTTATCCCTCTTTCCCTCAGGTCAATTTTTTTTTTTTTTTTTTTTTTTTTTTTCATCCCATGTTTTCCCCTGTCAGCTGACCCTTCTACTTCAACTATTCTACATCTACTAACCCAACATTCTTATGTGACCACAATATCAGATTTAATCTTCCTCTGGGGTCATCAAATCTAAGATATGCATTACACATCCATTGTATCATTCTCATATCATTTCTCTTCATGCAACGCATATCCTCAATCCTCACTGGCAGGTTTCATTTTCATACATCATCACTGCATACGTACACGTGCATGATATTTTTTTTTTAATTTCATGGCATAATTTTATGTAGCTTCAGTATGCAATGTATAATACCTTCTCGAAAAAATATGGAAGTATCAATACTTTTCATAAGACAAGCAGAAACTTTATTTAAAAACTAGTCGTCCATTGATAGAATGTTACCCTCAAATCTCTTTATAATTTTAATTTTTTTTGCATTGACAGTTTTAGTTCGCTTGTGCAACCACAAACCCAAGTTCGGACTACAATTTGAATATACTACCAAAGCTGGAATTACCGCACCAGATTTTCCCTCAGTTTGGTCCGTTAACGGATTTGAAGTGCAATCCTTCCGATCATGGACCATCGTCAATCTCTAGTTATTTTTCGTTACTATCTCCTTGTTAATTTGGTAGCCATTTCACATGCTTTCTCCCTGGAATCAAACCCCAATTACCCATACAGTCAAGTGTGAAGATTATTATTATATTTCATGTATTCACATAAAATGTTATAAGGAGATATATTTTATGTATCGATTTTCAGTATTTACTTCAACAGTGCTCAATACATGAGTAGAGCTAGGTAGTAATTTATGAAAATATATTTATGGCAATTAAGCTACACAGCAGTCACCCAAATAGCAATGAAAAAGTTAATGAAGAGAAAAACTGTAACTGCAGAACTCGTGCACTTTGCCCACTACAAAATAACTGCTTAATTAAAAGCATTGTTTACCAAACCACGATATTTGCCTAAGAAAGCCCGAATAACAAGAAATACTATGTGCGTATGATTTCCCTAGATTTTCGGATATTACGACCACAGCAGCACATTTAAAAACAAAAAAAAAAACGCCAAATTTAAACAGCACGAGTGAACCATTACTGGGAGTTCAAAGAAAATGGACACTCCCCAATAATCGAATTGAAAATAGGACAGGCCAGGACATGTAGAAATTTAGACGACCTGTATAGATTATGTCTGAATGAAAAATTTTAAATTTTAAACCGAAAGTAAAAGTTTTTTTTAAAAAATCTGTTAGGGCAAAATGTGTCCTTTTTGGTCATTGCTCATTTTTGGTCGTTTGAAATCCATTTGATCCAATTTTCTTTTTTGTATTCCTTGAATTTGAAATTATTTCTAATGATCAAAGAATTCTGAATCTTGTATCGACAAAACTTGAATCTTATGGTTTGTTTGTTTGTTCTTAAACGGAAGCTAAATTGTATTTTTCAACTGCTTCACTATTTTGCCAATGAACGAAATTGATGACAAAATATGCAACTGCAGAAATGGTGGTGCTTGTGCATATCAACCCTGACATGTTGGACCGCTCTTAAAAATAAAATAGCTAAAGAAATGTATAAACTTTATGTACTTACGTGGTAGATGAAAAAAAGACTGTACACCAAAAATTATGCAAATTCATCCAAATAAATAAATAAAAACGATTTTATCACTCGGTAGTTATTTCCACCATTTTCCAGTGGGCAAGGACGATAACTCATTTTCACGATTTCGGGGTTTGGGGTCTCCATTGTTTACAAAAATGTCAAAATGTACGTAAAATCATTTTTTTTCTTTTTCTTATAATTTAATAACTACTGGATGAATTTGCGTAATTTTTTCTGCACCATCTTATTTTCAGCCAACACGTAAGTACATAATAAAGTTTATACGTTCTTTAAATATTTCAATGTCAGGGATGATATACACAAGCACCGAAATTGTTTCTATGTGTGACTATTTTAATATATATTCTTTTCCTTGTAGGGAGGTAGCCAACATCAAGTGAACAGTAAGATCTTTGTTGGACGCTGTACAGAAGACATGACCGAAGATGATCTGCTAACTTACTTTTCAAAATATGGAGAAGTCATTGATGTGTTCATCCCCAAGCCATTCCGAGCGTTTGCATTTGTCACTTTCTCTGACCCTGATATCGCACAGGCCCTCTGTGGTGAGGACCACATCGTGAAGAATGTTAGTGTTCATGTGAGCAATGCCCTCCCGAAACCTGTGGACAAGCACAACAACGGCGGCGGCAACATGGGTGGGGGCGGTGGTAACTGGGACCGCCGTAACGCGCCACAAGGGAACTACAATCAAGGCTATGCTCAGGGGGGTTGGAACCAAGGAAACCGCAACAACAATGGAAATATGAACGGCCCACCTATGAATTTTGGAAACTTCCAAATTAATCCGGCAATGTTGGCGGCTGCACAAGCTGTCCTGAGTGGTTCGGGCGGATGGGGGCCATTGGGAATGGGTCAAGGTGGGGGTGATTCAAATAACCAGAGCAGTTCCCAAAATTTTGGCAGCATTGGTAGTGGCCCAAATAATAGTTATCTTGGTTGGGGAGGTCCTTCCGAAAATGGTCAAGCACATTCGAGCTGGAGCGGCTCTCACTCTAAATCAGGTGGGGGATGGAATTAAACTCGGATTTAAAAGAAATATTAAATAAAAAGAGAAGAAAAAAAAAAATAATATAATGAAAAACAAACCATTAATCATAAACTGTTTCACCATTCCTTGACGGTTTCATTTTTGTTTCTGATTTTGCGAGTTACCGAAAATAAGGTCTCATATATATATACATTGTCCGTCAGAGACATTCACCTCTTTGTAATTTGTATGCTGAGTAATCAGAAGGAATTCACCCCACCCCACCCCCACCCCTTTTCTTCACATTTTCTAAATTCTATTGGTAATTCATAAATTACTTCTTTCTCTCTTTTTTAATTGATTATTGAATGTTGTAAAACAGGTTCGTTACAATATTCATTTTTTTTTTTTTAATCATCCAATTTACTTATAAAAGGGTTGGGGTAGAAAATGCAATTTGCTGTACAATTCAATATATTTTAGCTTCTCATATTCTTTTAGAAATTAATTTGAACTTCTTGTTCCGTTCTGTCTGTAATCCGTATGTGGTTCCTCTGAATGTCTTGGTTTGGTGAACTTCATCTATTCAAAAAAAAAAAAAAAGGAGGAAAAATTTTTCCGATAAATTCAGAATTGTTGGGCGTCGACTGAGTACATTCCCCTCGTGTTTGATCATCTCCAGAAATTAAAGGATAAACAAGAAAAGGCCTACAAAATGATAAGCCGCCTGTTAATAAAGAAAGCACCCTCCACACTCCCACCTATCCATTCAGCTTCTTGTAATGGACCCTTCCTCCTTTCTTTCACCCCCCTCCTCCCCCCTCCAGTCCCCTTTATTTAAGGTGTCAAACTGAATGCAAGATTGTAGGTGTCTCTGGTTTGGGTCAGTAAAACTGCTAGTTGTGTGACGGGTAACCATAAGAAATAGTTACCCCAGTGGATTGCACGCAAAGACTGATGCAAGCATGACGGATGTGAACAAACTGAATCGACTTTGTTGAATGGGTGACGGATGTCTCCTTTTCTTTTTTGTCCCCTGTGTGTTGAATGGGAGCTGATCTGTAGAAAGTAAATAAATTTTAAATGCATGAAGGTCTTGTGTTTTGTGCAAAAGAATTCTTTCTGTTTTTTTTTTTTTTTATATATATATATACAGATGTATGTGTGTGTATTTGTTTTATGTGAAAAATGTCTTTATTTTTATAAATATATTTTTCCTCAAAGAAAATGAAACCTTTTTAAGAGCATCTATTTTTTTTTTTTTTTTATGCCGAGAGAACGAGAGTAAGAAGAACGCAAAATTCGACGAGTGGAATGAATATTGTTGAATCTGGTACACTTTGTTAAAAACTCGTTTGACTCTACTGTGAAAATGGCTGCCGGAAGTTACACAATAGTTTAGCGGGTGAAAATTGTCTAAACGATTATAAAAAATTTTAATTGAACAAAATTATTTAAAAAAAAAAAAAAAAAAAAAAAAAAATTTTATTTATTTTTTTATTTTTTTTATATATAAGTGCACAAATTTTTAGTGGTTCCATTTTGAACAAAATTCCTTCATTATCAGTCGAAACTTGCAGTTAATTTTCTTAAATATAAATGTACATACTTACATGATCAATTTTTGTTTTTATAAAAAATATTTTCATGGTTTATTGGAAACTGTCTGACCTTGAAAGTGGTTTATTTTGTCAGTTTTGCAAATGAAGTATTGAACTTTGAGTGCATATTTTGTCTTATTTTTTTTCTCGAATGTTATTGATAAAATAATATTGTTGATTGGCACGTCTTTGTAGTAAACGAATGGAAGGAAAAAAGAAAAAAACCCCTCATATTTTAGTGCTTTTTATTCACTGATAACACTTTTTTTTTTCTTTTTTTATTTAATTTAAAAAAAAAAAAGTTAAAAATAGTCAATTTTTGGGGGACGGCTACTACAATATTAAACTCTTAAACCACTGCTGAATTTTGATGACAAATAACGCTATTATCTTGACACGTTACATAAAACTGGAAAGCAGCACTTGTTTTCTTCATCCGGTAAATTTGTCTCGCATTTAGAGAAATATTTTCATCTAGCCGGTTTTGTCACAAATGAAGACTCGAAAAACACAAAGAATTTTAAATTGCTTACTTTTATTGCTAATGGATGACAACACTATTTTACCCCTTCACTCATTTCTTTATGTACCGTAGGTTCCATGTGCCAAACTGTTTTCCTTTTTACACTTTTTTTCTTTAAACAAAGCCCAAATATTTAGTTCACGGTTCAACTCCAGAGTTTCATAAATCGACCTGTCAAAACAGACTATGCCTTGAATTCTAAAAGTAACTGATGACAACTTGCATTCCAATCTCTAATCTATATTTGCTAAGCTCGCTTTCATAAGAAAGTAACCTCTCATTGTAATGTCTGTTACGAGTTATTATTAGTATTATGACTTATTGTAAATTACCCACGGGTAATCTTGTTACATCGTACAATACTCCCTAAGCTTTGAAAATAATGTTCACACACTAAACGTCAAAGCTGGGAGAATTTTGTCCTACATAGTTTAGACAACATTGTGGACCAATCGTAATCCGGAGAGTCACTCCGTGTGATATTCTGGGTGACTTGCACTAAATGTGAGTCCGGTGCCGACTAGTTGCTTTGTCAGCTCTGTCAAAAGATCCGCAAAACTTTGTAACTGGGGTGTCTGATCGGCATTTCTTTCTGCCTTTGTGGGGGGGGGGGGGGGCATATTTGGCAACACTCAATGTGCTAATCCCCCAATTTCTTTGAATCACTTATGCCATAATTTATTCTCAATTAAAATTGTGCGACAACATGGTGGCATGTAATCTTATATAAATAGAGATTCTCTCTGTCCGTCCGTTGGTCACAATTTTTTATTTTTTTAAACGTAATAAATACATTGCAGAATGTCTCATTTCAAAATATCAGATCTTAACTATTTTTATAAATGGAAAATATCGTATTAATGGTAAACTAGCGGGACCCGTGTAAATTACACGAAACGATGTCAAAAGTGAAGCTTGAGGCCTGGTGCATTGTGTCAAAATCCTACATCGCTAACCGTTGCGGCAAAGGGAAATACTTGAAAATATTACGAAAATTAGGTGACTTGAATGCTTTTCCAAATCTAGGTGCGGCACGCATACGCAAAGCTTTTGATGTAAGCGTGACACATCCTATCGTATTAATATATAAAAAAGTTCAAAACCAATAAAGCTGATGCCGTGATCTTCAATCTGAGGTTCTACCAACTGAGCTATTTGGATGTTCTAATAAATAGAGCTTAAAACATTACCATAACAAAGTAATTATAGCTTTGGTGTGGCGTCATATATTTATGATTTACGTCATGTTTCAAAACATGAATGCAAACGAGCGATTTAAAAAAAAAAAAAAAAAAAAAAAAAAAAAAATTTAATGAGTAAACATTATCAATAGCGTTAGAAAATCTTTTGATGGTCCAAAACAATTTCTTTTGCTTTAACTACAGATTGGCATTGAAAAAAATTTAATATATAATATGTACTACACTTTGGGTCCATAGGCGCCATAATTCTAGTTAGTAAAATTTAAAATAAAACCTTATCTCAAAATTCAAGGTTCTACAAATTTGTCAAAAAAAAAAAAGTTAGATTATTTTTTAAAAAGAAAAAAAAAATCCATGTTAAAAAAATTGTATAGATTTCTGTTCGATGTCAAAACTTTGAATTTAATTTTGATTTGTCCCTTGTGTTGGAAACATCCTTTGTTGATTGAAAATCGATCTGGAATCGAATAATTCCAGATCGATTTTCTGTCTGGCTAGTTTCAATGTAGATTGATGTTGTTGCCATTCTTGGACAGGATGATGAAGATAAAAAGGAATGTGTTTTGATGATGGAAGATGAAGTTAAACGATTGTGTCGGTGAAAACTTGGTGTGCCATCTTTATGTTGTCATGTATTTTTTTTTTTTTTTTTTTCCAAGCGACTGTTATGGGTGATTCAGAGTGTGAATCAGATGTCACTTTGTCTTCGGTAAGTATCTTGAGCGACTCCCTCATTTACGCGGTCCCTGAAAATTTAAGATCTTTTGAAGACTTTTGGTTTCTCTTGAATAATTTCCTTGCTGTTAATACCTTGACTTCTGAAAGAATGATTGCTTAAATTAGAAGGATGTTCAAACAAATGGCTTCTAGCAAAAGTACTGGACGTTGATTAACTGTTGGGAATATTTGAAATTTAAAGACGTTTTGAGACTCGTGAATGTTCCGTAACGATTACTTCTACACATCCCCCCCCCCACCTCCCTCTGCCGCCGCACAGCAAACAAATTATATTTTAAGCACTGAAAGGAATGACCGTTTAGATCAGTTCTCAAAGATTTTGGTCTGCAATTGTAGTTTGATGCAATGTGATTTTTTGTAGACAGTATGTTCCCCTCTTTCTTTCGGGAGTTGATGCAATCCTTATTGCTAATATATCAATGATTTCGCTTGTTTCTCACTCTTAATTGGGTCTTTTGGCTAGGAGCAAACTGTAGTATCTGTTCTGATACTACACTTTATCTTTTTTTTGTCCTCGGTCATAGGAGAAATCTTTCTAGACGAAGGTAATTAGTTCTCTTTTTTTTGGGGGGGGGGGCTGGATTTTCCCCACATTAAAAACCGACCTTGTGTCTAACTCTGTCCTTGTCGGGTAGCAAGTAAATAGGAATTGGGCTTTTGTCGTGGAGTTAGAAAAAAAAAAAAACTTTTTTCGAAGCAAAGGTTTTCTTTTTAATACTCAAAGCTTTCACTTTAATTTACCACATTGATTCAAAATGAATTTTTTCCCAGGAATAATTCTTGCAATCATCATATTCAGTTTAATGTTGGTTTTACATGCTGGCATGTGTTTGACGGCTTTAAGAAATTGACTTCCAAGCTAATCTATCTCTGGCCAGGTCTTTATTTATTACTCTTTCACTAGGCGATTCTTGTCACTTCCTTCACTTTTGTCCTTCCTGTCTGAAGTGAATTTACAGCTACTAACTCAATAACGCTTCATCCCCCCCCCCCCAACATGGCCATACTATCAAAGTTTCCTGTTCTGCACACATTTCCCTCTACTCTCCAGATTTAAGTCCCTCTTTAAAACTTTAACATTTTACATCCATTATATTCTCATCTTTCTTTCCATGCAATGCATGTCCGCTGCAGACATGTGCCTGGTCAACAATGGTAATACTCTGCTGGTTAGTAATGGTAGAAGTTCTCTGAATTTACTCATCTTCTCTAAACTCTTGCAAAAACACTGGCACCTGCTCCACCCTGTGCTCCTTGATCTGGTTTGCACTGTTTTTCTGACATGAGACTTGATTTTTTTTTTTTTTTTTTTTTTTTTTTTTAAATATCAAGTCGGTTATCCGCTTCTAGCTTGCGTTTCTTTTGCCACTAAGATTGGTATCAGAACCAGATACCATGGCATGAGGAAGATCAGGCCCAATGAGGTGACTGGTTTTGTTGCCAAAAGAACATCAAGATATTGAACATGGTGCATGTTTTTGAGATTGATGCCTTTCAGATTTATTATGCAAAAAATATCAGCCTTGCGAATGAGTTTTCCCTCCACACCAAACGCATACTCTTCGCTTTATTTTGCAATTCCGTCAGTTTTCCATATCTTAAACAGGTATGGGCGAGCGAATGGATCTGTGATCTCTGCTGAAATTTAAAAGGAAAAAAAACAAAAAAACTTAATCTGTTACAAAAACCCGAGCCCATGTAAGCAAATCTTATTTAAAGTAATTTTATAATTCATTTTGGTCCCCCCGATTTATAAAATTGGGGGACTTATGTTTTGAGGCATGTCCGTCCAGATTTTTTTCCGCAACCATCCATTGAATTTCTCTGAAATTTTGCATGAAGTTGTAACTTTGGTCAGGTTAGAAAGTGACATTCTCCGATTTTTGGGGTACCATAACTTTTCGTCCATCCATTCAATTTATCTAAAACTTGGCCAAAATATGGAGGCAATTGTTCCTAATAGAAAATAAGTATCGCTGACCTTGGAAAACATCTGGTTCGCGCCCTCGGGGGGGGGGGGTCAAAAGACCCCAAAATGGCAAAAAAATGACCCTTTTTCTCCCATAATGTTTGATCCATCCATTCAATTTTTCTGAAACTTGGCCAAAATGTAGAGGCAATTGTTCTGGATATAAAATGAGCATCCTTGACCTCAGAAAAATTCTTGTTCGCTCCCCCAGGGGGTCAAAAATGCCCCAAATTGCCCAAATTTATTGCATTTTACACTTGTCACATAGAGAGGGGGGGCCACGCATGCGCGGCTTGTCTTACTGGAGTTCCTCAGTTTATGACAAACATTTCTAACATTGAAATCGATTTGTCGTAAGTTGGACCCCCACCTAAATAAGCCTTTTTAGTTCTTCAGTGTCTAAGTTCACTTTCATAATGACTGATTTTATTTTCTTACAAGCATTGCCATCCAAAGAGTCGTCTTGGGACGAAATATAATTAAGAGCAGAAACTTAAAAAATAAAAACCTGAACAGAAACCAAAAAAGTGTCCAAACCCTGCCAGCTTCAGTGCAATATTTGGTGACGTGTTCTGCTGTCCTCAACAAACTACCTCCTACGCAAAACTCCTATTTACGTCATTTAATCTCGTCGGGCAGCACCGTAACCCCGGATCACTAATATTTCCGTAGCTGCTGTTTTAGATTGCAATAATTCAATCCTGCTTTAGCATCAGAAAACCTTTTTAACATCGTATTTATAAGCCGGTCTTTAAATCTCACATCCAGCGTATCATTTCTCTACACACAATGTGCCGGCCTCAAGCTTCACTTCCATACATCGTCAAACTTTGTGCCTGATAGACTCTTCCATTGGAAACGCTCTGCTGTTTAGTAATGGCAGAATTTTCTGAACTTACTGCATCCAGTCCTGACTCGTGCAATAGCACCAGCTCCTCCTTGTGCTCCAATGTTATCACTAAGATAACTAAACTTCTGGATAACCTTAATAACTTTGCCATTTAAATATACTGTCTCCACATCTGAGTTCTCATCCATCTCCATTGTCTCATACTTCTTGCACATAAACTGGTTATTATCTCTCAACCTACCAGTACTACCAGTAATTCCACTGCACTTGTACCCAATGCTTACAAGTAGCACAAAAAAAAAAATTGAGATGCTCCCAATTCCCTTATCACAAACTGAGCAGGGGAACTTTCCTATTTCGGAGGGCTTTCTAACGCTACAGCCACTGATCATTACTGTGATCTTGGTACCGTTCACTCTCAGACCTTTTACTTTTCATAACATTCCGCCAAGTCTCCAACTTAAAAAGTGGATCTTCCATTCTTTCACAAGCCAGCACTAATCATCAGAATAAAAAAAAAACATCTCTTCTGGACAAAAACTCTGGACAACGCTTCTAAGACGCAAATAAAATGAAACAGTCCATAAAGAATCCTGATAGACTTGAACTTTTTAACTATGCTGTTAATTCTACCACAACTTTGAGCATTTCTCTACATTTCTTGAACCACCTTCATCAATCACTCGCTTGACCCTAATTTGGCACTCTGTCAAAAGCTTCTCCAAATCCACAAAAGAAAAATAAAGGTTTTTCTTACCGTTTGTCTCTGGATAAATATAGCGTCAGTGGTACTTTTCTCAGGCATGAAACCAAGCTGCATTTCGTCTCGGCTCATCTGATTCCGTATTTGCTGCTCAACCAGTTCAGGATGATGTCCATCAGCCCCTGAAATTATCTTTTATTCAAAGCTCTTTTAACATTATAACAATTGTACTAATATCCCACTTTTTCGGAATGATCCCTTTTCTTTATCGCTAATAAATTGATTGGTTGTTGTTTTTTGGGGGGAGGGGGGTGCATTTATGTTTTGAAAAATGGAATTGAAGCATTGCAAAATCTCTGATAAATTAACTGATAGATTAACTAGTCTTAGCAGAGAAAACATTTTAAGTTACAAAGTTCCATCATAGTTGAGCTTACGTATGACGAGTTCCTTTAGGATTGAGGAATAGAAGTTGATGATATCAAATTGGATAAGAGGTCGTCTGCTTATCTGGGGCTTCATGAACATCGAAGAGGTTGAGCTGTCAATTTCTGGTTCTCATTGAGGAACTTTATAGAAATTTCAAAAGAGCAGGTGAACATAATTCTAGCATCTCGTAAATCCGTCCTAGTCACTAAAAAGGAGAATTGCATTAAAGCACAAATCGCAGACCTAATGGGTGTATACATACTAATACACACTTAGCCTATTTGGTTGGAATCAACAATTCTGCTTATAGAAATTATGGGTTAATAATCATACCTAACAGTAACGGTCCCCTTGTGTCAAGCATCCATAAACTAAATAAGGCATTCAAATACTTGGGACTTAAAATAGATGTAATCCTCAACTGTAAAGAAGTAAATTACTTGGACATACCTGAAAAAAAAAATCACATACACGATTTAATGATAACCGTACTCGAGCGTACGTACATCAATATCAAATCCAACCACTCAAAATGCATAAAACAAATAGTGAAAACTAAACACTAGTATAAATAAGCTCTCGGGCCAATAAGGAAATTTTTCATGCCAGCATATATGAAGGAGCACTGGGTAACAGTGGTTATGCTGAAATACATACAGAATAGAATTAAAAACAAACTGAGGAATAGAGACCGAAAAATAATCTGGTTTAACCCACCATACATGCAGAATAGAATTAAAAACAAACTGAGGAATAGAGACCGAAAAATAATCTGGTTTAACCCACCATACATGCAGAATAGAATTAAAAACAAACTGAGGAATAGAGACCGAAAAATAATCTGGTTAAACCCACCATACAGCCATATATCAAACATCAACATCGGTTGTACTTTTCTGAAACTGAAAGCCAAAGAGTTCAATATAAACAATCCCCTCCCCCCCCCACACACACACAAAATATTTAATAGAAAAACAGTTAAAATTAGTTACTCATGTAGTGTACAAAGCAACCATCCATCCAGAGAACTAACATCACACAAGTTTATATTGGCGTAACTGCAGGAGTTGAAAACAACGATTCTACACCCATAGGCACTCCTTAAATCCATCGCTGAAGATAAAAACTGAGTTGGCTAAGCACTGGTAAATGCTGAAGAACGAGAGCCTTACGCCGGTGGTCTCCTGGTAAATTTTATGCAATTCCAACACTCCCTAGGGGACCTTACAAACAGATGTAATGTTTTGGAGAAAAAATTAGGATACTTCAAAATGAACATAATGTATGGAATAAGAGAAATGAATTAATGACAAGATGATGTAGACACAGACATAAATTTAAGATAACCAACCTAGGTAGGCACTTGGCACCTCAATACCGTTAACTTCAACACATTAGACATATGTACAAATTTAGAATTAACCGATAATATAGGTGAATGTGGGTTATGATATTGTTCCCTGGATTTTGATTACTCCCAGAATTATTGTTATTGGACGCCATATGTGCAGTCATAGACCATATGCCACTCCCCCTCTCTGACCCACTACCTCTCTCTGACCTGGGGGTTCATCACAGTATTACAGCTAGCAATTTTTATTGGTGGTAGCATTAATATCCAAACATCCCTACACCTCCCTCAATATAGACATTGAATGTGTGTACGCATGTGGTTGATATATGTTAGCTTAAATATGCTTCCTTCCTATGTTCCTAATTTTACCTGAGTAGTACAACTATTGTGTGTATGTAATATATATGTGTATTTAGGCAGCATATTTTCATTTAGGCAAACATTAAATAACACGTAATGTTTTTGCCTGATAAGACTTTTATCTTTTCAATTTTCTGAATGGTCCAATTCTTGAAGCTCTCTACATAAAAACTAAACATCCCACAATCAATAATGTGAATTACGAAACTAGTCACAACATTTTAAAGTGTCTAATATAGTAATAAACGTTACCAAATTCTTAGCCATTAAGCAATCATGTTTGAATCTTGAACGTGCTTAGAACTTAATCAAATTCTTAACGGTTAAGCAATCAAACTTTTGAATCTTGCACGCTCTTAGAACGTAATCACGCTCTCATGTAACATCTCGATATTATAGACGCTTGTTTTAAGGTTGTAAATTACTGGCCGTTATAATAAAACAAAAAAACTCAACAGTTTACTGTTACACCAAGACTAACACCACCTGAAGATGATTTGTCGAATCAAATCGAAAGTACTCGCGAAAAAGGAAAGAAAATGGGAACAAAAACCCACGCAACTTACATACAGTAATTTGACCGAAACACTAAATGGACCATTCGGAAAATTGAAAAGATTAAAAAAAAATAAAAAGATCTCTGTGTATAATGAGGCACTAGCTGGTCTAGCTGCACTGAAGAGCTGTGATACAGCGAAACAGTCTGTATGTGGATGACTATATGAAGCTCCCTTTCTTGGGTAGAGCTTATTTGTAAGGATATCGCTAACTGCCATTAGCTTTAAGGCATAGCTCATTGGGTAAAACTAATTCGAGCTCCCGGCACTTGACAATGTTTAGATTGAGATATCACTTACGTTCAGTCAGTGTAGGAGCGCCGGCTGTTGGCTGGACGGTTGAGTTTTAATCCCCGGCTTGAGGCACTAGCTGGTTTAGCCTCACCGAAGAGCTGTGATACAGCAAAACAGTCTGTATGTGGATGACACTATATATATATATATATATATATATATATATATATGCTTATTATCATTGGTAGTGATAAGATCCAAGTATTGACCCCCTACTATATGTACCTCCTGTGGCGATTCCCCTCCCCCCCCCCGCCATCAGACGGGATATACAAGGTACATTTACCCCATGTCCCTTAAATATTTTTTTTTTAAGTATAATTTATTTTTTAAATATTATTTACTTCGAATTGGAAGCAATTACGTTTTTGTTTTTTTTAATAATTATAAATTTATTTAAATAATTAATAAAAAATTTAAAAAAAAAAAAAGCATTTGTTCATTACATAGCCTTGTTTTAAGATTATTCGTTGTCGGTAAGTAAAAAAAAAAACTGAACAAAAGCATTTCTTCATCGGTAAGTATGTAAATCAGCCGGCTTCTATTGTCTTTGTCATGTTGGCTCAGTCAGTAGAGTTACATAATAAAATCATCTACTTTGACTTGAGACATCGAGGTTGCGAGTTCAAATCACGACCTCGGCGTCAAATTTATTTATTGTTTATTTAGTTGTTACGATGTGCCCTACTGTATTTCTTACGTTCACAAAGATTCTCGCTGACTTTAAAATTAAGTAAATAATAATTACCCCCCCCCCCACCTCCCTTCCTGTTACGTTTACAAAAATTCTCGCCGACGGACAGACAGACAGAGAAAGTGCTCGTTATATCATAAGAAACACATCGACATTTTATAGTAATTGACATTTTTTTTGTGTTTCAGATAACAGTATATCTATCATATTTCTTACGTTCACAAAGATTCTCGCTGACTTTAAAATTAAGTAAATAGTAATTACCCCCCCCCCCCTCTTCCTGTTACGTTTACAAAAATTCTGGCTGACAGACAGCGCAAAGGATACAATTATTATAAAGTTTAAACAAATTTGTTACTACAAATTATAGATCTGTTATATTACAATATTTTATTTTATAATTAATTTGTTTTAATATTTAATTGGGTATAGCTTTAATGTTTAATTTATATAGATTACCAGCAGGGCTACCCGGCATTGCTCGGGGCTATGAAATAACAAAATAAAAGTTCCAAAAAACGTTTATCTCTCGTCCTCTCTAGCCGTCCTTTGATGTTTCTCTCTTTCCCTCTCCCTCATTTTGCCGTCCCTCTCTCCCAAACTCTCCCTTTCTTCTCCGCCCGACCCATTCCTTTCTCCTATTTTGATATGCTGAAAAAAAAAAATTAAAAAAAAAAAAAAAATAATAATGATGATGATGTAATTCATTTACCAGAGCTATCTCATTTAAATGTAATACTATAATCTTATATTTATTGAGTAGAACAAAACACAATGACATTCTTGATACCGGATAATTCCATTACCCCCCACCCCCACCTGCTTTCATAATAATATGAAGAGAAATGATTTGATGTATACCACTTACCAAAAGTAATACTGTAATCTTACAATTTTCGATCCCGGGTAACACCGAGTAGAGAAAAATTGTCTCAATCAATTCCTAAACAAAACTAGGTCAACTTCTAGGCATGTCAAGAGACCAACTTGAGAGAGAAAGGTGGGGGATAAAATCTTACTCGGCATTAGATCGGGGACAGGCCAACTGCTACCCGCTTGAAGTTACTCTTCCCCCCCTCCCCTCCCCTCCCCTGATATTCCCAACGCAGTGTAAATAGTCTCATCTTCTCAGTATATGAGTGGAAAGCCATATAAAAGCACCTGACGAGCCCTGTTGCAAGGGCGAAATAAATTATAGTGCAAATGACTTAAAAATGTTTTTTTTTAGTTTTTTCTTTTTAACTTCATTCTTGCTCTGTATTGCTTTGAGTTCTCTTAAGATTTTCTATAAAAAACACTTCACCCTTCACAAATACAAAATACATATACATATTTATAAGTAAGCAAAGTTCGTTTATATTCCAAAATCCAAGATTTTTTTGATTTTTCTTACAAAGCATTTTTCAAAACGAACACATTTCAGTGCAAATTATTTTACGAACCGTTTCGTTCAAAGTAAACCAAACAACATTATTATTATGTCAATATTGGATCTGTTCACCTCAAGCTCGTCAGAAAAAGTACATGAAAACTTCTCAATTTGAAATAATTACAGCGTATTGTGACATGAAAGACAAATTTTCATTCATTTTCTCTGTAGGATACCTTCTGCTTCTGGGGACCTCCACAGTGAATGGATGGGATTGAGCTGATTGTTGGGTTGGTCGAGTGAAAAATGCAAACGGTGACGAGGGTCTCGAGTTTATTCCCGTCGAACTGGAATTATATTACCTTTACGCCTGCCAACCTAGCAATTCAACTTATTTGTTTACGTTCCTGCATTCTTGTTCCAGTTAAATAAAATACGTATTTATATTATTGTAGAGAAGACGTTGGTGTTTCCCTTCTCACTCAGGGTGACCCTTTTCTTATTCTTATTCAAGTCAGATACGTACAGACACGGCCGACTCAGCAAAATGGCTATCTCCTGCCTCGACACTCAACAGATACCACCACTCTACAAACTATTTTCCTTGAAACAATTTTCTATAAATGTAATTTGCAAGAGAGATAAAAAAAAATAATGATGAATTGAAAACAATAGCGACGGGGTTCACCTTTCGGTGCCCAAAATTAAAATGCTTAAACTTATTTCTGCACATATGGCTCGACGCATGCATTCGCCCGAATTAATAAAAACAAATAAAAACGTTTTAAGCCAATCAGATGCATTTCTCTGCATTTATCAAATTTGCTGTTTTGATAAATAAAAAGCCAGATTTTTCCTTCAACAATCATGTTGAGCTCAAATCTACGACAGAGCTAACATCGATATTTCTCCAGCTCCCTTCGCACCTCTGCCGGGCTTTGCAAAAGCTGAGGATACCTTTTCTAAACTCACGCACACACAGTCATAAGCATACACACTCTGACACTAACGCACACACATACACAATGCATTAACTCTTTTATCTTATCGTCTGCTGATTAAAAACAAATGTATAAACTCAACCATTTTAATACTTCTAACATTTCTCAATGAACTTTCTACAATGAAAACAAATGAACATTGACTTTTTAATAACTTTCAATCAAATGAACATTTTATAATTGAGTGGGGAAGTTTTGGTTACGATTTTTAAGACTCGTGGAAAATTCACAGTCCTTAAATTATCGACTCAGACTTCCTAGATATCTCAGCTAATGAATCCCCCTTGTTCTGCAAGGACTCTCAAAATATGAACAACCATTCTATGTTTGCCTATCTATGTAGACTTCCATTTTTAAACATATATAAATTCTCTTTAGTGAGCTTATGCTTTTGAATTCCTTATTTTCTCTCGCTCTCTCATATTTGAGTATTACCTAAATCGGTTTTCTTTAAAGTGTTTCTCTAAAACTCGGCTCTCCCCAAAATCTTTTCCCCAAAACTGAAACCCTCCAAAAAGCAACTTTCTATAAATGTAATTTGGAAGGGGGATAAAAAAAAACGATGAAATGAAAACAACTGAAAGGTTCGTCATTATACAAGATTATTTTTTGTTTGTTTGTTTGTTTTTACAAACAAAAAAAATAAATGAATAAAAAGGCAGCTGAATCGCTTGTTAGCATTGGTGGGCAATCACCTAGAGATTGTGTCACGATAAAAATACTGGTCCCCATCACCTCACTGGATTGGCGTCAGGACTGGCATCCGGCCTATAAAACTTTTGCCTCAATGAAATGTCTGGTGAACCGAGACGCGACGCGATCAAAACGAACGCCAAAAAGCAAATGGCTTGAATTGCTACCCTCTTTCTTTCTCTGCTCCGTTGGGATACGCTTTCCTTTTCACTCATTAAAAGTAAGGGTTCGTAACAGAAACGTTTTGACTGAGGGATTCCAACCAATCAAAACTAACAAGTTGATGTCAAAGTAATAAACCGACACGAACTTGAAAACCCCGAACAAGGAAATAAGCAGAGTTCATATCCAAGAGACACACCATGAAGGAACACACAAGAAGTATTCCCTCCAATCTATCCACGGTCCTGTTGGCCAGGGTCGACAAGAAGGAACGTACACTCCAAAACATACAAGCTTTCCTTGCCTCACGCACAGCTACTTACACACAGACAAGATGTCAGGCAGAATAGAAGCAAACCGCTATGAATCACACACAGTAACACAATAACGCAGCTGTTAAACCTGAAATTCTCTCTCTTGTTCCATATGACAGAGTGGCAACTTTGGTTGAGGTCAGTGTCCCTAATGATGGGGGCCTAAACAGAGCCGAAAGGGAGAAAATAACAAAATATCATGGTCTAATGTATGATATGAAAAGAAACTGGAACCTCAAAGAGATCTCCATCATTCCACTTATCATAGGAGCCACTGGACTCATGGAGAAGAATTTGAAAAAGTATTTAGCAAGTATACCTGGTGAACCAAGTGCAAGAGAAATCCAAACAACTGCACTCAAGGGAACAGCCAGAATCCTGAAAAGAGCTCTCGGTTGGAGTCTGTAAATAGCGGGTGATCGGATGGCATTTGGAAGAATGCCCCGTCCCCAGCAAATTAATGAAAAGAATGTAAAACCTACTCACTCTCACACACACATTATCACATTACCGCTTACACGCACTAACAAATATAGACATACACATCTTTAGCCCTCGTGTCATGCTTATTCACTGAACAATTTCTAACAAAGAACACTAGTTGTATAAACTTTAGCAAAGAACATTTCTTCATTAAAACTAACCTTTATATTCTTGTAAAATTGTCGTTCTATAAATGTTTTGTTGATTAATTATGTTTTATTTCATTTTTCATTCACAAAACGCCATTCGTGTTAAGTTAGCACTTGCTAGCTGGTGACCCTAATATTTCTCCTCGAATATCTCCTTCCCTCGGCATTCCATTTCATTTCCGTTTATATTTACTAGAAACAGGGGTCACATGTTTTCCAAAGTTATTTTGGTGCTTCTGCATCGTTGTGTACGTACGAAATATTTTCGTCTTTAATTTAAAAGAGCGACATGAAAAGGGGAGATAATTCAAACTTTTTTTTATTATCCATCGCTTCTAATTGTGTCTTGGATAAGTCTCATCTCGGCGCCACAGATGCAGGTCTCGACACCTGAAAAATCAATTTAGATTGTCCTTATCTCTAATAAAAAAAAAGCCAGCTCTTCTAGGTTCAAATCGTTTACATCCATTTTTAGAGAAATCAAATTTGACAAATTTTATTTGATTATGTGTTTATCTCTCCCTTTTACCCCAACCCCCTCAAAAAAAAAAAAAGTTTGAATTATCTCCCAGTTTCATGTCACTCTTTTAAATTAGAGACTGAAATATTTCATAGGTACACTATGGTGTAGAAGCACCTTTATTTCTTATTCATTTAAAAACAACGCAACAACTCTTTGCAACATTTAATAGTTGATCAGAAAATAGAATTTCATTTTTTTTTTTTTGTCAAAAATATTAAAAAAATACTTTTACATTGTCAGATTTTTTTGTGTGTATTTTTTTCTTTTCGGTTTTGTAGAAAAACAGTTTGTATATATCGTTTTTTCTAATCATTTTTACAAAACAAGGTATTTTTAAAAAAAAGTTTTTATAATTATTTAAAAAAAGAAAGGTATTTTATAAAAAAGAAAGTCTTTTGATATTGTCTTTAAAAAAAGAAAACCAATTTTTGGCTCTTCATTTCTAAGCCTAATATTATATTTTTTTTATTTAAAAAAAAACAAAAAAACTAAGTCAAATTATGTCGTTTTACTTTATCGGTACAAAAATTGGATCCTGTCCAGATTAGGACCCAAGCTAAAATCGACTTGGCGTCGGTAGTTTCTGGATGTTTACGTAGACGGTCGGAAAATCCCGAAGCGCTTATCCAATCAGAATGCGAGAAAATAAGCAGACGATAAGTTAACATTTTAATTGATTGAATCACGAAATTCACTAATTTGAAATAAAAATTGATCAAAGCGATAATGAATTTTAACGAACCCTAACCCTAACACCGATTTAATAATTATTCAGTGTTATTTTTCTTCAAAAAATAAATTTTACGTGTAAAAAAATAATTTTTTCCAGTTGTACATCTAGCCTCGTTTTGGATTTTTTGGACGTAAACAACTTTTCATTCGGCTTTTTCCGACCGTCTACATAAACATCCGGAAACTACAGACACCAAGCGTGGCTATCATGAGAAGATTTCGTTTGTTACTTTAGAGCATGACGTCATTTTTCAGCGCTCAGCCCTCCTTTATTATGATCGCCGTGCAGCAAGTCGATTTTAGCTTAGGTCCTAATCTGGACCAGTACCAAAAATTGTTATAAAGATTCAAGATGGTGCCCAAAAATAACAAACAACTTTGAATCCTTGTATTAAACAAATACACACAGCGTCCCCTTCGGATACGTTCATGGCGCTCAGTTTGACCGGTTCAGTACCTCCTCGTTTTGGGAAGAAACTAGTTTATTGTCAATCGCCTGAGGTGCCCTTACCGGGAATACCGACGGGTCTGTTCATGGCTATTTTTGTACGCAGCCAGAGTGTCCACTAACAGCCTTGTGTGACATCTTGCTTTGGTGGTAAGAATAGCTTAACAAAGCGGTTGGATCCTATTTTAGTCACCTAAATTATTGACAGTGAAATGGGCTTGGGCAGGTTTTATGCACTGTTGTTACTTAAAACTAAGGTAATGGTCTAGTTTGGAGTTTTGTTGTAAAAAATGATGTATAGGCGATGAAAATGGCTTTATGTTGTTTTTTTTTTTAAGTAATATTAAATGGGGAACTATTTTGAGTAAAAATCTACTTATTATTACCGTTTTTTAAGACATTTTAATACATTTTTCGTCTAAAACAGGCAATGTCGGCATGAAGCATACAAAAACGTGGATTGTGAAGCATGAAGTACTGAAACGAACTCTTGTAGTGAATTATAAAAATAATTTATTTAAGAAGTTTCTTCATTTCACAACTTGCGTTATCTCAATAAAAATACAAAAATTAAAATGTCTTTCACCTTTTTTTTTTCATAGTAAAGCGAATTATAAAAATAAGTGCTGGCTTCATTTCTAACTTCCATTTCGTTTTTCGGTAGGCCGCACTTCCGGTCTGATCGCATTCATTTTGTGACATTTCTATGCTATTTTGTAGCATATGTACATATTTCAAACGTGTTTTTCTTCCGATTATTTGGGTAATACTAAGTCGATTTTTACTCGAAATCGTTCCTCATTTAATATTATTTAAAAGAAAACAACATAAAACTATTTTCATCGACTATGCATGATTTCTTTTAGTACAAAACTCCAAACTAGACCATTACCAAAACTAGGTTTTAAAAAGACGTTAAACCAATGTTTACTTCTGGCAAAAATGGCACCTAAAGTTGAAGGTTGAAGTAATCGAAATGGGAAATTTCAGAGTTAGCTCCCTTTTCTCCCCCCTCCCCCCCCCCCCGACCATCTGAACAATAAAAATGAAATAAAACTAAGGTGGTCATTCTTATTTTAAATTTCATCACTTCTCTTAGTTTCTGAATAAAATAGATATTTCTGTACTGAAAATATTTTTTAGCTAAAGATTAATTCACACTTATGAACGAGTGGGAGGAGCGGTGGTGAAAAGCGAGATAACTGTTTCTATTTCTGGTTACTTCAACTTTTTGGTGGGCACCATGTTTGATAAAAATAAACATGGATTTAACATATCTCGGATGCGATTCAACTCGCTATAAATTAATGTTTTAATGGATTCTTTTTCATTGTTTTAAGTGAGAAACAATTGTGTCCAAACCCACCCAAACCAATTTCGTTGTCAATAATTTAGGTGATTAAAATAGGATCTAACCAACAAATCCTCATAAGACATCAGGATGGTATTACTCATCTGAGTAATTTAATTAAAACATTTAATGTTCCGGATTTTTTTTTTAGATGAGGATTGATAATTTGGATTATTCGGACTACTATTTTCATCTTGGTGATTTTCGCAGCGTTTCAGCCGATGTAATTGCCAACTTTCTTCAGGGAACCCTTTATTGGAATGAGAACAATCTACTCCCGTGAATTAAATTAAGTTCGAAAAGATGTTCCTGAAGAAGGTCAGAGGTTACATTGGCAAAAACGTTGGGTATAAAGATTCCGAAGTTTGACAGGATGCACCTGATGAAGGTTGGAGGTTACATCGGCCGAAACGTTGTGAGTATAACAACCAAGATGAGAATAGTCGTCTGAATAATCGAAATAATGTTGATTCATTTTTTTTTTTTTCAAAATAATTTGTTAAAATGTGAAAAATCTGAATTGTAGCTACTCAATTTATGCCGACATCTGTCTCTGCTTTTGCCTTTTAGTTTTTTTTGTTTTTTTTAATTGCAGTTTTTTGTTTTTCTAATTGATTACAAAAATATGTGATTCCATCGTAAATATTTTGTAGCGTTGAAGTAAAAACGAGTCATTGTATTTTAAAATTTTTTTTTTAAACTTCTTTTTTTTTTTTAAAAGCACTAAAAAAAATAGAAACAGCGTTTGTTTTCTGGTTAGACAAAAACTTCACTGTTTAACTGTCGGTTCGTTACAAATACAAAATATTTGTCACAAATATTTGTTAGTTTTTTTGTTACATTTGTCACAAAATATTTGTCACAAATACAAAATATTTGTCACAAATACAAAATATTTGTCACAAATACAAAATATTTGTCACAAATACAAAATATTTGTCACAAATACAAAATATTTGTCACAAATACAAAATATTTGTTACAAATACAAAATATTTGTCACAAATACAAAATATTTGCCACAAATACAAAATATTTGCCACAAATACAAAATATTTCTCACAAATACAAAATATTTGTCACAAATACAAAATATTTGTCACAAATACAAAATATTTGTCACAAATACAAAATATTTCTCACAAATACAAAATATTTGTCACAAATACAAAATATTTCTCACAAATACAAAATATTTGTCACAAATACAAAATATTTCTCACAAATACAAAATATTTGCCACAAATACAAAATATTTGCCACAAATACAAAATATTTGTCACAAATACAAAATATTTGTCACAAATACAAAATATTTGTTACAAATACAAAATATTTGCCACAAATACAAAATATTTGCCACAAATACAAAATATTTGTCACAAATACAAAATATTTGTCACAAATACAAAATATTTGTCACATTTGTTACAAAATATTTGTTACAAATACAAAATATTTGTCACAAATATTTGTTACAGTTTTTTTGTTACATTTGTTACAAAATATTTGTTACAAATACAAAATATTTGTCACAAATACAAAATATTTGTCACAAATACAAAATATTTGTCACAAATATTTGTTACAGTTTTTTTGTTACATTTGTTACAAAATATTTCTCACAAATACAAAATATTTTGTAGTGTTAAAGTAAAAACGAGTCATTTTTTTTTTTAAACTTCTTTTTTTTTTTTGTTTTCTTGGTTAGACAAAAACTTCGCTGTTTAACTGTCGGTTTGTTACAAATACAACGGGATAAGAATTCCTTCGGGGAATGGAACCGTTTTTATTCTCAGAATTCCGTGCGGCATTCTGGCCATCATGTAAAATTTCCAAGGAAGAATTTGACTCGCTCTCCGGTATCAAATCAACAGATCTGGAGCGAGTCGCTTGTATAAACGGTCTCTCACCCAATGAGAGTTGCTGTCTAAAGTTATTATATTTTGGATTTTCAAATTCTAGAAAAGCAGCACTCGAATTACTGGCATCGGCGCTGGGAAGATCGCAACCATTATTTAGATCTGCCCGTTGGTCTTCTTCACTCGGGTTTTTCTCCTCCGCACTCACCTCATGACCAACTTGTTCTCCTGCAGCTATTTTATTATTGTCTGCATCTAATTCGATTCCTTGTTCCGATGTGGAAGTGGATCTGTCCATCATCCACCGATCCAAGCTGTTGGCCGGCGTCTCGCAAATGGTTGCATATATGTTCTCCGTATTGGATCCCGATCCTGAAATGGGGTTTTGTTCCTCGGTAGTCAGATCTGTACAATTGTTGAAAGTGCCGGTGTCTGTTGGTGGAAGGGCGGAAAGGTCACTGGTCTCATTATCTCCGAAGATATTTACTTCGTTCTCTCTCATGTATTCCGAGTATGGGGGAGGAGGTGCTGGAGTGTCCCTCAGGTCCTGCTGTGACCAGTTGAATGCCTAAAAAAATAATTAGAAAAATTGCAATGTATCAATTACGAAAACTTAGCACGAATCACAGTGTAGAATAATTACATGACGAGATGTGTAGCAGCAGGGTTAGGGTTAGGGTTAGGGTCAGGCTACAAGCTACAGCAGCTCGCGGTTTACGATTTTGGATCTGATTAATTTATAAGCTCAGTGCTGATTGGTGCAGGCATTTAACTTCCCTTCCGGCTTGCCCAATCAGAGACCATCTCTCATGCGCGCTGACCACGTGACAAGAGACAATAAAAGAGATTGCACAGCGTGGACTTGCGCTTTTTCTTTGGCACTGCCAACCACACTCACGTTGATAGAACAAGCCCCCCAGATTTCTCACTAGGGACGCAACACACATCTTCCCAGGCCTTTGGCCCTGGGTTCGGCTTCGACAAGAAGACAAGGATTCAAAATGGCTACTGCTTCATACACGTGGAATTAATATAACACACACATACTTACATACACACACACATACTTATACACACACACATACTTATATACACACACATACTTACACACACACATACATACACACATGGGCGCGTCCTGACACCGTTGACGGTGTACAAATATTCCATATTATGAACTATTCTCTCTTCCCTACTCATGGGAAATTATCGACACCGTTGCCGGTGTACAAACAAATTATACCTATGGACTTCCTTTACTTCTGTCTTCGTCCATACTTATGGACATACTAACCTCTCTTCTTTTTGTTCACATACAAAGAAAGACGACTCAATAAAGTTGCTTTATTTATTAGAAATGGACTTTGTCTCATTTTCTATAGATGTACGTGATTCCGCGATCACGGAATCAAGAATCTAAAACAAAATCTGTTTTTTTGTTTTTTTTGTTGTATGCAATCTTTTGAGGATTTCAATTCACCGGTGCTACCAGATCAGGCTGTCTAAAGAAACTGGCTTCTTGACTTAAAATGCGCCAAACATTGATGTTATTGTTTTGTTTTTTCCTTTCCTTTTGCAAAACTCAATCATGTTCTGCAAAAACAAAAACAACAATTTTCCTCTACAAAACAACCAAGCCAAACACGATGAATAAATATTTGGAGATATATAGAACTTGAAGCATAAAAACTTTTACCAAAATGACCGGATTCAGCATTAAATAACCCGAAAAGGGTTGATATGCCATAAAACAAAACAACTAAACTATTCCAAAAGAAAGTTCAGTTCTTGCACGAAAAAAAAAAAGAAAATGAATTGTACTCGAAAATAAGTGCAGAAATTGGAGCAACAGCTTTCAAAGAAAAGGAACAATAACCTTATATGTTAAAGTGACCGTGTTCGGATAACTGAGTCTGTGTAACTTTGACTATGTGAATGTGAGTTAACAAACAAAAATATGAGAAAGAATTTGACTGAGGAAACTTATTACAGTCAAGAATTTATTATTTATTTATTTTTTACAATTGAAAGAATAGGATTTACTAATTAATTTAACATTTAGTGTGTGAGCTAAAACGACATATTTCTACAAAATGTCTGTCTCTTGCTGGAAGCCAAGGGGACATAACTCTCCAAATCGAATGCAAGGGAAGTAACCCTGACAAGTTTATCTCCCTTTAATATGTCCATTCTGAATGTCTTATTATGTTCTAGCTAAGAAATGTTTCTAGCTAATAGAGTACAAACTTCGAATCTTGTTCTAATATGAAATTGAACTGACCGTGTCGGGTTATTGAAGGATGCTTGAATGGCTGTTACTGTGAATATGAGTTAACAAACAAAAATATGAGAAAGAATTTGACTGAAGAAAATTAGTATGGTCAACAATGAATTATTTATTAACTTTTTACAATTGGAAGAAAAAGGATTTACTAATTAATTGAACAGTTATTGTGGGAGCTGATAACGACATACGTCTTTCAAAATGTCTGTCTCTTGTTGGGATCCAAGGGGACATAGCTATCACAATTTCGCAAGCAACTCTGACAAGTTATCTCCCTTTAACATGTCCATTCTGAATGTCTTATTATCTAGCGATGAATGTTTCTAAAAATGTATTGTTTGAAAAATCCCCGCAGTTCGGAAGATGAAAAATAAAATTTTTATTGTGTTTCCTTCTTTTTTGCACAGAGCCAGCGACATGAAACAAATTTTTCTTCAGAATTGAAATTCACCACATGAAAAGATTTAAAGAAGCCGATCTAACAAATTCGGGTAAAGGGCGACTACTTATCGTTTTTTACTTAATAGATTTAGCTGTAACCGAGAGGTGTCTGTGGTGAAGTGGATGCCGACACCGACTGATGAGTTGGAGTGACAGCTTTTGGAGAAAAGGAACAACAACCGTGCATATTAATTGAACAATTTTACTTGGGTAAGTAATAAAGAATCATGTACAAAAGAGTAAAAGGGTTTGCGAACTTGTGCCTCTGTGGAACTTGTCTGTTATGGTGTGATGTTGATCTACCCGATTTCGAGAATACCGGAGAGTAGAAAGTGACTAACTTGGCTTTACTTTCGGCAGCCTCGTAACTCTCGATTCTCTTATTTTGTCCTTTCGTCCTCATATTTCATGATCGATGTTTCTGACAAAGGGGCAAGTATTGCTGTTTTCTGGGTCAGAAGCTATCCATCTAACACTTATCGTTGGCTAGGTTTTGACCTTGAAGTCGTAATTTTTTTTTTTAGCTCTTTACACCAAGTGGCTTCATGCCTTGTCTGGAGCGATTTCCATAAAAAAAAAAGATGGACTCTTCCAGAGACTAAGTGATGTGCCATTCATGGCAGCAGACTTTACGCAGCATACTATTCGATGCTTCTGTAAATAATGGAGAGAACTTGAATGCCTCCAAAACACTGTCCTTAAGTGTCTAAGGTTTCTCTGTACAAGGGTTTATGAGGACAACCTGGCATGAGGATACTTCCTCCTACAAGTAAACCCTTATCAAATATTCAAAATGACATAGTATTCGAAGCCCAAGTAAGATCCCCTCGGTACGGCTACCTGTACTAGCTTATTCGAGAAATGGTGCACCTTCTCCAAGTGATGTTGCCTTTAGTAACAGCACTCAGCTTAATACTCCACCAGACTAGATGAATTCTTGTCCTGGAATCCGCTAAGACCAAGAGACCACAAGAAAGATATACTATAACATAATCAACATAGTTAACTGGTCAATTAGGGAGAGAAAAGTTGATGTTCTTAACTCCTTTACTAACTCAACGTTTGACAAGAAAAGGATAACTTTAATGTTAGCCCCATGAAAAGGTCTCGTGTTTGTAATTACCTACTAGACATCATCACCAAGTGTCTTCAATCTCCCTGCACAAAGGGTTTGTCAGGACAACCTGACATGAGGATACTTCACCCTACAAGTAAACCCTGACCAAATATAAAAAATAACATAGTATTCGAAGCCCAAATAAGATCCTCTCGACGCAGCTATTCACTGGCTCATACGAGTAACAGCACTTAGCGTGATACTCCACTAGACTAGATGAATTCTTGTTCTGGAATTCGGTAAGACCAAGACACCACAAGAAATATATACTATAACATAGTTAACTGGTTGATTAGGGTGAGGAAAATTAATGTTCTTAACTTCTTTAGTGGCTCGGCGTTTGAGAAATAAAGGAGAACTTTAATGGGATATTCGAATATATATGTATCTCATATAGAGATCAAGTGTTAACCCCAGGAAGGGCCCCCTTGATTTCTGAGAACTTCGACTGAAGTAAAATGGGTACTTTGTTACATTAGGACCTGCACTAACTTTGACCATGACCCTGACCCTAAACCTACTGCTAACCCTAACCCTCTCTTTGATCCTGACGCTAACGATGGGGTCAAAGTTAGCTTGGGTCCTAATGTAACAAAGCAACTAAAAATGAAATAAAAAAATAAATACACTCTTGTAAATATAGCACTTGTTTGTCTTACTTATTGTCGACCCTTCAAGGTCACAACATTACCTTATGTTAAGAGTGTTTTGTTGACAGATGTGCACACTTCGGTGCCGACAGTTTTACGACTTTTACTGTGATAGGAGGAAGGCTTTCAATATGCGTTATTATTGTGTTGCTTCTCGCCCATTTCCAAGGAATCCGATCTGGGTTTGCTTGTGGATTGGGATCTTTAGACTCAGCTCGTGTCTTTCAATCGTAAGCGTGTGCCTTTTTTCCTCCCGAGATTCTCTTAGATGGCTTTGCTCTTGAGGAGAAATCTATTCTGAAACGTCTTGCTCTTTCTTTCTCATCAACTCTTTCTTGAATTTCATACATTAGACTCATTGTTCTTTCTGCTTCTCGTAAACACGGTTCTCTATCGCTGCAAACACCTTTTCATATCAGAGGCTATTCTCGATCTCAATCTCTACAAAGCTATTATCAGACCATGTATTTTATTTACCTCCTCTCCAGGGGGTTAGACACAAGGTCAGGTGTGGGTTTTGATGAAAGTGTTTCTGTGGAACAAACTGGATTCGAACCCGGCACACCTAGGTTCTCAGTCCGCGTCGGTAAACCATGTACGTTGTCATATTTGGGCTGGTGAATCTCTGTTCCATTTGGGAGTTTGAGAATAAGGTGATTCAAGAAAATCAATAAATACCGTCATTCTCTCATAGAAGGTTCGAGCACATTTTTTAGTCTTCTTAAATAGAAAAAAAGAATTAAAAAAAAAATAGAAAATAGAAAAAAAAAAAGGAAAAAATTAGAAAAAAAAAAATAGAAAATAGAAAAAAAATAGAAAAAAAAAAGAGAAAAAAAAGAGGACAACATTATTTAAACTCAGCAAATTAAATTTACAAAAGTAAAAAACAAACAAAGAAAAACTTACCAGATTCCAGTTCCCTCTGGGTGAGGGAGTATTAATCACTTCTTCATACGATGGAGGTGCGTCTAGTTCTCCTTCAAGTGTAACGTTCATACTGAAGTGGTTGTGGAGATCTGTTCAAGATTAATTATTAAAAGGAAATCAGTGAAAATAATAATAATAATAATAAAACTGTAATACTGATAATTGTAGGAGTACTAGGAAGAGATTAAAAAAAACCTAGAAAAAATTATGGTGCTTATCCAGAATTACAGAGATATGGGGTAAAAAAAAAAAAGAAAGAAAACAAACTGAGAAATATCTGTGTTTTACGTACCCGTGACGTAATGAATATATTTATTTACTCCTCTGCAGGAGTTAGGCACAAGGCCAGTTTTATCTTACTCCCACAAGTAAGATGTGACCACAGCTTGGGTCGAGTAAGTGGGGTTAAAAGCCAGCGCTCGAGAGGTGAGCACTCTGGCCATTTAAAAATTGCCTGGGCAGCCCCGTCGGCATTCCCCGGTAGGGGCGCCTCAAGCAGTAAGCAATAAACTTACTCCTCCCCAAAGAGGGGAGGCGAAGCCTGGGAGGGTGGACCTCCTAGAACTGCACAGGACAAACCCACAGACAGGTGGAATCAAGTCCCGAAGGACAAGACGACATCCGTCTATAGGGTGCAGTATCCATCGGAACAGATACTACACTTACTTCCTAGCGACATGGGGGGAGGGGGGGGGGAAATAAGACAAACTGAGAAATATCTATTTGTATGTACGTACCTGTCACGGGCTGAATATATCCTATACCAAAAATCACGTAAATTAACTAAGTAGTTTTAATTTTATAAAAGAAAATCAAATTTTATTGGCGCCATTACTGGTCATATTCAAGGGAGCTAAGGGAGCTAAAACCCAAAATTCCAGACTTTATTTCTCTAATTTGCAAAAGTTGTGATTATCTCCCTTGAATATGACCAATATGGCACAGATATTTCAACCTTATTCGTTTATCGATAAAAAATTTTTTTTTTTATATAAAATAAAAACTACTTGATTAATTTACGTGATTTTTGGTATACGATATATTTATTACGTCACGGGTACGTACATCAAACAGATATTTCTCAGTTTGTCTTATTCCCCCCCCCCCCCCATGTCTCTGTAATCCTGGATGAGCACCAAAATTATTTTATTATTAAATAATAAATTACATTAAATAATAAATTAAATTACATTATGGAACAGATTACATTATTATAATAATAATTTATTATTATAATTATATTATATTTAATCGTGTTATGCACCTATAATTGTTTAACTATATTTATTAATAATAATAAAATATAATTATTTAACGAATAATATAATTCAAAAATAATTATTTAATAATATAATTATTTAATAAAATATAATTATTTAACGAATAATATAATTATAATATAATTATTTAACGAATAATATAATTATTTAATAAAATAATATAATTATTTCTATGTTAGTATTCTATGTTAGTACTGAAAAAAAAAAACAATAAAAAAAACAATAAAAAAAAAAGAAAGAATTAAAAAAAATAAAAAAAAAACAATAAAAAAAACAAAAACAAAAAAAATAAAAAATAAAAATTTTTAAAGAAAGAAAGAACAATAAAAAAAAAGAATATCAAAAACAATAAAAAAAGAAAAAAGAAAGAACAATAAAAAAAAACAATAAAAAAAACAATAAAAAAAAAGAATTAAAAAAAAGAATTAAAAAAAATTTAAAAAAAAGAAAGAAAGAACAATAAAAAAAAAAAACAATAAAAAAAAAAAAAACAATAAAAAAAAACAATAAAAAAAAGAAAGAAAGAAAGAACGTGAAGCATTCGCTCACATTGCTGGGAGACATTTCCTCTGAGTGACGCAGCTCTTCTTCGTCCTTGAGGACCGGATCCTCGAGATATCTTTCGAAATCTTCGCACAAAGATGAAGAACAAACAAAGGATGATGAAGATGAAGATCGTGATCACGACGGGGATGATAATACTCACGCTCCAGTTGGACGAATTCGTCTGGGAATTGGTGTTGTCTGAAAAATTGAATAAAACGGAAGCTTCAATATTTAAGCGAGAACGGATATCCTTTTTCAACTTCTTGCAAAACGGAATTTTATTCTCACTTAAGCAGCGCAGGATGCAAGGAGACTTGATTCTGGCATGCACACATCATCAACAGAAATGTAAATTTCATTTTGAGGAATTTTTCACCCCAGCGCCAAGTTGGGGGTCTCCACGTGCACCCGCAAAAGATGTATCAGCGTAGCTTTCGGCTCAATACAAGAAAGGCAGCATTCTCTGTGCGTGTTTCTGCTCTGTGAAACAACCTGTCAGAGGAGGTCGTGATGATGACTAACATATCCAAGTTTAAAGTTGTCTTTGACAAACATTCAGACTTGTATGTGGATGTAAATGGTCTCCACCCGTCTCTTTACATGGCTTGTTGTTATAGTTTTTGCCAAATAAATTTGATTTAATATATACTTCTGTAAAAGTATATATTATCTATGACGAGACTATAAACAAAGAGACTTCGATTTTTAGGTGTGCAAAAATGATGTCTTAACAGATGTGCCACATACCAAGAGTTTTCCAATGAAATCAAAGCGTAACAGAAACTGCTACTCGTTCTGATCCAGTGGGCCACGGGTATGTCTAGTTTAAATATGAAGTCAACAAGCCGCGCATGCGTGGTCCCCCTTTGTATGTGACTCGATGTGGCGAGTGTAAAATGCAATAAATTTGGGCAATTTGGGGCATTTTTGACCCCCTGGGGGGCGCAAACCAGAATTTTTCTGAGGTCAAGGATGCTCATTTTATATCCAGAACAATTGCCTCTAAATTTTAGCCAAGTTTCAGAAAAATTGAATGGATGCATCAAACGTTATGGGAGAAAAGGGTCATTTTTTTGCCATTTTGGGGGCTTTTGACCCCTGGGGGCGCAAACCAGATTTTTTCCAAGGTCAGCGATACTTATTTTCTATTAGGAAACAATTGCCTCCACATTTTGGTCAAGTTTAAGAGAAATTGAATGGATGGATGAAAAGTTATGGGGCAAAATTTTTTTTGCCATTTCGGGGCCTTTTGACCCCCTGGGGGGCTAACCAGATTTTTTTTCAAAAATCGGAGAATGTCACTTTCTAACCTGACCAAAGTTAAAACTTCATGCAAAATTTCAGAGAAATTCAATGGATAGTTGCGGAGAAATATCCGGACGGACGGACGGACAGAAATGCCTCAAAACATAATATGGGTATATGAGTATACACCCTTCGTACAAAAATGACGGAAAAAGTTATTATTCGCCAGTGTTCGCACGAATATTCATAGTCATATAAAATAACAGCTGAGTTTAAAAAAAAGAGAACGAAAGACAACTGGAACATTTTTAAAAAGAAAAAAAGGAAAGAAAAACGTATAAATCGGTATAGAAAGCAAAAAGAAAAACAAAGAAGATTATGGACAAATATATATTTCTGTAAAAGTATATTCAAGCGTGTGTGTGTGTGTGTGTGTCTATATGAGTGTAATGTGTATGCAAAAGATTTTATCTAAGGATAAATATTGTTCAGAAAATTAACATCTATGCTGATGGGAATCACATATGCGATACCATTCTCTATTCTGGTGTTGCTTCTCGTCCATCTCCCTCGGATCAGTCGAAATATACAGCTGATCTAGAAGTTGACCTGGGTTCAGTTGTGGATTGGGGTACGAAATGGCTTGTTTCATTTAATCCAGTTAAGACTCAGCTCGTGTGTTTTAATCGTAGACGTGTCCCTTTTTTTCCCCCCGAGATTCTCATGGATGGCTCTGCCCTTGAGGAGAAATCGATCCTGAAACTTCTTGGTCTTTCTCTCTCATCAAATCTTTATCGGAGTTCATACATTAAATCCATTTCTCTTTCTGCTTCTTGTAAAATCGGTTCTCTCTATCGCTCCAAACACTTTCTCACACCTGAGGCTATTCCCTATCTCTACAAATCTACAATCAGATCATGTATGGAGTGCTGTTGTCATATGTGAACTGGTGAATTTCTGTCTCATTTGAGGGTTCTTGATAAGGTGCAGAAACGTGTCTGTAATTTGATTGGGCCTACCCTTTCTTCTTCTCTGCACCCTCTCCTTCACAGACGTGATGTTGCTAGTCTCAGTCTTTTCTATAAATACTATTATGGCATGTGTTCTCCAGAATTATGTGATCTATTCTTCGCTTCTTTTGTTCCAGCTCGTTTGACTCGTTGGTTTAGTGGTCTCCATCAATTCGCTGTTTTGATACCTCATTATAATACAGCTTCCTATTCCAGTAGTTTATTTCCAAGAACCGCAGGCTTGTGGAACTCTCTTCCTGCTGACTGTTTTCCTCCTACCTATAATCTTGGTCTTTTCAAGACTAAGGACAATATGCATCTCCTGTCTTTGTAATAATCATAGTTGTTCTTGTTAGCTCCTTACATCAAGTGGCTTCATGCCTTGTCTGGAGCGATTTCCATAAAAAAAAATACAGGTTTCATTGAACAAAGTATATCTGGATGGCGAAGCTATTGAGGTTTTCGAGAAGTTTTGTTACCTTGGTGATTGCAAGAGTTAGGAGTGGATGGAGTAAGTTCAGGGAACAGTCAGCAGGAAGAGAGTTACACAAAACAGCGAATTGATGGAGACCATTAGACCAGCGAGTCAAACGAGCTGGAACAAAAGACGCGAGGAATAGATCACATAATTCTGAAGATCGAATACGAGTTTGACTTCTTCTCTATGTTTCCAAAAAGAAAGAAAGAGAGTAGAGTCTCTTTTTAACTGTAATCATCATCATCATCCTCATCATCCTCATCGTCATCCTCATCATCATCAACAACAACAACAACCGGTTTATTTGTTGAATCAGGCCACAATTAATCCTCTGATGAGGGTGGGGCCTGATTGTCTAGTCTCGAAATCTAAGTCTTCCTCTCCACTCCTGTCTTTGGCAAGGCTTGATGGAATCCATACCCATGGCTTTCCTATCACGTTTGACTACGTCCTCCCAAGTCAACTTGGGTCTGCCAGTGGTGATGTTCTCTGCTGGCACATTCAACTGTCGGACTTTAGCAATCCAGCCATCGCTACGCTCAATGTGACCCAACCAACGCAGTCTGTTCTTCCGCATGATGTCCGCAAGGCTTTTCAAGTCGACCTGTGAGAGCAGGGATTCAAAAGAAACGTACTGTTCAGGCCTCACCAAACAGATCCATCTGACCATTGCCCTGTCATTACGGCGCAGCTTCTTTAGTATGCCAGCAGAGACAGCCCAAGTTTCTGAGCCATACAACAGCATACTTCTGACACATGAAGAGTATACACGCCCTCTCGTAGTTGTTGGCAGGTGTTTCTTTGTCAGGATTGGTAGTAGCTATCTAAACTTTTTGCAGGCACATCCAGTAAATGGATGCAAATGACTTGTTACATGGCTTCTTTCACTATTTTTTTTAGACAAAAAATACACTTACCTTTATTATTGTAGCATTCGGTCTCATCACTTTTATCCAAACAGTGATTTATACCATCGCACTTCAACGTAAAGTGAATACAAAATCCGCTCCTACATCTGAACCGATACGGACATGTATCGACTGTAAATACAGTAGAATAATAATTAGTTTTTTTTAATTAAATAAAAAAAAAACATTACCAATTAACGTTATTTTTACATCATCATCATGATAATAATGATGACTACGACTACTACTACTACTACTAATGACTACTACTACTACTACTAATGACTACTACTACTACTACTAATGACTACTACTACTACTAATGACTACTACTACTACTAATAATAATGACTACTACTACTACTAATAATAATGACTACTACTACTACTAATAATAATGACTACTACTAATACTAATAATAATGACTACAACTACTACTACTAATAATGACTACTACTAATAATAATAATAATGACTACAACTACTACTAATAATAATGACTACAACTACTACTAATAATAATAATGACTACTACGGATATCCTAACAGTTATCCCTGAACGCATATACCATCGACTGGACGAGGCAGGAGAAGCTAGGGCAAAAAAGGTCTTCTCATAAAAATTAATTCATACGGTATTACTGGATGAATATTTAATATAATTAGATCCTTCCTAACCAAAAGAAAGATCCAGGTTGTCCTCGATGGCCGTTCATCCAAACAACATGACATCAATGTTGGTGTACCCCAGGGATCGATCCTTGGACCTTTATTGTTCTTTATTTTCATAAACGACCTTCCTGATGACATTGTGTCTGAGATGGGTAAATTTGCTGACGACACCACGCTCTACTCTTGTCATGTTGGTAAAACGGACGCGCACATAACGGAGTCAATGGCTGAATCCTTAGAAAATGACCTCCAGTCTGTAGTGGAATGAGGTCATAAATGGATGGTAACATTTAACGCTGCTAAGACAAAGCTCCTTTCCTTCAACAACTACAAGAAACCTCTTCAACCACCGATTGCCATGGCAAATAACACCCTACCCGAGAGTCCAACATTCAAACTCCTCAGCCTAACATTCACAGGTAACATGAATTGGAACAAATACATAGAAGATATTGCCAAGGCTGCCGCAAAGAAAGTGGGCTTCTTCTACCGTGCTAGAAAACTTCTCACACCTGACATAATCCTATATCTCTACAAAGCCACCATCCGCCCATGTATGAAGTATTATTGCCACATCTGGGCTGGTGCACCATCCACTAGCCTCTCCCTCTTAGACAAAGTTAAAAAATGAGTCGCTAATTTAATAGGTCCCTCACTATCCACCAAGCTCCAGCCCCTGTCCCATCGCCGCAATGTTTTATCCATGTGCCTGTTTTACAAGTACTTCAATGGATTGTGCTCTGATGAGCTTGCTGCTCTAGTGCCCCTCGACGTAAACACACTAGATCAACCCGACAATCAGCTAAATCTCAGCCATTCACTGTGGAGGTCCCCAGATGCCAAAGAGACTTCTACTCGAATAGCTTCTTTCCTCAAGCAGCCGGCCTTTGAAACTCCCTCCCTGCTCCCTATTTCCCCAACTGTACCGACATGCAGAAATTTTTAACTAATGTGAACAAACACTTAGCTGCACAGCTCCCAATTTAGGATAACCCCATCCCCCCCCCCAAAAAACCCTCTCACCCTCATTCTCAGTAGCCCCTTACGTCTACAGTGGAGTGAACCATGTTAAAAAAAAATAAAAATAAAAATTTAATGCCAAATCCGGTCATTTTGGTAAAAGATTTTATGCTTTAAGTCTATATATCTTCAAATATTTATTCCTGGTGTTTTCTTTGGTTGTTTTGTTTTATGGCATATCAACCCTTTTCAGGTTATATAATGCTGAATCAGGTCATTTTGGTAAAAGCTTTCAAGTCTTTTATTTATGGTGTTTGGTTTGGCTTTTTTGTAGAGGAAAATTGTTGTTTTTATTTTTGGCTTTGCAGAACATGATTGAGTTTTGCAAAAGGAAAGGAACAAAAACCAATGACATCAATGTTTGGTGCATTTTATGTCAGGCAGCCAGTATTGCCATCTCTTTAAAATTGTATATCGCTAACAACTATGGGGTGACCACTCTCGCCGTAAGTCTGGAACTCCCATCTTGCCCAGAACATGACAGTGAAACATGCAAATCTTCAGCATCAACAACTATGGTGACTCAAGACCACAGCCAGCAACCAATTGATGTGTTACAGTCTCCACGTCAAAGTAAAACATTATTTTCCCCACCAACAGATTTGTGTAGTCTTGATCTTAACCAGAATCTATGTTGGGGGCATTGATATCTATTTTAACTGCCATGCAAGTGTGTATTCATAATGAACAACGCTACTTTCATATTTTTGCCATGCGCGTATTAACCCTAACCCTACAGCAAACAATCAGCAAGCAGCACTAATAAACTGCTGATAATGCACACACATATATCTCTCGGTACTTATCTAGATTAGGACCCAATGTTATGTATATTATATTTCTTCAGCTGCATTTGCCCAGGATTGAACTCAGCACCTTGGGATTACGAGATGGATTACGTGCACTTGCATATATTTCCGTTAAAGTAAAATTACTGGGTTTTCTTGTCCACGTGACTTTTTAATTTAAATGCGTTCTCTTTCTTTTACCATATATACGTTCTTGGCCTCTTGCCTTGTTGGCATTGTAGTTTTGAATTAATTGAATAAAGCCTTAGAAAAGGTTTTTCTATTCGTGTCTTCTTTTTACATTACACTACCCTAATCAATGCCAAATCGATTTTAGCTTGGGTACTAATCTGGATCAATATCCATCTCTTTGACTGAGAAACGTCACTTACATGAAACAAGCATGGGAGACAATTTCCATACACACACACAAATGTTCTCATACTAATGCATGGGAGAGTTTGAATTACCTACGAGACACCATCTTCGAGTGTCCTCAGTCTCTCTGTACAAGGGTTTGTCAGGACAACCTGACACGAGGATACATCACAGTACAAGTAACCCCTGACCAAATATTCAAAATAATATAGTATTCGAAGCCCAAATAAGATCCCCGCGACATTGCTATACACCGACTCATACGAGGAATGGTGCACCTTTTTCAAGTTATGTTACCTCAAGTAATAACACTTAGCTGAATACTCCACCAGACAAGATGAATTCTTGTCTTGGAATCCGGTAAGACCAAGAGACAACAATAAAGGGGGAGAGGAAAATTAACGTTATTAACCTAACCCTAAACCCCCAACCCAAAGTTTGACAGGTAAAGAGAATATTCGAATATCTATGTATCTCATATAGAGATCAAGTGTTAGCCACAGGAAGGGGTCCCTTGATTTCTGAGAACTTCGACTGAAGTAAAATTAAACATACACATTTGGCACACACAAACACCCTTAACATTTCTCTAAATAAAAATATTTGTTACTTTTACAACTGCTGTTTATTGTATTTCATCTGTTTGATAATTTATATTTTACTAGCGGGGCCCCGTGTAAATTACACGGAATTGTTTTAATTTTAAAATTTTTATTTTTACTTACACCGTGTTGTGTTCGTTTTTTTTTATTATTTCTTGAAAATAAAACTGAAAAAGTTGACGAAGTTATCGTTATCCACACTGACCCTAACTCTAACGACGGTGTCAAAGTTAGCGCGGGTCCTAATGTAACAAAGCACCCTCTATTCGTTAGTTACACTTGCTTTATTATGAGCCCCCCCCCTTCTAGATAAGAGTGAAATAATTTTTTTAAATGGTAACTCGTGTACGATGGACACTGCGCATATCTACTAAAAAAGGTTGATATGCCATCCGTTCAAAAAATTAAAAAAAATAATACTGGCCCTCTCTACAACAAGAAAACTTAATTAAATAGACAATGGCCTTAAAAACGCCAAAATAAAAAAAACAAAAAATAGTTTTAAGTTTAAAGCAACACAAAAAAGTACTTTTTAACCAGGTGAGTAGCATACAAAGATTCGGAAGGTCGTTGCTTTCGATGTAAGCATGACACACAAAATCACACACGCTATTGTATTAATATGTCTTCCCGGTCGTCCCCTCCCTACCTCTCTTCCCCTTCCCCTTAAAATATAGAAAAAAAAAATCTTAGAGGTTGGTTGGGATCGAACTATAAACCAGTTTGGCCGAAGGCAAAAATACTACGTCGCTAACCGTTACGCAAGAGGGAAATACTTGAAAATGTTTTGAAAATAAAGCGAGTTGACTGTTTTTTAAAAATCTAGGTGCGGCACGCATGCGCAGAGCTTTTGCCGGAAGCGTGACACACGAACACACACGCTATCGTATTAATATATAGATGTATAACTTGTTGACGTGTATTTTTACAAGCCGGCAACAGCTGCATGACCGAAGAACCACATGAAACTATGCAGAAGAGGAGACTTTGTTGGTTTGGTCACATTGAAAGGCTGCATGAGAGTTCTTGGGTTAGTATATGTAGACTAGCAGTGTCAGTTGGCAGGAGAATTGATGACCTTGAGCCAGAATCGAACGATGGAGGTGGCCCGGACTTAGTTCAACCCCGCAGTAAGAGGGTCCGCCTTTGCCTTGCTTGCAGATGGAAAGGGAAATAAGTTTGGCTTACTAGTTTTCTAGTGAGGATTGAACTCACAACCCCGAAGTAACAAATCTACTGGTTGCTGCACAATAATAATAGATTTAATTATAATGACAAATAGTGAGCCAGCGGATTGTTTTTTTTCTGATTGGTTAAGCGGAATTAACTGAGGGAAAATCTGCTAATAAAAAGAGAAGAAAATGAGAATAAGGGGGAAGGGAAAAAGAGAGTGTCGAGTGAGATTCTGCGGTGAGCTGAATTATTTTCGTTCAGGGTTTTTTGTGCTTCTACAGGAATTGATGATCTTGATCCAGAATCGGGCGATGGTTCAACCCCGCAGTAAGAGGGTCCGCCTTTGCCTGGCTTGCAGATGGAAAGGGAAATAAGTTTGGCTTACTAGTTTTCTAGTGAGGATTGAACTCACAACCCCGAAGTAACAAATCTACTGGTTGCTGGACAGTAATAATAGATTTAATTATAACGACAAATAGTGAGCCAGCGGATTGTTTTTTTCTGATTGGTTAGGCGGAATTAACTGAGGGAAAATCTGCTAATAAAAAGAGAAAGAAAATAAGAATAAGTGAGAAGGGAAAAAGAGAGTGTCGAGTGAGATTCTGTGGTTAGCTGAATTATTTTCGTTAAGGGTTTTTTGTGCTTCTACAGGAATTGAACCGAACTGAGTTTTTTAAAATTTTGTTTGTTAAACGTTTGAAGTCATAGACTTCTGAATTCGTTACTAATTATAGAAACCCAAGTAAAACATGGGAGGAAGTAATAAGGAGGTATTTGGGAGAAAGGTGGATAAATAAAGGCCTGGCCAGAGATAGATTAGTTTGGAAGTAAATTTTTAAAAGCTTTTCAACACATGCCATGGTGTAAAACAGACATTAAACTGGATAAGATAATGTTCAGGGTTTCAGGAAGAGGAGATGCAACTAAAGGGGTGCGTTCTCCTCCCTTTCCTTTAAATCTTTAAAAATATATCAGAAGAAATTTTTTTCTCTGGAATTTGCTTAGAGACAAACGAAAGACTGTGCCTACCTGGAAAATTGGTTGAAGCATACGCCAGAGAAAAACGATCCCCAAATGTCATTAATCCTTGGAGCCGAATATAAAATCCATTTGGATTTCGGGATACAAACGCTTGCCCAGGATAAACACGTTTTATAAGACTTCCGTTAGACGTTAATCCCTCACGGAATTCAACATCTGTATCTGAAAAAAAAAAAACAAAAAAAAAAACAAAACCATTATTATTAGTTTTTTTAATGGAAATCGCTCCAGACAAAGCATGAAGCCACTTGATGTAAGAAGCAAAAAAAATAAATAAATAATACTACTTCAAGGTCAAAAACTAGCCAACACTAAGTGTTAGATTGATAGATTCTGACCCAGAAAACAGCAATTCTTCTCCCTTTGTCAGAAACATCGCTCATGGAATGTGAGGACTAAAGGACAAAATAAGAGAATCGAGAGTTACAAGGCTATTGAAAGTAAACCCAAGTTAGTCACTTTCTACTCTGCCTGTTCCGATGGATACTGCACCCCATAGACTGGTATTGTCTTGGCCTTCGGGGCTTGATTTACGCCGGTCTATAGGTCTGTCCTGTGCAGTTCTAGGAGGTCCACCCTCCCAGGCTTCGCCTCCCCTCTTTGGGGAGGAGTAAGTTTATTGCTTACTGCCTGAGGCGCGCCTACCGGGGAATGCCAACGGGGCTGCCCAAGCAATTTTTAATGGCCAGAGTGCTCACCTCTCGGGCGCTGGCTTTTCAAACCCCACTTTCCCGACCTGACCTTGGGTCACATCTTACTTGTAGGAGTAAGATAAAACTGGCCTTGTGCCTAACTCCTGGAGAGGAGTAAATAAATACTCTGCTATTTATTAACAAATAGCAAATACGGTTTGTCCGTTTTATGTCATATCAATATGGGGATTATTTAGAACCGAAAAACTGAAAAACTCATTGTAAACGATTAATTGAAGACAAGTTGCTATGTTACAAAAAAAATCAAAAAAAAAAAAAAAATCTGGGGGGTAGGAGGGCTTGTGGCGCAAATATTTTTAAAAAGATGCAAATATTTTTTGTAAAATTTGGAATATTCGGACTACTGTTCTCATCTTGGGTGTTTTTATCACAACATTTCGGCCGATGTAACCTCCAACCTTCTTCAGGTGTAGGTCGGAGGTTACATCGGCCGAAACGTTGTGATAAAAACACCCAAGATGAGAACAGTAGTTCGAATATTCCAAATTCTACAAATTGTCAACCCTCATTTCAAAAATTCCGAAACGCAATATTTTTTGAAAAATTTGAATATTCGGACTACTGTTCTCATCTTGGGTGTTTTTATCACAACGTTTCGGCCGATGTAACCTCCGACCTTCTTCAGGTGTAGGTTGGAGGTTACATCGGCCGAAACGTTGTGATAAAAACACCCAAGATGAGAACAGTAGTCCGAATATTCCAAATTGTCAACCCTCATCTAAAAAATTCCGAAACAATACTTTTTGTCTTTTAGTATCTTTATCATAAAATTTGTACACAAAGCTGTTGCGTAAATAAGACATGGTTGATCAATTGGTTTCGGCAAACTATTTGAAATGTTACCGCAAACAGTCTGCGTGTCCGTTTAGAATTTATTTTCTTCAAATTACCCACAAGAGGAAATAGTCATTATCTGCTCCTCAGCCTGCCAAGAAGGAAAGAAAGGTCATTGGTCTGACATGTCTCTCTCGGGTAAAAGGAAACCGAAATAGACCAGACATTTTGATGACGTCGTATCTTTTAGCGGGAAGATTTAAAAATAGCCGGTGAATTCAATTGTATTTTAACTCACCAACAATAATAAAGTTTTGGCTCTTGTATAGATCGAATACACGAGCGAAATTTATTTTAGAAGAGTTCCAATGGTGGAAGGGACAGATAACTCTCTTTTCTTAGTACACAATGTCTCCGAAAATGGAAAATATCCATTTTTAAATAAGTCATGCAAATTCAATTAATAGAACATTTTTCGAAAATCCGATCTATACAAGAGCCAATATCTGCGATAATTTAATATTTTAAACTATAAAAAAATTAAAAATCTGTTAATCCAAACAATAGGACTGTTCGTTTTGCTGGTTTTGAAACGAAAAAATATACTGATTTTCCCAAATTCTATTTTGTTCAATAAATGTTCTATCAATATACTGTTGATTTTCTCAAATTCTATTTTGTTCAATAAATGTTCTATCAATATACTGTTGCTTTTCCCAAATTCTATTTTGTTCAATAAATATTCTATCAATATACTGTTGATTTTCTCAAATTGTTATTTGTTCGAAAAATGTTCTATTAGTTGAATTTGCATGACTTCTTATTTTAAAAAATGGATATTTTCCATTTTCGGAGACATTGCGTACTAAAAAAAGAGAGTTGTCTGCCCCTTACACCATTGGAACTCTTCGTACACTTATCGGGGTAGGTGATCTATAGATTTTAGTTTTACTGGTAGTTTAAAAATCGATGCGTATTATAGAGCCACGTCTTTGTCCAAATTGCTTCACGACTGACTGGTCATAAGCAATTTCAGTTGTAAGTCGATGACGACCTGTAATACATATGTTTGTAAATAATTACCTGAATCTGCAAGGAAGATTCTTAACCGAGCTGCCACCATATTAAAGTCCGGGTGAATTAAAATCACCCACACGCAATCATAGTAAGTCTTTCTCTGTGGAATAAAGTCTAAAAGACCTCCATAATTCTTCAGAATAACACTTGTTCCGCACACTACACAGAAAAGAAATAAGAAAATTAAAAAAATAATAATAAGGAGAGGTAGTTTGCTTGAAGCATTGCGTGTAATACGCGTATAGAGGAGTATTAGAAGGCTATCACAATGCAAGAAATGGAAATATGTCGGTGTTGTGGAAAAATATGCTACTCAGTATTTACATGAGAGAGCTAGTAACTATGATGAATGTACTTACGTATTGTTTTTATTGGCAAAAAACATAAACAAATTATAATAAGGAGAGGTAGTTTGCTTGAAGCATTGCGTGTAATACGTGTATAGAGGAGTATTAGAAGGCTATCACAATGCAAGAAATGAAAATATGTCTTCGTTGAGAAGTTAGACAAAAACAAGTGATTTTAATTTATATATTTTTTTCAAAAACTTTTTTTTAATAATTTTTTTTTATAGCAAATCTTACTTGATTAGGCAAGACTTCAACACTGTCAAATGGTAGGTGTTTCAAATCTAAAAAAATGTGTGGATAGCAATATTGCTTATAACACAGTAAATATTAATATCCGCAGCAAATGTAATAAAACTAAAACTATAACTGATTTTTTTTTTGTTTTGAATATTTTAATTACTTATTTATTTTATTTGTTTTTATTATTATTTTTATATATATTTATTTTTATATTTTATATTTTATTTTTATTTTTTTTCTGAATATAATGTTAATGGCATGGGATTTAGTTAGTGATCTCCAATCCTTCCCACCTGAATAGTGGTTCTTTCCCCCCTCAACCATTTACCCACAATGCATTGCAAACTCCTCTTTCATCTAATAAATTCTCCTTTCTTCTCAGTCTTAACCTTCTTTCATTTCAATATCTCCCTTATTATAGAACTCTTCAGTAATGTCATGCGGGAAATAAGAAAGAGCCTTGTCTGTTTTTTTTGTCTGTTTTTCAACCATTACCACCATAACCCAGATGCCAGAGAGCCTTCTACTCCAATAGCTTCTTTCCTCGTGCTGCCGGGCCCCTGGAACTCCCTCCCTGCTCCCCCGACTGTACCGACATGCAGAAATTTAGGATGACCCCCCCCCCCCCCAAAAAAAAAATGACACCCTAATTCTCAGTAGCCCCTTATGCCTACAGTGGCGGCCTGCCTTGTTTGGGGTGGACTATGATAAAAAAAAATTAAAAATGGCGCAGTTAGTTTCTGCAGAAATTGTCTTTCATGATTGCATATTGGTAATCAATCAATCAATAACCATAAAAGTATATTCGTTACTCTCTCCTGGCTCCCCCCCCCCCAATCCAACAAAATTAATAGTTTTTTATCAGGGTGAGTCCCCGCCCCCTTCCTTTGCGTAAAATACCACCCATGGAATTAGTAATAAAACTTATAATCCTTAATGCAATCCAACCATGTTTGGTATTAATAAACTTCAGTGTATGCCGGACTTGTCCACCAAGTTTCAACTATGAATGTGGGGGGGGGGGGGAGAGAGATGGCAATCACTATGTTAATCCCATGATATTGTCTTGAGAAGGGTTAGGGTTAGGGTTTAGGGTTTGGGGTTAGGGTTAGAGTTGGGTTTAGGGTTTAGAGTTAGGGTTAGGGTTTAGAGTTAGGGTTAGGGTTTAGAGTTAGGGTTAGGGTTTAAGGTTGGGTTTAGGGTTAGGGTTTAGGGTTGGGTTTAGGGTTTAGGGTTTAGGTTGGGTTTAGGTTGGGGGTTTAGGGTTGGGTTTAGGGTTTAGGGTTTAGGTTGGGTTTAGGTTGGGTTTAAGGTTAGGGTTTAGGGTTGGGTTTAGGGTTTATGGTTTAGGGTTGGGTTTAGGTTTAGGGTTAGGGTTTAGGGTTAGGGTTTATGGTTTATGGTTGGGTTTAGGGTTAGGGTTTAGGGTTAGGG